>CM059871.1:39470280-40070280 GCA_030490815.1 Acer saccharum
TGTTTCGTTCATTTTTCATTTTCATTTTAGGGTTCATTAATCAGTGGTGCGGCGGAGTATTTTGGTAATAGAGGATGCCCACCTTTCATATTTGAGTTGTAGCGCTCTTATTCAGATTATTGTGTTTTAGTGGCTAATCACCATTTGGCATTCGAAAAGAATACAGAGGTCGTGCATTTCTTGAGATTTAAAACAGAACAAAAAGAAGAAGAAAAAAAATGAAGAATTATTTTTGGGTTTGAATTCTAAGAGCAATAAACTGTGTATTATGTAGTTTCCTTGCTTATTTTGCTTCTCATCGATTTCTGTATCGTTATATGATGTGCATGCAAGCGTGATGTGGCTATGAAATTGAGTGGAAATTTGCCTTCCTTGGAATCATTTAAAAGCAGTCTTGAACTGGGAAAAGTTCTTTTCTTTTCAACTACACTGGAAAAAAAAAAAAAAAAAGGCAGGTAAACTGGGCCGAACTGGCTAGCATGGCCCATTTTCTTGAGGCCATGTGCGCTGTTTAGAACAATTCCGACACGATTCACAACAGCGTTGTCTAACTCGAATCAAGCCCCAGCGGGTTGAAAACATTTTTAAAATTTTTTTTTTTAACTAATTTGATTTTTTACGAATTATAACTTATAAAATATGTAATTACTATTTTACCTATTTCAAAAAAAATAAAAAATTATTATTTTACCTTTAAAATTTTAAATCATTTAATTTGAAGCGAAGGTAAAAATGATTTTTGTACCTAAATTTAAAGGGATATTAAAAATCTCCTGTAGTTTGACATATTCATTATTATCACCCCACTAATTGACTAATTCTATTAATGGCCAATAGTTCCATAACCCCTCTAGTTCATATTATTCCCATTTTTCCTCTTTCCTTTTAAAATCCGTTAAAAGTGAATTATGTAAGTAAAAGACATCTCTGTCCTTGATTAAATCATACTGAGTCATGAACCGTCCCTGCCCGACCGAGTTTTCACCTCTACAGAAGTTAAAAAGTGTTTTGGATGGAAGCAATATGAAATTATGGCAAGTGACGTGCACGCTTTATTCAAAAAAAAAAAAAAATCAACATTCAAAAGAAAACGCTTGAAATGACCTGGGTCGACTGTGTTTAACTCGACTTGAATCTCAGCAGCTGTTATCGGAAACAAGAAATCATTTTCTTGCTAGCTGCAAGCAACAACATGGGTCCGTTGATATGTTGCCGATTGGATTTAGTGTCGGTTTTCTCGTAGGACCTCATCTTTTTTTTAAATCATAATCTAATAATGAGTACTACAGAATCAATTTCCAACTCCGAGAATGATTTGTGTTTGGCCTGGCTCAAGAAAATTTCTTCTGTTTCTTCAAGCCTTTAACCAGTGGGAATGAATAACCAACCAATAATGGAGATCAGGCGGGCAGATAGGTGGACGTGTAATACTGTCATTTCAGGCAATTGGCTTCATTCTCGTCTAGCTATTAATTGTAATGTAGAATACAAAAGAAGAACATCTAATACTTTGAAACATATATATATATATATATAGTATCCGTGTGTGTATATATATATATTTTTGGAACAATGTCTATCGGACCTATCGACAGGGGTGGAGCCACAAATTCAAGTTTGGAGGACATTACATAAAAAAAAAAAAAACAAAAAAAATTAGGGGGGACAAAGTGGAAAGAGTTTAAAATTTAGTAATAATTTTCTAATTTTTTAGAAGTGATTCGGATGGCTACTTCATAATTGGAAGAAGTCAGCTTCAACACCCGGAGAGGTCTCTCACACTTATCTGGTTTTATGGTCAATAGTGGGAACGAGTACCCATATCTTGATGACATATATGGACAAATTAATTTATTTGATACTTGAGATTATAATCATTATAAGGATATCTTCAGTTAATCCAATTAAATAAGTTATCCATAATCCATTAATGTCTAGTCTTTTTCGAGATTATAAACATTTACAAGATATCTTCAGTTAATCCAATTAAATAAGTTATCCATAATCCATTAATGTCTAGTCTTTTTCTAAAGAGAGGGAAAAAAGTCACAAACATTTCAATCAATCATGATAGTCATGATGATCATCCAGGGGTGGAAGTGGAAACAAACTATTCTGATGAAAGAAAACTTACCACACTCACTTTCTGGAAATAATGCATTTTATATGATACACTGTCAAGAGATTTTGATCAAAGAGGTAAAAGTTTGTGTACCTTTCTTCCTTGTTATTAGTAGAAGAGTACTACAGCATATGCAGAAGGGAATCTCTTGATGTGGTAGAAAGGGAAGCCATCAACAGACACCACATGTTATAAGGGAAGAAGGAGACAAACAGGGTCATGTGCCGTAGTTCAATGGTGGTCCCTTTCTTTTAACCCTAGCTCCTCTCTACCTTGTGTCTAACTTACTTGGCCGTACTTAGATAATTATTCGAGGTTTAGAGAAGGAGGACATCGTTTGAACTTTGAACCCACAACTTCAACGGTATAAGAGTATGAGATATAAACTGAATCAATATCGTCTCGTGATCTCGTCTTAACCATATTGCTTTTACTTTAAGTTTTCTCTCACAATCTTAAAGAAATATATATAGCTAGTGAATTGGGGCACAAACACAATGATCTCTATCCCCACATTTGCGCATAATTAAAAGTGAAGATGAAAAAGAAATAATATATTACACTTATGATACCCATTATCTTGGATGATAAGATAATCGATCTGTTCCCACACTAATAATTATTCATCGAAATAGCTTAATTGTTGACCAAATCTTTATTATATATTATATGTATCACATGTTTATTATTAACACTTTTTTCTTTTCTTTTTCACAATTAAATTCTTATTAAAGAGATAAACATTACACAGAACCCGGATAATCATCCAGCAAATTCTGCCTAACACAGGGAGGATAATCCTTAAGCCTTACAAGGTCTCATCACAGGACAAAGCTAACCAACAAAATTAGCCTTCCTAGGCTCAAATTTGACTGTACAACCAGGCAAATCATGTAACAGCAAGCCTAATTGCATCAGATCAATGACTATTAACACTTTTCTATAACAAGATCGTGCATGTGATGAGAGTGAGACTAAAGTTAATTTAGTACTGGAAATGATGCTAATGATCGACAATTCTTGGTGATTAAATGATCATCTCTCTTTTCTCTCTTCAATTATTTGTATGTGAAAACCCATCCAAAAATTTCCATCGTTTTTTACCCATAGATTTTTCTAAAGATAAATAGTGGTCTCTCTTGATAGAAATTGGACGGATTAATAGATTAGTCTTTGTCATTCACTTTATAAAAACATTATTTCAACAGGGTACGATCGAATTTTCTGAGTTGGCTAGCCCATTGGAAATGCAAAACCGGTATTATCTCTCTCTTTCTCTCTCTCTCTCTCTCCCTCTCTTCAGTACATATATTCGTTTCCTGAATTGTTAGTTTATGGTCCATTTAGGTGTAACAACCCAAGATATTCACCGATTCAGTGACCTAATTTTTTCTTATACATATATAACACCGTTACGTTTCCGGATTGAATGAACACTTTTACTATCAAATTATATGTGTAGTGCTAATTAGTGACCTAATTAACTTTGAGTTTATATTAATAAAAAATTATTGATATGTAAAAAGATATAACATCCCTAAGTTTTTAAGGTTTGCTTCACTTTTCTCTTTCAATACTTAAAAACCTTTTTTAAAGATTATTGTCTGTCAGATATATGTTGGATTCTTAGTGATCAAGTTCATGATTTGCAAAGGGATTTTTCAGCCTTTCAAGCTCTATATATAATATATAATTATATAGATATATATAGATTTTCTATTATCAATTCGTCCTGACAATAATATATCAGGACGAAGAATGTGGACCACTAGATTTATATACTTTGACTCAAATTGTATGCACTTGTTAAAACTTTTCATAATCTGTGGTCTACATTTTTTGTCATGATATAATTATTGTCAGGACGAACTAACAATAGAAAGACTATATATATATATATATATATTCAAGAAGATAATAAAAGAATATATTGACATAAAAAAGATATAAAATGAGATTGGAAATTCAACAATTCTCGATTGCTTCCTTGTCGAAGACAATAAAAACACACATGCAACATCAATCTTATAAATTAAAACAAATGGTGTACAAATTAAAATATTAAAAATCCAAACATCAGCAATACCAACAGACAAATGTGAGAGAGAAAGAGACAAAGAAGAGGGTAGTCGACATCCTCTCATGTCATTTCATCCTCTAATCCATAACTTTAGCACACCTGCATTAATTAACCAATACATCAGTCGGGTCAGTGGTCTATCTGGATTTAATCATAATATTATAATAAAGAAATTATGCGAAGTGTATACATAATTATATATATACACACACGTACTCATGATCAACGGCTTGGATCTAATTAAATAGAGCAGGTGTAACCAGGAGGTGGTGTCTTGCCACAAGTGACAAGAAGCTGAAGAGCGATTGGAACAAAGATGTTGAGGTTAAGAAGCTTGAGCTTGAGAGTTGTGCAGAGGCAGACGGCGGCTTCAAGCTCGACAAGTCCTTGAAGAACTGGGCAACACTCGTTGACAGCCGGGTCACCAAGTCCAATGTGAACCAACCCACCAAGAAGATCCACACAAGCACCCAATTTCAGTGTGTCAATGGGGCATGTTTCTTGGGAGGGAGATTTTGGAGGTGGTGGGCATGGCTTTCCTCCACTTGGTGGCTTGGTCAGGAGGGAGTATCACAGGTGGGTTTACAATTGGTGGGATAGTGACCGGTGGCAAGTGGACTGGTGGATTGACAATGGGTGGAAGAGTGATGGGTCCTTTAGGTGGTTTAGGGTGTGGTGATGGTGTTTGGTGGTGGTTTTCTTCCGCAGGAACCACAGCCGAGAATGGGAGTGGCTGAGGAGATGAAAATCATGCAAATGATGAGGAGAGCTGAGACTTTGGAGGTCTCCATTGTTGAGCTCTCTAATCTATAACAGAGAGAGAGAGAGAGAGAGAGATGCGAGAGAGAGAGAGAGAGAGAGAGAGAGATTAGTAGCTTAATAGAGTTGTGAGAGTGAGTGGTAGTAGAGATTTGGAAGAGGAGAGGAGGAGTTATATAGGAACAGTAAGGAGGGAAAAACAACAAAAACGAAAAGAACCCTAGAAGCAGATCACGTGAACAAGAGCTGGCCTCAAAAGGCAGCTGACAATTTGTGCTAGATGGCAACTACTAATTTACATTTGCATAAAAATTAATTTTATTTTAATTACTTTAATTATATATATATACAATCTTTCTATTATCAGTTTGAACTAACAAAAGTTATATAAGTTCCTTGTATGTGGGTTACTGGATTTAAATACTTTGACTGACAAGTGCATACAGCCAAGTCAAAGTATTTAAATCCAGTGGCCTACATGCAAGGAACTGATATAACTTTGTCAGTTCGAACTGATAATAGAATTTCTGTATATATATATATATATATATATATATAGAGAGAGCTAGTTGTAGATATATGTATTTGGGTTACATAGATATACCATTTTATGATCTTCACTTATTAACAATTTCCCGATATTTATTTAATTTGACAAGATGAGATTGGTTTAGTAGTTTGCTCCTCACATCTACACTAAGAGGTTGTGGGTTCGACTCTACCCCCATCCTCAAATCTCAAATTATTATAATTTTTTTTATAAAAAAAATATCGATCTAATTTACTTATCCAATGATGATGACTTTAAACAATTACATAAAGGAAAAAAAAAAAAAAAAAAAAAAAAAAAGGGCAAAGCAAAGGCAGAAAGAAGAAGAATTGTTATTAGGCCTAATATGTGGCTTTATTTATTTAATTATATTCATTTCCGGGATGACAATTTATACCAATTGTACGTGTATATGTGTATTGGAATAGAATTTTAATTTTTTGATATATCACATTGAAACATAATACTAATATTGTTTAATGAACATTTCGGTTGAGTGACAATTTGATATGGTATTATAACTTATTTTATCAAAAGATTAATTGTTATTGTTCGAATCCCTAATTTGTATACATTTCAATTTGTGTGCATGCAAGTGTCTATATATATATATATATATATATATATAGAGAGAGAGAGAGAGAGAGAGAGAGAGAGAGAGAGCATTTGACATTTGATCAAATTTTTAGATTGAGTGAAACTTAAGTAAAAATATGGGTCATGGAACTCTCTTATTAGGATTAGAATAAAACAATGTTAATGAAATATTTAATCATGGCCATATATATGACTCAGTGCTGGATTTACATATTCCAACCCGTTTGTGAGTGATATTGATAATAATTTAGAGAAAGAAAAAAAATGCTTATTATTTTAATGAAAACAATCACATTCCATGATTTCCAAGATCTACTGCTAATTAAACTTAATTGTCCGCTCTATATATTCCAAAACTGTTGAATAGTTTTAAAATAATCCCATTTGTTGCATGCATGCTTTTCAAATATCAGTACCGGTGATACCTTAATTATCTAGCAATGTGACCTGATCATAAGTTGATTAATAAAGTTATTAAAAATGTTTCACCGTCTAAGCTTCAAGGTAAACGACACTCATTCAGTTTGAAAATGTCCCAAATCAAGTCATGAACCGAGTATCTTATACCCTATATATATAGATATATATATAGTTATTAACAATGTATCATTCCCTTTCAATAATTTAGGGTGGTGCACATCACATTCTAGGTTTTGGTACGTATTTATTTAATCTTTTTTTGTGCTCCATTAGAAGGCACACATAAAACAAACAAGGATCCTCATTGCTGATCCTAGCCTAAAAATTACTAATTGCCAGCTAGTGTTTAATTAGCAAACCAACAAATTCCAACCTTTTCTACTTTGAAAATTTTAAAACTACACAAATGATGGATCTAATCATTCCTGTCACCTTAAAGAACCTTCGCGTTCAATTGGATGTCTGGAATTCAGTAAGCAGTACTAATACAATTTTTTTTTTTTTTTTTTTTTTAAAACGGCCATCAAGAGAACAAACAAGGAAAAGTAGTACTCATACAATTAAGAGTTAAATTGGTATATATTGTTATATATATATATATATATATATATAGATATATATATATAGCTTTTAAAATAAACGTTGTTAATTGTATTGAATGAATAATAACACGATTGTAAACAGGAACCAGTCGGTAGAATTGGCAAAAATTAGGTGTGTACCGATGAAGGTTTCTTCTTTATCGATGAAGGTACTGTATGTGGTCGGAGCCTCTCATAGCCTCTCATAGGAAGTTATGTATCGAAGCATATATGACAAGGACTTGGAGGAAGATCGACCAAGGTCCAAGGGCACTATTATTATAACTTTTGACCAAGATCATCATGCAAATAGAAAGTTGAGAGAGACATGGTCTACAAACAATATAACTACATTATACTACTTATGGGCTGGCAAATTCATCAACTGGTACAGTTGGGACCACCAAGAGCTAGCATGATAGATGGTGGAATTCTATGGTCCAATTTTAATTTGCATAAATCAAACACTAAAATTCACAACAAGACCATCGATATGCCTCGGGAAGCAAGACTTGGATATGAAAATTATGGGGGTTGGGGGTCCTACTACTTCCATATACATTGCTTAATTATTTTTGTAGGATTGGTCCACCAGAAAGAAGACTGATCTCCTCACATAGTCACATGTCCATGCTCTGGTTTTTTTTTTTTTTTTTTTTTTTTTATACATAATATGCTATTATATATTATTTTGTCAATGTCTAGATTCACATCTTGCATATATGGCTATCTTCAGTTTTATTGTTTCATGTTAATGTTAATGTAAATGTAAATGATAATAATAATAATCCGTGATTTATTAAGATTCGAGAGGGGATTAATTTCACATTATTATATCCCATGTACGTGAGAATATGTCATGGTATATTATTTAAATCCTTGCACCAGTTGATGTGTTCGATATGTCTTCTTATTAGACCATATATGATAGGAAAAAAGAAACAGAAAAAAAAAGAGAAGATGAGACAATGAAGTGTGTTTCTTGGGATATAATTGATCATCGATCAATTCCAAAGTCCAGCTTGTAGTTTTCCAAATATCAGACAACATACAAGGTAGAACCTATCCACTAGTATATCGATGGTTTTAAATACATAATATAAATGCAGAAGAAACCGAAAAGAGAGAGATGGTTTTGAAAACACACCCATAAAGGGAAATAGTATACAAGTATAAATAAGGAAACAGTACAGCTAGGCAGCCATGTGAGTATAGAGAGAGAGAGAGAGAGAGAGAGAACGAGCATGGTGGTGGTGTGGTTTATGTGACACATTATAATATATGATGAGTACTGATATATGTTGAAGGAGCTGGTGCTCGTCCGTGATCGAATGAATGCATGTATGGATGTTGGATCTTATTTATCTTTTGAGAGGCTGGATTCTTTTGTAATCTTGTGCATCCGTGATTCTGCTTTCCTGATCATCTTGATGTGATTGGTCGGCCTCTCTCTCTCTCTCTCTCTCTCTCTCTCTCGCTCTATATATATATATATATATATCAATCAACCTAATAAGCAAGTTCACTCCTAGGTAAATGTGCTATATCATCATATATTGATCATTTTGCTTTTGTAATAATGATCAATATATGATGAGTAACAATTTAATTTCTTATTGGAATAATATTATATATAGTTAATTATTTCATCAGACAATATATTGGTTGGATCCATCTCACGGTTACAAAGTACCTCTAGCTAATGATGGTTTTAAATATAATTAAATTAAGAATTATGCTAATTAACGCTTGTCTTTAAAAAAAAATAAAAAATTATATAGTTTCTTGACACATTAACAAGACCCTTGAATTAATTTGGTGTTTTCCAGAGAATCAGGAGGCATATATTATGTTAATGAAAACTCTGAGCTCAATTTCGAATGAGAGTTAATTATGGATGGCCCCAAAACACAGTGTAAAATAAAAATAAGAAAAATCACTAAAAGTATGTTCAAAGAAATTGGCCTCTCGCTCTTTATTTTTCAAAATAATAATAATAAATTGGCCTCTCTCTCTCTCTCTAAAGTGCTTACACAATTGTCTTTACCGTTTTCGGGATTTATTTACTCTCTTCTCATGTTATTGAGAAAGTGCATAATGTTGACATTTTTATTCCATGGATTAAACGTTTCTAATATATACTAGTTTTTATATTTGACAGTTTTGCTCTCTTCTTGATTGATTCATTTAACCCAGTTTAGAGTTTCATTAATTACCACCAGACATAATTTGAAAAGCTCATCCAAATTTGGCCGTGCGAATGTGGGATTCACTAATCAACTTTTGGTTGAAAAAAAAAAAGAATTTTATTCTAAACTAACCCTTATGATTATTGGCTTATTGCTGTATTCTCTCACAAGAAAATGAAACTTCATCATTTACGGACAAAGGGTCAGGGCCGGTCCTGAGATTTCAACGGCTTGAGGCGAAATGTAAAATTGAGACCCTCGATCCTCGATGTATATTTACTTGATTTTTTTTTTTTTCTCTAGTAAATACTTATAAAAATTAATATAATAATCCAAAATCAAGACTGTAACACAATAAAATAGTAAATAAAAAGAAACCAAAATAAAAATTTTATAATTGCATCAAAGAATATGTCACATTTTAGAAAATAAAACAAACCATAATCCTTTAGGATTCAAGACTGCTAACTTGATTGAAAATAAAAGATCAAATTTTACTAGAAAAGGTAAGTTTGATATATTTTCAAAACCTAATCTTTATTCCTAATCAAACTAAAAAAATAAATCTTACTAAATTGAAAAAAAATAATAAAATAATAAATAATAAAATAAAACATCATCAAAAACCCGTCTAAAACAGAAAACCAGCAAAACGGAGGTCAAAATGATCTTTTCTGGCAAAACAACAGTCATAAAAAATGCAAGACTCGTTGATACGGTTCCAACAACATATTATTGACCCAAAACGGACGTCGTTTGACCCTCCAACAGTCTTCTGAAAGTGTTCTACATCAGTTTGATAAAGGGATTTGATGTGTTGTTGTCATTTGTAATAATTATAATTGTGTTTCCGGTGGGACTTTTTTTAAAGAAAAAAATACGTATAAATGGTGGGCCTTTAAGTCATATAACAGTGGGCCTTTAATTATAATTGTTACATATTTATGTGGACCTCTAACCTTATGTTCCTGAAATCACAAAATATATTTTTTTAAACTAGAATTTAGAAATTTGGGGACCCTATGTGGTTGCCTCTTGAACTTACCCTTAGGGTCCACCCTGCAAAGGGTGCTTCTTTGATCAGGACTGTCCTAACTAAAGAATTATTTTACAGACAAATAATAGCTTTAAAGGCTCGAACACATGAACATTGTATTGTACGTATTTCTGACCTCTAATGTTTCAACTTGTTTGTTTGAGCTTTGCATGATGGCTAAGGCTTTTAGGAGCCTATTAATTGGTTTTTGTCTTGCGGCAGGCACTGGCAGTCAGTGAAATCTATCGGCCACAGATTCGCTGGGTAAAACGAATGGCCATGAACGCATGCAAATCTATATATGTCTTCATACGATATCGATTATGTGTGGGTTGTGATCTGGAGATTGTGGTGGGTAATGGGTTGTTCGTTCAAGATCATTTTATTTATTAGATAAAGTACATATCCACAGCATCTATCTATACATGATTACATACTTGTTCAGGTTTTTCCCCACAAAGAATCTATATACGGTACAAGAGTACTAATTGCACATGGGCTGCACGTGGACTGAATTACATCGATGAGATTGGATTAGCTAGCCATATTTCATCAAAATTTACTTCGGATTTTGCTAAATGCACCGCATCCAATTATTAAATACAATTACTGTGATGAGTGTACTTTGATTGACCAGTAGGGGTACTTTCAGCAACCCTCCTGTAGTTTTGTGTTTTGATTTCCATAATGGGCCATATAAATAGGCCGGTGATAAAGATTTTGAAATCTGATACTGAATAGGTTAGGGTTTGCTGGATTGCTGGGCAGGTCAAAAACAAATAGAGAAACGATATTTACACCCCTAAAAAACTGTATGTGTATCCCTTTTTGTATTTACACCCCATTAAAAATTTTCAAAATATTATAATTTGTAAGTACACCCTCATATTACCAATATGCCCTTTATTTTAATTTATATTGAAAAATATGACAGATAAATCACTTATAATATAATTAACATGCAACCGATATATATATAGAAGAGCACTGGTCCATCGGATTTGAGATGCATTGTTGTGTGGATTGTTAATTTTACTGGTTGGCTTTATAAGCTCACGGATGATGATATATATTTTTCTAGTTGAATGAAGTTCTTCATTTTTTTTTTTTTTAAATAAAAATTATGTAATTCGATAAGAGAGGCTACAGCCTACCACATCCATTTTTTCCTTCCTTTTTTCCTTTCTTTTATCTATGTTTGACTGTTTGGGACACTGGGACGGAAGAGGTTACAGCCTCCATTTTCATTTTTTCTTTTAACTTACTAATTTAGTTTAGTTTAGTTTTTTTTTTTTTTTTTTTTTTAATTAAATCAATGGTTTTATCTCCTTAATTTTTTTAACAATAATAATAATTAGATAAATAATCACTATCATTTTCTGTTTAATTTAATTATAATAATTGTTAAAATAATCAAAATATTAAGTATTGTGCTTATATGGTACAATATATAATTATATTAATCATTTTAAATAAGGGTAATATTGTAATTTAAAAAATATACTAATTTGAAGGTGCACATACAGTTTTAGAGGGTTGTCAATATCGTCACTCAAACAAATATCATATGCACAGTTTGGATATCTAATCTCACAGCATCAGTATTGGGGATAGAGAAAGATCGCTTCAATTCATACAACAAATACTTGTAAAATGCACATGATGGGACTTGAACCCTCCACCACAAGGTCCACACCATGTGAGCTAAGTGGGGATTGACATAAACGTTGCAATTTTATTGTTTGAGGAGTCATTAGATGTTGGTTGTTTTTTATATTGGATGGAGAGCAGATTGTGGTGGTGGTTTGAAAACTGGAGATGATCATGATTATCTTTTCTTCTTTGGATCTTTGTGAAGACATGTAGAATAACAAGCATTATGAGAGATAGTAGATTCGATATTTGTTATAGACAAGTCATGTGCTTACAAACGAACTAGGCTTGCAAGCTTTTTCAAGAGATTGCCTCTGAATGTCATCTCTCTAATAAAGACATACTGATTTTTATCTTTTTTCATGATAAGGATTATATATATTCCCTAATGTGTGTGTATATAAGGTTGGCTAGCGTCGGTTAAACAATTTTGAAATCCTAAGAAATTACATTCGTCAATTGGTTAAACGATTTCGAAAAGCTAAGAAGTTATATAAAGGTTTAAAATGGAGTTTGAAGATTACTATTAATAATTGGTAATTAAGCTAAATTATAGTTTGGTTCAATTAGAAAACTTACAAGTTTGAGCTACTGTCGGTTAGTATCGGTTAAAAACGGTTAAACGTTGAAAACCTAAAAAGTTACATTAGGTCGGAAATGGAGTTCTAAAGTTGCTACAAGCGATTTATAATCTAAATAGAAAAGTTTTTCATCCAAAAATTAACAAAAAAGAAGAAAACTTATGGGTTTTAGAAAATTTCAATTACTTTTGGTGACGGTTGGTCAAACGATTTTGAAAAACTATAAAGTTATATAAATGTTTGAAGTGGAGTTTGAATATTACTATAAACAAATTATAAGCTAAATTAAAGTTTGGTTCAACCAAAATTTAACCAAAAGGCAGAAAACTTAAAGGTTTAAGCTATTGTCGGTTAGCATCAGTTATGTGCGGTTAAACGATTTCGAAAACCTAAGAAGTTTCGTAAGATTGGAAATGGAGTTTTAAAGGTGCTAAAAGCTATTTATAATCTAAACATAAAAGCATTTCATCCAAAGATTGAAACAAAACTTAGAAGTTTTAGCAAATGTCAATTAATTTCGATGACGATCGGTTAAATGATTTCAAAATTAAAGCTAATAAGTTATATAAATGTTGGAAATAGAGTTTGAATATTTATATAATCATTTGATAAGCTAAATTGAAGTTTGTTTTGGCCAACATCTAAACAATTAGCATAAAACCTACAACTTTGAGCTATTGTCGGTTAGTGTCGGTTATGGGTGTATAAATGATTTTGAATTCCTAAGAAGTTACATAAGGTCGGAAATGAAGTTATAATTAAAGTTGCTATAAGCAATTTATAATCTAAATAGAAAAGTTTTTTATCCAAAAAGTAACAAAAAAGAAAATTTTTACAAGTTTTAATAAATGTATATTAATTTTGGTTTCAGTTTATTAAACGGTTTCGAAAATCTAAAAATATATCTTTTTGCATTTTTGTTATCACTTTTGACCAACAATACTTGGTTAGAAGACTTAATTGGTGTATTTATAAAAATTTAAGGACAACGTATTCCGACAATGAAAATATAGTGAAAAAAAAACTAAAGGTGTCAAACAGGCCAGGCCCGGGCCATTCGATCCATCTAAAAATTGTCCCTAAGGGCTTGCAGGCCCGACCCTTACATTGAGGGCTGATGACTCGGCCCTCGTATATATTTATGAGCCCTGCTTGGCCCAAGGCCCAAGGCCATTTGAGACCCAGGTGGGTATAGGCCTAGTGTGTCAGTACGTAAAAACATTATTTTAAAACATAAAATAAACTCTTTATTTGAAAGGAATAATAAATTTACAAATTCAAAAGTCAAATGAATAAAGTCATTCATCAAAATAAATGAACCACTATTATTATTTAGTTAGCAAATATGTTACAAATATTCATAAATAAATTATATGAATATTGAATAAACTAGAAAAATGAGAAGAATTGCATCACTATAGCTTCCATACATCCCAACTAGGTTGGCACTCATCAAATCTACCGATCATTTGCATTACTCAACCCATTACAACCTAATTTTAATTTACCTTTTTTTTTTCTTTTACATACATTTTATTATTCTTGAGCAGTGAACACCTAAGAATAATAATGTCACACCGTTCTCTGATTTTACATTTTGTTTTTTGTTTTAATTGAATAACCTCGTTTAGTTTATAAATATTTAATAATAAGTAATTTTATTAAAAAATGGGTGTAGAGAATTTTTTTGGTTGGCAATTCTCACCCTATTCGACGGGCTTAACATGCTTTAGACTATAAACCTAATCCGACCCTCACTCTCGGCTCTCCGGGTTGACGGGCCTAAAATATATGTTCAAGCCTACTCTCTTACCCGGGCTCGGGCCAAGTTCGGACCCTCAATGTGTCGGGGAGAGCTGGATTGACTTGTATGGAAATAGGTAAAACCCACAACTGGTACGGGCTGACCCGGCCCTTGTGACACCTATAAAGAAAACTAATAAATCAAAAAAAAAAAACTAGGGACCGAACTGATAAACGCTTTTCTTTTTTTCTTTTCTCTTTTTCTCTTTTTCCTTCTGTATTAGTTCAATTCAACTTCGGCCTTTGTAGATCATCGTCCAAGATGCATCCACGTGTCACAGTCCTCACAAATTTCCCGCCAAACTCGGGAACATAACATCCAATCCAAAATCATAACAAAAACGACATGGTGTTGTTCGAAAAACGAGAACTCCAATTTCCATTTCAAAACTTTCTCGTCTTCCTCCTCGTTTATCCCTTCCATACAAAACCCTAGAATCCAATTATTGAAATTGATTATTGTTTGATCGTCAATTGAAAAATGGGGATATTGTACGGGATGGTTGCGAGAGGCAATGTGGTGTTGGCGGAGTTCACGGCGACGCAGACAAACGCTAACGCGATAGCGAGACAGGTTTTGGAGAAACTTCCACGGGGGACTGATGACAGTAATTTGTCGTATTCTCATGATCGCTACATTTTTCACGTCAAACGAACTGATGGCATCACCGTTCTTTGTATGGCAGACGATTCCTCCGGACGTAAGTCTGAGCCCTCTTTTTCCTCCTCATTGATATTATATTTTAATTGGAAAAGTGTCAATTTTTGCGCCAGCTGATTGAAACGTTTTGATGATCAAGGAAATTGAGTTTGTTTTCTTAAGTCGTGATTCGTGCGTTTTCAGGCTGAATTTTGATTTGCTTGCTGAGAAATTAGCAACTTTTTCGTGTTCTGTATTGCAATCTAATGTGCAAGAATTCTTGTAAAATATTTGTTTAATTTTGTGAAGTTGAGTTTGCATTTGGTTAGTTTTAGTACAACACTATATAACCAAGGAGTATAGCGATGAACCAGAACAAGCCTGGAGTCTGTTTAGATTTCGATTAAATCTTTATCGATTTTATTTTTCTTCACAGAAGGGATCATACTACATAAGTGTCTTTGAATTAATATTTCATATGGCCTTTATTATTTGATTTAGTAGTGGACCAGTGGTTTTGATGAAGTAAAATAGCATATTGAGGCTTTTGTTGTGGAGGTGCTTACTTGAGTTAAGGCACTGTGAGTGTTAATTGAATGAAGTATTAAACATCAGGAAAAGATGACAAACAGTAGATGTTTTTGCTAGATTATTAGTAAGTTCCCAAGGCATGTATGTAATGTAATATTCCAGTGTTTGTAAAGTTATTGTGTTCCCTTCCTTCAAGGGATGAACTCCTTGGTTATTGTTATGTCACCCTTGAAGCTCATCTTCACCTCCTAAATGGATCTGATCTTCTGGTTGCTTGGCTATATAACAAAATTTGACAAATTGCTGTTTGTTTTTTCTTTGGTTTAAGATACCTATTCCATTCAATTCAGTTACAGCCTTTATCAGAATTTAAATGTATATGTGCGTTTCATTTTCTCGAATGGTCTTCAATTTATCAGAATTTTGGTTTAGATTCAATTTGGCTCGCATCGGATCTGAACGCATGTAATGTGGGAAACCTATGAAGCTATGATTTTAGATAATACATCTACAAAGGGTGGGAAGCTGCCTGGTGTTTAGAGAAGCATGGTACCTGAACTTGCTGTTTCATCTGTAGGTTCCATGCCACGATCTTTACTGTTTAAAGGGTGTGAATTGATTATTGTGTGCCAGGGCTTTTGGTTTATATACATTTTGCATCATGAATTGAGTATATAGGAGAAAGCTTTGATGGACATAAACTTAAACTATGGTATAGGGGTTTTATTATCTGGAATTTGTATTTGGTCATTTGATCAACTCCTAGCCTATCCATTTGAGGTTCTTGTGGACATTTATGCAGACTTTTGGTATCAACATTGTGAGTTCATAATGTTGTTAGAACAGCTTTTCCAGGACACCAAGCAGCTTTAGAACTTCATTAGTAGATTTAATCATTTATTGGGTTTTGTGGTAGGTCCAAAGAAATGCCGGAAGCTATTCTGTTCTTGGTGATTGTGAATGACGTTATGATCATATATGTCCCTTTTCCCTGTTTTACCTTCTAGTCATACTTACTTTTCGTGTAAATAAATTGTGTTGTCAAGCATGTTTAATTTTTTTTTCAAAATTACTATTTACTTTCAAAGAATGGTTCGGTTGCCATCATATTTTACAAAGTGATAGTCTTCCTTCCTAACCTGGTTTCATTATTAAACACAATAGTATTCTCTGATTGTATTTAGGAGGAAAGTCATAAGCTGTCCCTAATAAGTTGTAATATGTGTCCCATTTAATCTGTTTATGCAGGAAGAATTCCTTTTGCATTTCTTGAAGATATCCATCAAAGATTTGTGAGAACTTACTGTCGAGCTATTCAATCAGCGGCTGCATATGCCATGAATGATGAATTTTCAAGGGTTTTAAGCCAGCAAATGGACCATTATTCAAATGATCCTGATGCAGACAGATTAAACCGTTTGAAAGGTGAAATGAGTCATGTAAGTTCTGGTTACAGTAGTGTAATCCAATTGTTTTAGCTGTCCATCACGCTGATCCTTAAAAATACTATCAATTCTTTTCAGTTTTCCCTCTATAAGTCGATCTGTACTTGATGCATTTTTGTTTTTGTTTGTGATGATAACAGGTGAGGAGTGTCATGATAGACAATATTGACAAAGTTTTGGAGAGGGGTGACCGCTTGGCACTTCTGGTTGATAAAACTACCAACTTGCAAGGAAACACAGTTCGCTTCAAAAGGCAGGCTCGTCGTTACAAAAACTATGTATGGTGGGGAAATTGCAAGCTCACGTAAGTAAAACTAAAAGGATGTTATCACTTATCAGCCTTTGAATTATTATTTTTTGCCGTATAATTCACACTATATTGCTTCTATCTGTAATTGTTTGTTTGAATAATGACCTGAATTGCAGGGTCGCTTTACTATTTGTTCTCATGATCCTCATTTACATTGTGCTCGCATTTATTTGTCATGGTCCTCTGTTGCCTTCCTGCTTCAAGTGAACACGTACGGCAGACTTGGCAATTGCTGTTGAGTGTCATCGCATATTTATGGGATTAATATATATATTATATATTTTTTCTTTTGAAGTGATTTGTAATTTTACATAGCTGAGTTGTAGAGGCTTATATGTAAATTTTTAACAGAGGTCTTGAGATTTCAAAATTATACAAGTCACATTCATTATGATATATGGTGTCATATACATCCAATGATAGTACCTAAAACAAATACGTGCAAGAAAACTCTTGGGACGTCAATTCTGAATTTACAACGTTGACAATAATTCTGATAAATTCTTTCCAAGTATATACACAAAATAAATTGTAGGAGCATAATCTGGCATAGTAACAGGTGACCTTAGACATGGACTCGATTATTAGTTTTAAACAGAAACATTTACGTGAAAGTTTGTTGATATCCAAAATACAGAATAAGACTTTACAAGATATCTGCAGAAGAAAGAAACAGCTGCCCAACTGCCTAATCAAACTCATCAACGGCAAGCCAGTCGCTTGATTCGCCTTCTGAATCTTTATCCCGAGAAACTGATTGGCGTGCCTTTTCTTTGTCACTGCGATTTTCAGAACCCTCATTTAGCTTAACCCAATCATTTGATCCACTTGGTGAAGTGGTCTTATTGTCCTCCGCTGACCTACGGGGAAGATCGTTGTCATCGTCCTCCAAATCACTGAATGAAACATCATCCTCTTCATGTGCAATAGTTTTCTGGGAATTCACAGGAATGCCTGTATCTGTGTCTTCCTCTTCCAACCACTGTTCGGTATTTTCTTCTTCGTCGTCAATTTCTAAACCTTGTGTTGCATTTACAATCTTAGTAATTTCCTTGCCCTCATGAGCTGATGCAATGGGAATGTTTGAGGTCTCCACTTGCTCATCCCTCTTGTTTTGCAGCTTCTGCAGAAGTACATTTCTTGTTTCAATAATCTGCAATGAAAATAGACTGTTAATAGAAACGTTTCAAGGCCAAAACAAGAAAGTCCTCGGTTTTTACCATGAGAACCCAAACAAAGTGTTTCTAAGAAATAAATTCCTTTATTTTTTTTAAACAAACAAAAGAGATAACAAATGGACAAAAGAAAAACATTGCCTTAGTGGTTGATAGCAGATCAAAATCCTGTTCATCCAGTCTTGGAAGCAACAATATAAAGTAGATCATCCAAAATTGACTGTCTCCCAAATAAGAGCGGAGCTTAATTCTAAGATCCATAAAACTTGGAACCAGACGTTCAATGGTGGTAGTATGCTCTCTCTGAGCATTAGACATTTCAAAATCTGCAATAAGAAAAGCCATATATTCAAAAACTGCTGCTGCAGTCTCATTAGCCACATTTTCATTGGATTCAATTGGTATGAAGAAGATTTAGGGGAAAAAGAAGTACAGATTTTCTAAAGCTATGAAACCAAAATTGCAGTTCTACAGCCCACATCACCATGACAGAAACTACAATCCAAACCATTTTGTTTTTTGTTTTTTTACTACAACTCCATCCCACACGACAAACACAAATTAAATTGAATACCCATTTAACATTGGAGGAAGGGGGATTGTCAAATTGGTCCCCAAATCCCAGGGCCCACTACTTGAGATTTAGCTAACTCGGTTATCCCTTCAGGATCCAGCTCAAGCCAAAAATATAAATGCATATATTAATTATAAAAAAAAAGACAAGGACTCTAGAAAATATCTTTCAATGCGCAAATTATTGCTCTGTTCCTTCATAAATATTCTGCAGATCCTTCCACATTACATCAGACAAGCCGAAGAGGGTTTGGCATATTTTCGGGGTGAGCGGAGAGAGGACAGAGGTTTAAAGTGTCGATGTTACTGTATTGATTCTAGAGACAAAAAGCAAGCCGGTAGAAGGGAAAACAGATGATACTTTACATTGTGGGGCAATGAAAGCCAATATATGAACTTACTACAGTATTCTGCTCCTTACTACATATTCCTCAGCTACTCAGATGATGAACCATTAGTTCATGCCACCATATAGGTGAAAGAACCAAAAAACAGTTTAGATTTACTGATTTAGCTAACTTTATTCCCTTTCTAAACAATGATATTCTCCATACTATCCCAACATTAAGTCCTACACAACTTCTTCATCCCCGGTAATGTAGCTATCAGCCAAACCAAGTATTCCAATCATCTCATTGCACCGACTTGCGGGTACCAAAACTCTTATCCACCAATATACAATCATAAGTTCTATATTATGCTCCAAATAGTGATAGCTGTCCATAGCCAAAGGTTAACATTCCCATGGAGTCATTGAAGACTTAAGCAATGCAAAGAAGAAATAGCAGGGAACACACTGACACTCAACAAGAAAATTCAAAAGCCATAAATAAGAATACATTAAGAACAGGGAGAACCTAAAAAGTTAGAAACACATATTTCAATGAATAAACTCACAAAGAGAATATTATCACACAAGAACAGATGAGAACTGGATATGGAGGCAAAAGGAAAAAAATCTTAAACTACTGGGGGCGGGGTTTAGATGTGAAACCTAAATTCCTTGAGTCCAGGCCTTAAACACATAAAAAAAAATTTTGCTATAGTGGCCAAAATGATTTCAGTCAATACTCGATAATATTTAACAAGGATGCCTCCAGACTCCATTATTTGCTCCTCTTCTCACCCAACAAATAAAGAGACGAGCTATAATTGAAAAAATTGTCCTGCCAATACAAGAGTTATTGCTTCCTTATCCCCTAAACGAAATCCTTTTTTTTCTCTGATATTTTAACCAAGTCCTTCTGTATTGCTTTATAGCAAATTCACTCTCATCATCTATGGTAAACCCCACCATAAAATTCATCTCCATAAGGCACACACTGAAACACAGAAAATTAACCTCCATGAAGAGAAGAATGATGCAATGTGTCTTGCTCCAACAAATTGAAAAGACAAGATCAATCTTCAATACTTCCTAGTGATCAAAGACTTCCTGGCATATTCGCAATTTTATCCAACTAAAAAGCATATAACTTCAATGGCAAAATAAACACCAATAACATGAATTTGAACTCTTAGCACTGAAAAAAGAAGAAGACATCCTATAAATAGATTTAAGTATGCATATAAGTTAATTAAAAATGCTCCAAGTTTCTCAAAGTAAATTGTAATGGACAAGGACTAATAATATAAACTTCAGTCATATCAATCAACAATTGAGAAGAATTACCATCATCTAATGATAAAGGAAAATCTGTCCAACACGCCGGCCGTTGAGAAATCTCCTTAACGAACTCAACAACCTCCTCCGTGATTCCCGGAACCTCATCAAAATCACCATCACGATCATCCTCCTGGTCTTGAAACTGCAACAAATTGGAAGCGAACTTGGAGATCCCAGTCACCGCTTTGTTGCTCGACAAAATCGACAGCCCACTCTTGAAGCTACCTCCGATTTCCACGAGATCGTTGCGGATCCCTAGGAGCGCCAGCGACTGCGACGACGATGACGACGAAGACGAGGAAGAATCGGACAGCGGCGGTTGCGGTTCTTGTCCGGTATTAGGAGGCGGCGCGAGAAAAGCCGCGACGCCGCGTAATTGTCTGCCGATGGTTTCGCCGATAACGGAGAGGTCATCTTTAACGCCGGCGGGGTTGTGATCGGTTGGGCTGTCATCCGGCGGCGAAGAATCGGAGTCGTTGGATTGAAGGGATTTGAACAACCACGACATTGTTTTTTTTGTTTTTAGTATTATTGTTGTTTGTTTTTTTAGTTACTTTGTATTTTGTAAATCGGCGATTGAGAGAGATATGTATCCACTCCTCTCTACTTGAAGCTGCTACTAATTTTTCATTTTTTTTTTTATGATCTCTCGCTAAAAAGAGAAAATCTCTTCTTCTTATACTTTGACGGTGGGTCTGATCTTGCCACGTCAGCGAATTACTAGTTAGTTTGACTTATACGACAACTCAAATATATGATTAGTTTGACTTTTGCTTTTTCTTACTTTCAGTTTACAAACTGTTTGATTAAAGCTGTGTTTAATGTTTTAACTCATTTAATTCTCGGTCTTTCTATTATCAATTCGAATTAACAATAAATATATCAGGACGAAGAATATGGACCACAGATTATGGAGAAGTTTTGACAAGTGCATACACTTTGAGTCAAAGTATGTAAATCTAGTGATCCACATTCTTCGTCCTGATATATTTATTGTTAGTTTGAACTGATAATAGAAAATTTGTCAGAAATTAATTATTTGTTAATTGAAATGAGAAATTTGGCAGAAATTAAGGTGGTCCAAGGCTTGGGATTAAATACCCAAGTCCTTAGTTCTATTCCTGGCAATTACATTGTGGCAGCCCTCAGGGCATTTAACTCTACCGGTGGAAAGATGGACATGGAGCTAACGTCAGCGGTTCGAATCCTACCTAGACGAGGGCGAATCTTGTAGTTGGGGAGGACAGGCTAGGCGAGTCTCGCAATTAGACGTTTAGTTATATAACAGCATGGAACAATTTCACAACTTATGCAACTTCGTGACAAAAAGATTATTATTATTATTATTATTTTTGACAAAATGTATTTTTTAGAAAGTTTTCACCATTGGTAAGATTTAAACTGCTGACCTGAAGCTCATCCATCTACCGATTGAGCTATGCCCCTATTGACAAGATTATTATTTATTATACAGTAAATAATCAATCATATACAGTATATACATTCTCGTGTCGTATAAATATAATTTGAAAGAAAGATGTGCCGGGTGGACATCAAACTCTCCATGAGACGAAAACGACAGCACATTGTTTTATTATTCATTTATTCTTGTGAAGTTGTCAAGAAATGAATGATACCTGTGGATTGTCGAGTGGGGTTGGGGTGTCATCTTCATAGAAGAGACACGTGAACAAAACACTTAACACATTTTTTAATCAAGCCAAGCTATATCTATGACTGTGAGTATGGCCCTTACCTACCAACCAACCAACCCATCCAACTCATTTACCTGCAAAAACTTTGACATGGATACTCAGGAACAATCAACAACTGGGGAAGAAGAGGAAGAAGAAGCAAAAGCCATGGATCAAATAAATGTCTCATTAATATAAATGTGGTAACATCATCACAAATATTACAAATCAATGCTTTCATCTACAAGAAACCTGACTAGACCCTGAGAAGGAAGAAAAAGAATAATAAGGAACAAGAATGTTTAACAAATAAAAAAAAAAGTAGAAAAATATTATTGCCAACCTTCATCAATATAAATAAACAAACCAGGGCTCTCCTTCTCGCTAATTATTAAAGAAAGAATCTCATTCTAGCTAACTAATACTGCACATGCACAACATATGGTACAATCTGTCTATACTTGGAACCATTCCTCATCCCGAAGCCCCCCTGCATTGAACATCCGTGTTTTTTCCACATCCGCTTCTGTATGCTGATATTGAACGTATCCTTTTGAGCAAAGTTATCTATATAAGGCCTGTATATGGATTGTAGGCTTGAACGGGCATACCAGAGCCGTAGGAGGGGTGGCCACTGGTTGCATATGGGTTTCCGAAAGGATTTATAGGTTGTTGTGGGCCCATCATCATCATCTGCTGCTGCTGCTGTTGTTGCTGCAACATGAAAGCTTGCTGCTGATTAGTCATTGCTGCCATCTGCACCGAATGTGGAGCACCAACTGCGGTTGAGGCGTAAAAGGGGTCATATCCTGTTTGTTGCATCATTGAACCAGCCATTGGTGCTGGCTCCCACGGGTTGTAGCTCACGGTCTGGTTACTTCTTCTGATTGCATCGTCATACAAGCTGTCTAGCATAAGCTTGTCTAGCCCTCCCCCCTTTTCAATCAATACAATTTGAAAAGCAACAATAAGCCAATGTTCATGTCTTGTTCGAAATTACTTATAATATATATCATCCTACGAACTGAATTGTTAAATAGCAACCTTTGGACCTAGTTAACATTTAAAAGGTAAACAAATGACATTTAAGCAACAAAAGGAAATTGTGAAAATAAAGATTACCAGTTTGCTAGCTGCTGTAGCACCGTCATTTGAGCTTGGAGCAGTAACGAGTGCTAATTCCCAGCCTGTAGTTCCACTTGCTTGATCCAGAACAGCAGAAGTTGGTTGCTCAACTGCAACAACCAACATGAGAAGATGATACAATTTCTCAGTCATAAACAAAGTCTTTACAATTGCAAGCATATATTAGTGTAACCAGAAGCAGCCTGACTTGGTTTGCTTTGGTTTCATTCAGGAAAAAAGTTAATGATATACGTTATTTAATTACTAAAATGAACTTACCAACTGGAACAATAGCCAAAGCAAGTGCATTCTTTTCATCTAAAGCTGAGGCAACTGGAGCAGGATCATTCAAACCCTGTGGGAAGAAAATAGAGTACAGCAAGAGAATTAAGAACACTGCAGCTGACCCACAAAATTCTCAGAAAAGAATATGCTAAATACAGGGAGCAAAGAGAGATTCAGTGCTTACCAATAAATCAGGAGGTTCAACAACAGGAGCAGGTGCTTCCACTTTAACTGGTTCAGGCAGAGGAGGTGATGGTGGGCGTTGTTCCTCCTCCTCTTCTGGTGCCTTTTTGTTTTCTATGAGCAAAATTTCCTTGGGGGCAGCAATTTTATTGTCAACCTCCTGCTTGGTTGGAGTTAGTAATATCCACAGTCATGAAGTAAAAATTTAAATGCAATTTTAACTGAGAATATTCTGATAAAATTGCAAATAAAACAGTATATAAAACCTTTATTATAATGGTTCATAGATATTGAACATTGAGAAGAGAAACGAAAGACTACAAATCAATTCAAAGAGCAGCATATTTAATGGAGGTGATACTGAAAGATAAATTTAACGGACCAAAATATTGGAACTTTGCATCAAGTTTGAATGTGCTACGCTTTTATCCACATCCAATTTCAAAATTCACCGAATTGTCTGGTATGCACACATGGGTGCACGATAGTCCATATAAACTAGATAAATATTGCATGGTACTCCAACGGACTTTAACAACATATGCAACACCATTACTTAAAAAGATTCAACAATGGGTAATATTAATGCCTTAATATGTTCTTATTTATACCACAACTAGCATCAAAGCTTTTAAATAACCCTGCCCTATTGTAAGCAGATCGACTTGATGGGGATTTTCTAGTGGTGTCCGTAACCTAAATTGGGCAGTTTATTTCAACTCCTGATAGTCTATGATATCTAATGCTCCTTTGCCTAATTTTTTATGCAAAGACATACGTATATGCAGACATGCATATATAAATACATTTATGTATACATGCACATGTATTCTGTTGTCATTTGAATAACATCAGCATAACAGAGAGCACGTTTGTACCTGATCCTTGCGAAATGTTGAACCCCGTGGAGCTTCTTTCACATACTCTTCCATGGCTTGTATAAATGATGCAGGGTGCTTCATTATGAACAAAAAAAAAAAAACATTCATCAAGAATTTATATACATATAGTATTATAGTGTGTGTGGGAATAATAATCAAACCCCAGGCAAGCGAAATTCATTTCAGACAAAAGTGAAGAACTCAAACCTGCTCAATCTTTATAAACCTTTCTCCACGTCCAATGTCAAGATTCTTACATATTTCAAAAAATTCAGACAGTCTCTCAGCCTGAAATACAGGAAAAGTTTAAAAGGCTACCCAGGAAAATAAACAGACTCTTCGATAGTCACCAGAAGAATATCACCAAAAAGGCAATACCTGCTGCCCCGCTCTTCTGTATATATCCAGTGCCCTCAGAGCATCATGGCGTTGCATTTCAAAGAACTGTCATAGTAAAGGGTATCGTAAGTACAAGATATGCTGAATAGCCAAGCTGACATAAAAAAAAAAATCAAATTTTTTGCGTACCTTGTCAACCATATTGATTGTACCATCACTTATAGCTTGATAGATTTTAATGCTTTCAGAAGCAACCTGATTGTAGAGACAGAATTCAAAAATAAAACAATGGAATACTATTTTCAATATAACACCAAACAACACGGTGGACAAGCAATGTGTTAACAACATCACATACCATTGAAAGGGCCAACTGAATCACAAAATTATGAACTGCTGCCCCTTGCGGCTGTAATATAACATAAACATAGTCCATCAAATATGAAGCTAAAAACAAAATGAAACAGAAAAACTGAAAATCTGAGATAAGGATTCATGTGCAGGCGTGCAGCGAATCCCATCGTGTGGTTATAACATATCTATACTGAACCAACACCATTTAAAGAATTACCTGACAACCAAGAACACGAAAAAGAAGCAGCTGCAAAGCTGGTAAGTGCTCAAGCAGTTCTGCAGTGTCCAATTCTTTGGTTGTCTGCATCAAAGATTGTATGTATAAGGAGGAAATCTTTTAGCTCTTTTTTTTTCCCTTCAACTTGAATCTATAAGTTCTTCAGCAAAACCATTTTTGTAACAAAATCACAATGCTATAACAGACATATTTAACTTTTTCCAAAGAGAAGAAGGTGAAGATAAAGATCCAACAGGACTCTTTCAATCAATTTAAGTCAGAATCAACACTTGCAATTTGCAATTGTTACAAACAAGTAGGTATTAAAGACATAACCTAGACAGAGAGTACGGGTTCATAAAACAATTTTTATTGTATGGTGCTACAACATGGACTAGTCCCTAGCATAATAGTGTTTAGAATTGGAACTAGAAACATTTACATATTTGTCAGACATTCTGCAATAATAACTCATCCTTTTAGCTTATATTTATCTTCCCGCCAATTCCTCTTATTTTGACTGCACAAGAAACTAACCTATTGAAACAGATTGAACTTACTGGATGGCTGATTACCATTTTAAAATAGACACTACCACTTAATTCTTCCAGAAAAAAATAATGACACTGACCAATTTGAGAAACCAATATAAAAGATTGAATTAAAGATACAAATTTCTTACAGGGCGATCTGTTTCAACATCATACTTCAACACACGGAAACACTCCAGCCTCTCCTCCAAGTACAAAGCATAGGCACGCACCCAGGCAGAATAATCCCATGCTGTGCAGCATATCATGACATATTTCATAAACAAGAGAACTTAAGCTTTAAACAAAAATGATTATTTACAGTGAAGAATATAATGTACCGTTCGGGCTGGAATCATCTTTAAAATGAGCCATGTTAAGCATATGATTCCTGCTTCGGCCATAATTAATGACTTCTTCATGAAATGTGGGGTCCACTTCCCTCAAAGCACGATGAACAACGATTAAAGTTTTCAAAGCAACCTAGAGGCAAAACAACTGACATTATAATATGAACATCAGATCTCCCAGTGCATTTAATATGTAGACACATTAATTAATGATATTTGCGCCAAGGACTATTCACGATAGAAGAGATTCAATCAACACAAATTAAGAGATCCATTAACAAAGGTAATAAACCAAAACCAACACCAATCAAATGTCCACCCTGCCATAAATAATTTTACACAAGAGTTTAAAGTTATACAGCTCCATGTATAATTTGACAAACCAACTAACCAAAATTTTCATGTATTCAACAGATATACAGAGCATAGTAATGCCAAAAGCTTGTTGAGGACTTAAAGCCTATGTTGGAATCCTAAAATGTATACAATAATTCCTAAAAGTTTTACCATACCGCCCAATTATGTGTCTTTGATAACCGCCTTGCAAGCGTCTGGATTGAATATGCAACATCAGCACGAGGTCTAGTAGCTGAAATAGCAGCAAAAATAGCTGCACAGAAAAACAAATATAAAGCACATAACGTCCCCAAATCAATCATTTTGTAACAAGCAGATCACCAGAAGTAAGAGCATGAAAATCAAAATGCACATAACTATAAACCAAACAAACATAGACTCGATATCGAACTAGGAGCAAAAGAGAGAAGACCAACCTCTGATGTGTTTTTCCTTTGCAGGGCGCTCAACATGATTTGTAGCCTTTACAATAGCAATGTCCAATTCCTACCCCAAAAAAATAAAAATAAATAAAACACCCCACCAAGAAGATCAGATACGTCCATATTGAAATAACCATCAAGATAATTAGACATTTATTTGTACCTTGTAATCACTGTTAACTTTAGCCAATGAAACAGTGGTGGTATCCTTAATGGCCCCAAGTGCTTTCCTCAAGCTCTTCTGCGTACCCCCGCCTGACATTTTTTCTCCCTCTCAATCACAGAATTCTACAATTGCCAATTAATTAACAGTTGTTATATCTCCTTATTTAGCTCTTTAAATTCTCCATGACAAAACAATGCTATACAATCCATCCTTAGTTGTCAACTGAAGTTTCATCAGAGTTCATTAAATCCCTCAACTTTGAGCTCATAAAATTCAGACCTTGAATCAAATCATTTAAGATCTAATCTTATCCAAATCCATTAAGACAACATAATCTCGTGGATACTAAGAAACATATTTAGAACTATCATCAACCAAACAACATAAATCCAAATGGAAAAGAGAATCTAAAGAACAAAAACAAAACAAAGTAATCAAACTAATAACAAAGTTCAGTTTTCAACAACTTTAGCACATATAGTCTATGAGATGCCATAAAATGTAACAAAAGACAAGCTAAACAGAAACAAAAACATAGGGATATATTATATATTTGTATTGGATTGAAAATAAACCAAAAATGCTCGAAACTTAAACAACCCAAATCACCTTTTTACTTATCAACAAAGGATCTAACATAAAGAACACGAAATTCTCCAGAATTCTATGTTTATATTGACCGTCCAAGTTTAGAAACCAAAAAATAGAAAATAAAAAATAAACACAAACACACAAATAAATAGAGATAAATATACTTGTGTGTAGAAACATGAATGATCAAAGTGAGATCGAAGGAGAGTTTACCTGGAACTGAAATGAAGAGAGAGAGAGAGAGAGAGAGAGGGATTGGGTGGGATTAAAAAGTCTGGACTGAGACCAAAGAAAAGTCGACCAAAGATGAGCTTGGAGTTCTGGCTTTGGTTGGGTCGTCGGCGTCGCTACATTATTATTTTATTTCTAAAAAAAAAAAAAAAAAAATTATCTAAGTCGATACCGACTCTTTTTCTCTCTCTCTCTCTCTCTATCTCAATGTGTGTCAGACACTCAGACTACGGCCTTGTAAGAAATTTGTACGGTCATTTTTTTTTCTCTGCATTTATTTATTTATTACTCACCTTCTTAATGTTATTTTTAAATATATAATAACAAATAATAATTATTATTTTTTTGATAGGAAACAATACTTATTTTGATCAAGTGTTAATTCAAAACAAAAACAAAAACAAAAAAAGATTTTTTTTTTATATTATAAATTGAGTGTATATGAGAAAATATAAATGGAACTCTCGATTTAAAAAATTCCATCTTCTTTTATTTTCTTATAATTATGATATGATTACCAAATTTATTTTTTCCATTTTCAATCCAAAGAATCTATGAAAAATATTTATTTAATTTTTCTTTTTCACAATAAGTAAATTAAAATATCTCTAAACTAATTCATAATTTCTTTACATGTTTATCATTTAAAAAAAAAAATGAAAAACAGTTGTTGGATCTAAAAAAGATGAAATTGTGGAATCCAAATTAGGAGTCAAAATGGTTGGTATTGGTTGGTGTAACTTAAGTCAATCTAGTATCTGCTGTACTGGATCATATCACATAAGTAACTTTAAGACCACTCTATGCTATGGTAATTGGTTGATCATCCATTGTTGTCTTTGAGACAAGAGAACTACTAGTTCCAGCTAGGACACCGGTTTCGAATCTTCGTGCGGTCGTGCCCTTGTAGTCTTACATATTTGCAGAAATGGCACTGCAGGGTCCCACTTGCACCCCTATACCCTAGTAAATGATTGCCATTTACTACCGTCCACGTCACATCATCCTGTTGTGGCATTCAATCTCTCACACATTTCATGAGTGCACAAGTAGAATAAGAAAAAAGTTTACAAGTTGAATTCAAAATTCAAAAACTACGCAACCACACATTATTATTATTATTATTATTATTTTTTTTTTTTTTTTTTTTTTTAATTTTGACACCAGAATCTGAATATTTACTCTTATAATATTAGAGAATAATTTTTTTTTACATATGATTATAACATTTATATTGTAAAACTCGAACCCCATACCACTAACATAAAAGAGAAAATACATCAATGTTTTGTATTTTTTTTCCTTTGATATATGGAAATGTAAACCATGTTCATTATAGATGTTAACAAGATCCATTGTATTTTAGGTTTTGGTGAACAATATATACATCTCATGGGTTAATTAATGAAAAAAAATGAAATATTTATTAAATGTTATTGCCATATTTGTGGACTAATAATATGTATTTTTACATCCACTATAACAATGGCCTAGAAATGTGCATCTTCCATATTAATTTTATGTGTAATGTGAGAGTTCAAATCTCACATCGTATATTTACTTATACTTGTAGAGAGACATATCTCTTTATTGTAGAATATAAAATCAGAAGTCAGTTCTTAAAGATTTTGATTTTAACATATTTCAAATATATAGATATCCAATCTGTGTCATGTTTTATTACAATATAAACTAAGAGTAATGCTACATTGTCCAAATTTGGTGCCTAAATGATGTAGCAACACTCTAGTCAATTTATTTAAATCATGCAAATCTAATACAATTTAAATAAATGGATTAGAATGTTGCCACATCATTTGAGCACCAAATTTGGACAATATAGCATTACTCATAAACTAAAGATAAAATGAAAAATATTAAACCTAATCTTATAAATAAAAATAGTGAAAACAATTTTTGAAAACCAACCTGTGTCATGATAATTAGTTGTGATATTATAAGAAAAAAGAGTAATAATGTGAGAGATGGAGGGTCAAAACGGAAATTATTCCGAATCATAAGTAGGTGCCAGTGTGCCACTAGGAAGTAGGATCACAACTTTCATATGCCTTCCAGCTTTGATTCTATATTTCTATTTCTAATTACACAAACAAACGTGAACAAAACTGATCTTTCAAAGGACGATCGTACCCTCCGTATTTAAATGACAAAAAAGGCAAAAATAACAAATATAAGTAGGGGCAAATGTTGTCTTTTACTTCTCGTTGTTTTGCTAACCGTCCGTCCCTCGGTCACGGGCCCCAAAAAAAGATGTACTTAACTGGGACATGTTGCCTTCTCACTTTTCTCAGTTCTCATGGTACTATGTTTCACTCAAATGACAACCGGTGCTTATTGTGGGCTCCACTGCCAATTTGAAACGGCATCGTATAAGAGTTTCAAGATTGCAGACATAAGACACACTTCGCCAATGACCAAACTCAAGATTGAACACTCCACCAATGGGCAATGACCAAACTAAATTTTTTTTTAACATGTAATGTTGTGAGAATCACATGTTTTTTTTGTTTTCGTTATATATATATATATATATATATATATATATAAAGTCACATGTAATTGTAATTTTCCAATAATCGGTGATTAGTTTAAGTGGGAAAATGGAAAAGACTAAGCATCTCCCTAGTTGAAATCCAACTGTCTTCATCAGAGGAAGCATTTTAGGCTTGAGTAGAATATTTGATTAATTAATTAATATAACCAGCTCACTTAGGTTATCACGTACATGCATGCACATTCAACCTTAGAAAAAGGTCATAATTCTCATTCGCCGACACAGTTTAATAATCAGAGTGAGTCCCGATCATCATCAGCTGTCCTATTTAGAACAATCAATGATTAAAAAGAGAGAGAGAGAGATTGAGGAAAGAGAAAACATTATCAAAACATTGTGCTTTCATTTTTTTTTTTTCTTATTGTAAATTACAATATTCATATAACAAATAATTGAGAAAAATGATTGAACAAATTACTAAGGTTACAATTTCTACATTGAGAGACTCAAACGCCTCTCTAACCTGTGAAGTTGTTCCAAAATTGGTGGGGAGATCAGTTTGGAAGAAACCTTCAAGATCTCTTAACGATGGCGGTAGCAAAATAAGGATGATGAGTGAACTCAAAAGACACCTTGAGTGATGGATCGAGGGCTCCTACCCGGCAAATGACATTGAGGGCGACGCCATTGTGCTCTGCAACCTGCTCTAATCTTCGTACTTCAGCCAATCTGTCTGGATCATCAGAAAAACTACTCTTGATTTCCTTCGCAATCCTCTGAGCATTCTTAAAGTAATTGTACATAACTAGGGTCTGGACGTAGAAGGTAAAATCATTAATCGTTTGTATGACAGTGAGAGGATCATAGAAAACAAACAATAGGTAAAAAAATAAATGATATGAAATACTCACAGAGAAGCGAGTGTAGGTTGTTGATTCCTTGAATGACAGATATGAGATGTTGTCAGGGACGCAAGCTTTTTGTAAAAGCTCAAAATGCTGAATGAATCTCTGGAGTCGAGGCAAATTTTGTGTCAAAACATAAATTTTGAATAGCACTTAAAGTACGAAAACAAGCAAGTTCAGGCACTGGACTTGAGACACTGGATCACTTTAATCCCCCTTGCAGATAATTTAGTTTCAAATGAAAAATAGCTACCTTAAAATTGAACTGTCTTTTCACCCCCACCATGCCTTGTTACATTGGATGCATTTGAATAAATAAAAGAAATGGGATTGAAAGTAGACGACTTACCTCGTGCTCAGTATTAAAAGGGCTTGGACTCTGTAAGACCATGAGTTCATTCCTCAAAGCAGCAAGCATCTGGAAAGACAGAAATTGGGAGGTAAAATTCTACCAGAATTACACCTAGAATAATATTACCAGAATTTGTAACGAATACGAGCTCAAAATTTAATCATAAAACACACGATTACCATAGAAAGCCCTTCAGCAAGACATAAATGACACTGAAGAAACAAGACTGGGAGTGGAATTCGAGATTCTTTTGCCACCTCTTTTGAGGAATCTTTTTTCTTCTTTCCCTTCTTTTTAGCTGATCAACATTAATAATAGCAACAAAGAGAAATCAATATCAGAAAATCGGTTAAGATTCCTCCAACAGAAATTTGCAAATTAACTGAAGAACCTCACTTGAACTGTGCATTTTTACAACTTTGATAGATCCCACAAGTATATCACAAGCAATAAAAGCAATGAAACACAACAAACGCTGATACGTACTTACCAGTACCACTGCTCACTGATATCCTAAGATGAGTTTTCTCTGCAAGCTTGATTAAGACAACATACATATACCAGTATACCATGCAATATTCATTTGGAGAATAGAGATCCAATTCAAAACCAAGCATGAGATATCGAGACGCTATCCAGTAAGTTTGCTCCTCTACCCAATTGAGAATGTGCTTGAATATTTTGACACATATATTCTGCAAAATCAAATGATTGTTGGTATAATATGGATGCTATTGATGGAAGGATCAAGGTTTCTTTGCAACTTAGTAAATGGAAATTCAATCAATTTTTTTGAAAACTTGGCCACCAAGACAAAATAATACGGAGTATGTGATGTGGCTTGTGTACAATCATTAAAGCTGGGGCAACTACGGTTTTCAAGTCAGAGAATAGTTAACAAGTCCTGTATCATAAATACTGGATATCATATTCCTTTCCTTTTTTCCTTTTTTTTTATTTTGTCCAACTTGTGTATCAAATTGCATAATATCCTTAGACCCTTTTTTTCCAAAATACTCCTCACCCCACACTGCATATTGTAATCATACGAGTTGTCCCATACTCCCATGTATTCTTCATTTTATTCATATTTACATTTAGACATCAGAAGCAACTATAAGGATCAACATAGTCCAAATAGAAAGAGGAGAGCAATTTACCTCATCATCTGAAATGCTTGAGACACTTCCAAACTCATTTCTAAAAGCGATCTCTAGCTGTCAGAAAACAGGTAAGATAACATGAGTACACGAGTTAGAAGAATTTTTTTTATGGACAAAGACTCTCCCAAAAACACAATATCTTTTATGAATACCAAGTCCACTGAGAAGTAAACTGGGGAAGATCTCAAGTAATGGAATTCCAGAGAGGCAGAGACAAAGGATTTTTCTCTATATGAATTAACTATCCAATGTGCCATCTGATAATGGGCACACAAAAAAAAGGTGCAATTCAAGCGAATAAACCTTTATTAAATTCTTTACCAGTAAAGCATTTAGTTATTTATAATAGTTGGAACAATTTAGATCCCATTACAACTATTTAGTAACAAATTTATCGGCACAAGAGATTGATGTTCAGGACTGGTCAGCCTTCAACTAAGTCACTTGTAGATTTGTAGTAAATCTAAAAGGTGTCTTGAAGACAACAAGAAGTAACAAGCCCAAACAGAAAAGAGGTGACAACAAATGAAACGAGATCAAATGAATTTTAAAGGAAAACATCAATAAAACAGTTCATATGAATTTGAAAATCAAATATGGAACAAACCTGTACATAGATAACACGCCAGTCTTGCAAGATTTTCCCAAGCTTACGCCTCTGCCATGCAGCATTAGTACAAAGAATTTTGAGCATGTTGATCACTAACTGCATGGTGAAATAATGTTGAAACATATTAGATGAAGCACCATGTGCTAGAGGCAGAAGGCTGCAATAAGTTGTTTTCCCTTATTGCTCAGGTGACAGATACAAGAGGAATTTTTGTATTGTAAACGGAAAAAGTATACCTTACTCGAGAGCTTATACTAGCAATATTCAATTTTTAAATTTAAGCCCAGTGAATGCAACAGCTCATTAAAAAAATCAAAGGATTCAATTATTCACCTGTCCCAGTTGTACAATATATTCATTCTTCTGAATATCATGGTTCTTTGTGACTTCAGGCAATGCTGCAGCTTTAGTAATCACAGCAAAGATAGGATCTCGTCCATAGAGTTTCCCATCTTGAACCAGTAGAAGCTGTTCACAAATTGACAGGATTGAGAATCCAAAAATATGATTATGATGGAATATGAATACGGATCTAGCATAAATAAACAAGATAAACCAACAAGATTTTAGAAAACCAGCAAGGCCAATTACTAATCACTGCCTAGAGGCATGTATAGTGAATACAAATTTGTAGAGGGAGCTGCAACCTAGCAGTGACTTTTCAAAGTGACAAAAATCCAGTATCCATCTAGACACATCATGCTATGATGAAAAACCTACTCACCAAAATCCTTTGATCCAGCATGACACAACTCAATTTGTTGATGTTCTAGTTTTATGTATTAATCTTTGCTCTCTTCAAGTTTCATACTGTGGCTATAATTTTAGTAAGGCAACTAGAATGACCATGCATTAGTGAAAATGATTTTAGGAAAAGTATCAAAGATGCTATATGCCAACAACTTACTATACTTATAGTCTTTCCTCTCTTCAATATTTTAAATCATTTCATGAATAATGCATAGAAAGAAAACTTGAATCTTTTTCCAGCAAACCAATAGTTAGCCCCAGTTTATGGATACAAGGTCCAACATTCTAATGGTGACCACAGGGGAAATCAATGGCTTTAAAATATAAAGAACAGTCATCAAATCACAAGAATAAGGCAAAAATAAGGACAAAGTAAAATCCAACCTGGAGATGAGCTCTTGCAATCAGATCAGGTTTAGATTTCTGAAATTGAACCACGAAGCGTAGAACACCTTCCAATGAAGGGTCTAATGAATAGGAGCATACAATGTCTAGATCATGAAGAAGTTTCAAGAAATATTGAACGGCCTGACAACACAAATAAGCACTGTTATAACAATGATACTGAATTCTAGATATATCAGCAGTAATTTTAATAATCTCACCTTTTCCCAGCTAAGAATTTTAATTGCACGAGGTGGAGTAGGGGCAGATGATCTACTGTTCAAACTAGCATCAAATCCAATTGGGGCACGTCCAGAAGCAGTTGTTCTTTCTTCTACACCATCTTCACAAGTTCCGAAAGCACCAAGCCTAAGGAATTCTGCTGAATTTAGAATGCATTCAAGCTCTGACATGCAGGAGGCAATATGTTTTCTTGCCAACTCCAAACCTCTTCCTTGAGGTCTTCTCATACAGGTAAGAACATGGAAAAAATGCTGAAAACAATGCAAGTAAAACAACAATCAACACTGGCTACGCTAACATCATGCATACGTCAGAATAGTTAACAAAACTACAAAAGACATTAAAAGCCAGTCAAGAAAACAACTATGGAGCAAATGCACAGATAATGCACAGGCAAGAAGAGTTCATCTCATTGGCACAACCTATAAAAAGAGTAAACACAGGGTAAGACCTTACGAAAGCGTATGCGGCATAACAAAGCTTTGCAGAAACCCTCTTCCAAATCAAGATTGTGCTGTAATGGCTCTATGTCTGCATTGAAATAGAAACTACATCAATCAATAAAGCATTTTGTAAGATCTTAAACATATGTATTCATAAAGGGTCAAAGTAGCAAATATACAACTCATGAAGAATCCTAACTTGAAGCACTTGTAGATGTATTGCAAAATAGCCTTTCTACTAATGCAGACATGAGGGAAATCATAAATATTTAATTTAATGCATGTATGTGGTAAAAGATAAGTGGAAACAAGTTTATTTCTAATAATTAACTTTATACTGATTACCTGTTGCACATGATTACACCACTATCAAAGATTTAATCTTTTTTCCCCATTATCTGTTAGTTCAAGGAATTTCTAAGAGAAAGACACTAGAAAAGTTCTCAACACATCAATGAGATCAAAGATATTATAGAAGAGACTTACACATAATGACAAGTTTGTCTGGCAAAATGTTATAAATGGTATTTCATCCAAGTATTCATAGTTAAGTTGTGTAAATATCTAAACAAACTACTTTTTATATGAATGGTAGAAGGCTTTGGCTCCTAGCTAGAAATCAATTTCCCACAAGGTGATTGGGTGATAAAATTTTGATATAACAGCCAGATGGGACTATTTCATGAAAAAGAGCCAAAATGTCGTTGACAGCATCTTCAATAAATTTGCAGAGGAAAAACAGCAAGATATGAAGCAGAAAAGAAGGTCCAGAAAAAGTCAACTCAAAAGTACCACAAAAGTTTTAAGCTTCTCCTCAGGCTATCAGTAATGGCAACACATAATTCACCTATCAAATCAAAAGTTTATATTATGGATTTGATTGAATATACAATGTGAATTTACTGTCATGGTTCTAATTAAGGTTTTTCCTCTAAGAGTAACAGAGTTTGCTGGTTCTCATCACACATATATGATGTACTTGTAGCACCAAGAGAGAGAGTACATTAAAAATAACCTAGAGCACATCATCTCTAGGAGCGACTCAGATGTGGCATCTTCTCAATCATTAGCATTTAGCACAAAACAATTGTATTCTAGTTCACTACTAAGAACTTTATCTAATCTTCAGTTGAGAAAAAAGAAAGAAAAGCGTGCATTCAAGCATGTGACCAGATAACTACCCTCGGATACTCTCTTTTTTGATGATGTGGCCTTACAAGCACGCAATTGGCGATAAATTGTTTCTTCTACAGCATTCAACATTGATAAGCATTTTTCATCTCCATCCCCATGCAAAGGAAGACCATACGCCATTGTAAAAAGATCCTCTTCCTGGTAAACAAACATAAAAGATCACAACTTATCAAGAAGCATAGTATCATCACAATATTAACTATGAGCAAAGGATAGTGATAGTATATGTGTGTGAACAAAGGATACAGAATGAGGGTAAAATATGGAACCCATAAAATTTGTGGCTATAAATAAAACAGATAAGAAAAGAGCCGTTGGAATACTTTACTTCATGTGTACGTGCATCTGAGACGACTGAAACAACTGCTTTGCAAGTCGCACGTATGACTCGGCAATAAGAATGCAGTATTGCATGTGAAGATGTCCTATCAGGCCTCAAAAGATAGATGCATGAAAAGACAGTTTGTGCCAATGAGTGACCATTGTGCCATGTTGCCTGCCATCAAACATTAAACTTTAGAGAGGAGAACTTACTAATCATAGAACATGGACACAGGGGAAAGGACAGGAGTACAAGACATGCCGTGATGACAAGGACATATTAGACACAAGCACACATGTAAACCTACTAAAAAAAATCCAACTAAACAGATTAAGCCATTAGGTAGAGGGCTAATCACAATGAGGTAGCCAGGCTAAACATTAAACTTATCCATTGTCAGATTGTTTAAACTCTCCTGACACAGCCAAGAATCCTCTACAGCTATTTAGAATTTATACAAGCTAGGACGAAATAGAAAATAGTTCAGAAAATACCTCGCATGCCAGAAGATGGTCCATGATGTCAATAGTGCACTGCACATCAATAGTTTTATCAGAGCTAATAGGAACGGGAGCCACACCATTTTCTACGGCCTCATCGATAGAATAGTATTTACAAACAATACCAGAGTCCATCTTCGGGTCCATTATCTGATTAAAATGAAAAACAGAAAAGTACAGTCAAATGATCATAACTTTCTACAGCATAAACAAAACAACCAAATAAGTCATGATCAATCTATTCTCGCTAAAAAGTACAAATAGTGACCTAGAAACAGATCATACACGAATTACATGGAGACAAACACTTGAAAATATTCAATTGCATACTAACCTAATTCACTTTATTACATGACAAAACATTTAGTAGAAATGCTACAAATTGAAGGCAATGTGCAGAAATAAAAAAATCCATCAACTCAATCCAACCAATTACGAAATATAGAAAAATAAAAATATATTTTCTTATTTCATAATAAGCATAAACCAATATGCAGCAATACCTCTAAGGCAGACATGGCAGCAAAAAGATTGAAATTATCTCCATGGATGAGCTCACCATCTCGAAGCTCTGAAGCATAAACATTACCAAACGAAAATAGAAGAGTAAGTAATGATTAACAAACAAGGCAAGCAGACCATAGAGGTATCTGGTTCAAATAATAAAATTTAGGCCGTAATCAACGGCTACAAGCTACATTAGTTATTTTACAAAAAAATTACACAAATGAAATTATAATTACTAATAGATATTAGTATATCAATATTAATGATAATATCTCAGTACTCGAAACGTTCCGTACACCAAAAAACTCTAGTCTAATGAGCCAAGCATAACTACTGAGCTAACTAGAAATCAGCAGTGGACTCGATTCACAATTTTATTTTTTATTTTTGTCTTCCTAATAAACCAAAACAACATATTTCGAAAAAAAAAAAAAAAAAAAAAAAAAAAAAAAGAAAAGACCTCTACAAGCAGCTTCTAGGAGAGGAGACACGTCGGACCAGACAGAGTTCTCGCCGGAGGGAATAGAGCTGTGCTCCGGTGGATGACGGTGTATCGCCGCCTCCTCTGCACCACTCTGGTCCATCGCTAGAGTTTCTACGATATCTCTGTGCTTGAAGTCGGAGCTCCGTGGTGTCCGTCTCCGCTAATTTGTTATGCTTTTTACGAGGAAGTACACAGGAGCAAGTGAGTTCGTGTAAAGTGAAATGGAGGGTTTTAGGGCTTCATAATATGGGTCGGATGACTCGGATCTCTACTTAGTACAGCACGGACTATTATTTAAAAATAATGAAATTTAAATAAATAAAATAAATAAATTACGGTAATTGATTAAACATATAGCAAATATATATACATCGGTATAAAGATCAACTTAGTATTTTTCACTCGTTTATGATCAAATTTTTATATATTTTTTTGGAATATGCACGAATTGTATATTCTTTAAAGAAAATATTGTTTTTTCTTACTTATATTTTTATTGAATTTGTATTTTTAGTCAAATTTATATTTATTAAATCCAAGTTTTAATGGTTTCGGTTTGAAATTGAATCCGTCAAAACCATAAAAATGAGCAAATTTTGTATCTATTTTTGTTCATTTCATCGTTTTTATTATTTGTATCTATGTAATCTCCTACAATAAAACCTTCAAGCGCCACGTATATCATAATGGGAAGCTTTTAGCTTTAAATTCTGACATTATTCTCCGGATGATGGTAGACATCCAACACTTGCATCCAACTGTTGATGTGTCAATTGTTGAGTGAATACACATTAATAATGATTTATCCATGTATCCACTCACCAATTGACACATCAATAGTTGGATGTAAGTGTTGGATATCTAACATTATCTTTTTTCCCCTCCTCAATTTATATCAAATGACCTTTTAAATTGAAGTTTAATTGAATTACAATGAAAGGTTGCTCTAAATCTATATACACATTGAACTCTCCAATTCTCAATTTATGTCAATGTGAAGTAAAATGAAAAGTCATACTTGTTTTATAATTGAAAATTTGATTTAATTAATAATCCACTCATTTAATTGAAACTTATAATTTTAAGAAACTCAAGAACTTCAAAAGTCTCAATTATATCAATAATTTATAACTAATGTTTGTGATGGGTTTATAATTGTAACTAATGTTTGTGACTGATGGGTTTATAAGAATAAAAAGATCATGAAAAAAAATTCTAACAAATCAGGATCAATAATGCAAAAGTAATATGCTCCATTATTAAAATTCTCCAATATTGATACATTAGTTCTTCTATATTTAATTTTTATCATATTCTTTTAGAATTTCTTCTATTTCTTCTATTTATTCTATTTAATATAAGATTAATAAATTTGTTTAATATATATATTAATATTAGTAAATATTTAATTTTTCATATTCTTCTCCTATTCAATCTACTTAATATATTATGTATAAATAAATTTAATATTATTAATAAATATTTATTTTTTGCATGTTATTTTGACATTCTTTCTATTTAATATATAATTAATAAGTATATTTAATATTTATATTCTCATGGCATCACTCACTTTAAATGTTTTTAATATTATTAATAAATATTTAATTCTTTCGTGATCTTAATTTTTTCATATTCCTTTGTCATTCCTCTTATTACTTTACATGTAATTTTTATTTTTATTTTGAAAAGATCATATTCTATGTATTTAATATATGATTAATAAATATTTAACTCTTTCATATCATTTAAGCATTTATTCTATTTAATCTATTTAATATACCTTAACTATATATATTTAAGGACAATGCTTGGGTACTAGTCAGTACCCAAGGTACTGACCAGCCAATGGGTCTTTGCCATATAACCCATGTATGAAGAATACAAAGAGATAAATGTAAAAAACTAAGGAAAAAAAGGCACATGGCAACACCCTATTGGTGGGGTCAGCACCTTGGATACTGACTAGGAAATACACCTTGGATACTGACTAGCAATTTCCTATATTTAATGTATTCAACATGTTGATTTATTCAATCTGGGTTGAAAAGGTTGTTATGACTTATGAGAGACACTTGAAGAAATTAGAGTCTGAAGAAATTAGAGTCTGAAAGCAAAAATAAAAGAATATGACGAAATTTTAAAACATAAATCTGATGGCAATTGCATTTGTTTCTTTCCCTTTCACAAATCAAGCAGTTTACAGCATATATTGGAAATGAAATGATAAAAAGTTGTCACAAGCCAGGTTAGAAAGGTTGATATAAGAAGCACTTGAGCATTGAAAGCAAAAATAAAAGAATACAAAGAAATTTAAAAATATAACTCCAATAATAATTACGTTATATTTTACAATGCCCGCACATCAAGTGGGCTGCATACTAGTTTACATTAAAATTGTATACTTTGTCCAATTTATACTTACTTTTTGTAACTTAACTTTACGAAACTGAGTTTCGATTGTTTCGGTTTGAAACTAAATTTGTCAAAACTATCAAAACGGGTTCTTATCTATAAGTATTATAGCCATTTTGTTTTGGCTAATATTTATATTAAGCTTGCATATTGAATCTAATTTATACTCAATATTTTGTAGCTTATTGTGGGAGCATAAGTTTTGATAGTTTCTTTTTGAAAACGAATCCGTCGAAACCAAAAAAAAAAAAAAAAAGTTCTTACATGCAAGAAGTGTAACCATTTATTTTTTCAATTGATTGTTTTTGTTTCTTATATTTACCTTAAATTTATATTGTTATTCCAATTTATACTCATTAAACCAGAGTCTTGACGGTTTCGACGATTTCAGTTTGAAACCGAATTCGTCGAACCCACAAAAAATGAATTCTAATATTATATGTAAGTTTTGTAGTCATTTTTTCATTTGATCATTTTTGTTGTTTATGTATACATTAAACTTATATTCTTAGTGAAATTTATACTTATTTTGTATAACATAGCTATGAGAACCAAAGTTTCGGTGATTTTGACGATTCTGGTTTGAAACCGATTACATTAAAACCACAAAAAATTTATTATATTCAATAATTGTAGCAATTTTTTATTATTATTTCCTAGTATATCAAATTTTACAAAATGATAAAATAAAATAAAATTACATACTTGAATCGAATCAAAAAAGCAACAAGGATCAAATATATTCGAATGAAAGTATATATACATATTCAAATCAAATATGTGATAACTTAAAATTAAGCCGCCTCAACCAAACCGAGTGGAGCAACATATGCATCACATCGAATGGCTGAGCCGCCCGATTCAAGACAAAATGCCTTGAAACTTGCTTAACCTGCTTTTGAATCGAGTGATAGTTCCATTTCTACACTCGATGTAGCCCCTATTTCCTATCGCTTTGTGTTTGTTTATCGGGTAAAATCAAGTATTTAATGTTTATATTGAGCTGGTGTAGGTCTTATTCCCTAAAATAAGGTGTTGAGCTTATTTGAGGAGAATTGGAGGCTAAAATGGTTGGAATTGTAAAGACTTGTGTTGAACATATAACTTACGGAGGCCATATCTCTCTCCTCATATCGAACTAGGTTTTGTGCCTCATATATTTAGAAAGCCCCAGATGTCTAGTTTCCGTCAAACTTTACGATCTGTGATTTTGAGGTTTCTAGAGGAAGTTATGCTTGTTTGTAGTAACTGGTGTGTGAAGCTATAAGAAGTGTCGCGGTAGGTTGCGTTGACCTGTACCACAACCATACCGCGAAAATACATTAGACACTTGATGTGGTACGTTGCATTGACATGTACAATGCATGAACCACAATTTTTGTGTTCCAGCTCAACATTTTGATGGGATTCAAGCCCTAATCTTGTGTGCCTACAAATACCCCATCTTCTCATCTCTTAAAGGAGGATCCACAACCTTTTAGCTCTAAACCACCCAAAACAACATTCTTAACACATTCCTTCACCAAATCATCAAATCCATTCACATAAATACATCCCAAACACCAAATCCATTCTCTTAAACACATACCACCCCCCATTTCAACCAAGAGAAGCAAGAGAAGAAGATTACAAGCTAAAGAAAGGGGAAGCACTCCAAAATACTTTATTTCATATCTCTTTCTCTTTATTTATTGTATTAGCCATGTTTAATGAATATATTATATCTTGGATGACTTTTACTTTTATTATGAACTAAACATCTTGAACTAAGGCCAAGATGAAATCTATTCCATGATTATTAAACAAGGACTTTATATTTATGTGATTGTGCTTGTATGGGAATTTTGTATGCTTAATGTTTTTGAGTGATTAGCCACAATTTGAATGATATTCGGTTGTTGTGTTATGGACCAAGAGGGGATGCACATAACATGCTTGATAAAAATGCCCAATGCATATTTAGTAAGATAGAGGTAAGTGAGGCTAGCTTGCGTTACCCATTTATGTGTGTCATAACTCTTAATGAATTCATGTGCATTTGTTGTAATCATCGAGAGATAGGTTATAGGTGTAATTGAGTGTTGTCTTTGTTGCTCAAGAGAGAATAGAGGCTAATTGTGGTTTAACACAGGTATACAATATTCACTTGCATAATCTAATTATATGAAAGTCCAAATAACTAATAGGATTGGATAGGTGGATTCGAAGCATTAGCTATCTCATTCATAATATTGCAATTTTATTATCTTGTGTGATTTAATTAATTTAATTGCTTAGTAACTATTTTTATTTTATATTAGATTTTAGTAGTTAAAACAATCACCACCATTTTATCATTGTCCAAATAGTTGTCACACTAATCAATTTCGGTACTTAACACCCAATCCTCGTGGGAACGAATCTTATTTGCATTGTGTTACACACATTGGCCTCGTACGATTGCGAGTTGCCATTTTGGTGTGGTCATCGAGAATCTGCTCCAGTCAAGGACGTCGCTAAACGGCAACGTATAGTTATTTGATACGATGATGGGGACGCAGCTGACGGAGAATGTCGTGACCATTAGGAGTTATTTATGAATTTAATTAATTGATTAATTAGAGAATACCGGTAACAATCAGGAGTTACAAACTATAAAACAAATGTAGTAATCAAAATTAGGGAGATAACCTAACATTAAGCCTCCTAAGCCACACTGAGTGAAGCACCATATGAAGCACATCGAAAGGCTTAGCAGGCCGGTTCAGCTCAAAATGCCTCTTAACTTGCATTACTTTCTTGAGCATTTTCAAGTACTTCTTATTCGAGACTCCTTTCAATATCGCCTTTATTTCCGGAATCTTCTCTGTCGAAATTTGTATCGAAAACTGGCTCCAATCAAGGACATCACTAAAAGGCAACGCGTAGTGGTCAGAAATGATCACCGGAATGCACCCTACATTGATTGACTCGACTAGTCTAGGGCTAGCCACTTCGAATCCGCTCGGACACAAACAAAATTTGCTTTGACTCATGAGCTTCATGTAATTTTGACCTCTCGGAAGGTACTCGTGGACTTGGACTTCGTTGTCCTTGTCTTTCCAATACTCCAATAGGATTTTACGTATGTCCCCGTGGGGTCCACCTGCAAAGAAGGCTAAAATCGAACTGTCGTGAGAGGATCTATAAATGTGAGGTTGGGTCAACTTCCCCGGAGGTAAGTTGTATTCGGGCAATGAGATATCTCTTATTGGATGGAACCCTTCAGAGGTGTTGGCATTGCAAAGCACTCTAATGAAATTCTTGTAGAGCTCGGGATTGTCACGTGACACTTGTGGTGCCTGAAATATAATATCGATGGAGTTAGAAATCATTATGAATCATAAAATTTACGAAGTTGAATGCTAAAATTATGATTACGTATTAATTTGTTACCCAATCATGACAAGAGACCATAAAATGGTCAGCTCCGGTGCTTCTATTCCAATAAGGGTACTTATTGGCTACGACGCTGAGATAATCAGTGAAAATTCGAACCAGACGGTCACGATCATAGGTGGTGATAGGAAGGTAGATGTACTCAACAATGTACGCAACACTAATAGGTACAAAGAAAACGTGTGCCTCATCAGGATGGTGTGCCATGAATGGGCTCAATCCACTCTCCAACTCATCGATGAACTGGCCTTCAATAGCGTAGATGTGTTTCATGGGCCCTTTGTGGACCATAGGCCTCTCTCCTTCTTTATAAGCCCATATCTTGAATCTCCTCATCATCTCTGTGTGACTCCTGTTAAACAATAGGGAATACAAAAAAATTAACGTGAAATATTTTTCACAAAAGTCAAAATTTCAAGTTGTACGATGTTATTGCACATACTTATCTTGACAGAATCACATTTGATTAAAAAAAAAATATGATAATTATGTGTAATTAATTATACCAATCAATCAATCCCATTCAAAAGCTGATCATGAGACCATCCATAATTTGACAACCCATCATGTGCCTAAAACCTCTCTTCTATTAAAGAGAGTGAAAATGGTTTTTTGATTCAATATTACCTTTAATGAGAAATGTATTAGATGCATTTGTATGTACATTTATACAATAAAATTGTAAAATAAATAAATAAATAAATAAATAAAAACAACTAAACACGATATGATTTTTGTGGACATATATCCGCCCGTTTATATGATGTAAAGAAGATTTGCAAAAACTATGATATAACACAATAATTCATTTTTTTTTTTCCGTAAATAACACAATAATTCATTTATTGGTCAAACCGGTTATCTTATAATTCACTTCACAATTTCAAAATGTTTGAATAATTATTAGATTTAGATATAATTTGTAATGAAATTACATTGTTACTCATATTATTAAGCATTTAGACCAACCTTATATATATATTTGAAGTTTTACAATTTATAACTATTACAATAGGACTATTGAAACCTATCAAGACTGTCGGAACCTGTCAAGATCAGATATTAATATATGTGCGGCCTGGATATCTACTTCTATAAATCGGGAGAAAACTTTACACACATACTTCTAAAATACGTATGATGAGACTTGAACCCCTAACCACCGATATGGAAGGAGGTGCACAACCGTGCTAAGAGGTGATGTGCATATCAACCTTATATGATAAGAAGGTTAATGTAAATGTTGGTTGTTAATAATCCTAACAAAGAGATTGGTTATTTTTAACAATGATCATATTTTTCTTAGTTATATAATTTTTTTTTTAATAAAAAAAAATAGCAAGATGATTATTGAACTCGGACTATCTTTTTATTTTTATTTTTAATTTTAATATACTACATTCCACATGCAGTGTTGGTGACTCAAACATGACTACGTAAGAGTTGAAACATTACCAATTTGAATGAATGCAGATCAATCTTACATGAAAATAGAGTTAATGGAATGGAGACATGGAGCAAGTGTATCAATTATCAACACAAAACAATAAATGAGCCAGGGTTGAATATATCCTATTGATAGAATCAATGAATTTAAGTACAGTGTAAAATTTTCAATAATTGGTATGAAATCAAGACATGAGAGTAAGTAGAAGTGTTGCGAGAAAAAAGTGAGTTATTTGCATAAATTTATGGCGCGGGACAAGGATGGGTTTGCTCTGCTTAATTGGTGCAATATTATGTACGTGATTATGTCTATTGGATATTTGGATAGATAAAGTGAAATTTCAAAATCATCAATCTAAGAAAAGGGTTGGATTTGAACCCCATTTCACTTTAAATGCAGTGGAAACTACACAACCAAATCAATTAAAAAATTTATTATATCAATTTTTTTTTTTCAAGATGTCAATAAAAGCATGGACAAACAAAAGAAAATATGCTACGGAACTTAAAAGAGATTTAAGAAGATGCAAAACTTAACTGATGAAAAGCATAAGCGTTCCTGTAAATGGGACCTCTAGGAATATAGCTTTCGACGGGATGAGATTGGTCTGGTGGTAAAACCCCATCTTCCTTGTTTGATGAATAGTTGCGTAACCGGACTGCTTCTTGAATAGCTGCTCTAGCTTTAGCCAAATCATCTTCAATTCTCTCTAAACTACTCTTCTTCTGCCCACAAAACAAAATTATCATAAAATTAAGTATATCTCATGAAAACGATTAAAATTATCAACAACATATATATCACGCACATTCTTATATGGCCTAGAAGGTACAGTAGTAGCTGTGCCGCCACCGGTACTGTTTGGTGCTGGTGGCAATGCAGGTGGTGGAGAAGGGACTTGGAGGGATTCGGGGTCTGTTTGAAAGTGGGAATTATTATAAGTTGTGGAAAGAGAGAAAAAGGTGGTCATGAGCTTGTTTGGATCATAGAAATGATGAGATAACAAGAACATGGAAAGAAGAAGTAGAATAGGTACAACTGAGAGTTTTGTTGGGCAGTTGATGAATTCTGTAGCCATGGTTTTTACACTCCTTTTATCGAAACAAGCACGTATGTTTTCGAGAGAGATGAGAAAACTTTGTGTGGCGAGGTTGTGTTAATTACTTGTGTAATTACGTATTTATGGAAGAGATTGTTTAGCTAAACTAAAGCTAGTGTGGTATAATTACATAGTTATATATAACTGCAGCTCCATGTGTGCCAGCTGCAGCTGCTGTGTATCAGTGTATGTGGAATTTGTTCTATAGTAATTATATTGTGGTTCTTTGGAAAAGAAAGGCAATTAATTAAGTACAGTTGTGTTCAGGATTATTTGATCATACAATCCATTGTAATCAGTTTCTTTTCCTTATCATCTGGAAATAAAAAATATAAACACACAAAGTCGGTAGATAATAAGTACATGTGTAGAGTGTACATAACACATATCTTGCTTTTAACTTCCGTTATGCCCAATTAACTTGACATTTTAGGTTTCGAATATATTATATGCTTTTCCTCGTAGTCAAGCAAGTCATATATATATATGATCTTGATACACTATTTTAATTAAAAAACAGTTTTTCAAAAACATTATTTTTCTCTTCAAAAAAAAAAAAAAAAACTTCATTTTGTATGCATCTACCTTTCCACGTTTGCTGTAGGGGGTTCGAGTCTCATTATGCACATTTTACAAGTATGTGTACTGAGTTTTATCTCAAATATTATAGAAGTAGATATTTCCATGTTGTGGGAGTAGATTTTTAAACCTTTGAAATAATACTTAATCTCGGTTTGTCTTTTCACTTTTGCATTGAAAATTTATATATGAATTTAATTGATTGATTAATTAGAGAATACCGGTAACAATCAGGAGTTACAAACTATACAACAAATGTAGTAATCAAAATTGGGGAGATAACCTAACATTAAGCCTCCTAAGCCACACCGAGTGAAACACCATATGAAGCACATCGAAAGGCTTAGCAGGCCGGTTCAGCTCGAAATGCCTCTTAACTTGCATTACTTTCTTGAGCATTTTCAAGTACTTCTTATTCGAGACTCCTTTCAATATCGTCTTTATTTCTGGAATCTTCTCCACCGGAACTTGTATCGAGAATTGGCTCCAATCAAGGACATCACTAAAGGGTAACACGTATTGGTCAGAAATGATCACCGGGATGCACCCTACATTAATTGACTCAACCAGTCTAGGGCTAGCCACTTCAAACCCACTTGGACACAAACAAAATTTGCTTTGACTCATGAGTTTCATGTAATTTTGATCTTTCAGAAGGTACTCGTGGACTTGGACTTCACTGTCCTTGTCTTTCCAATGCTCCAATAGGATTTTACGTATGTCCCCGTGGGGTCCACCTGCAAAGAAGGCTAAAATCGGACGATCACGAGAGGATCTAGAAATGTGAGGTGGGGTCAGTTTTCCCGGAGGTAAGTTGTATTCAGGCAATGAGATATCTCTTATTGGATGGAACCCTTCAGTGGTGTTAGCATTGCAAAGCGCTCTAATGAAATTCTTGTAGAGCTCGGGATTGTCACGTGACACTTGTGGTGCCTGAAATATAAATATCGATCGAGTTAAAAATCATTATGAATCATAAAGTTTACTAAGTTGAAAGCTAAAATTACGATAAACGTATTAATTGCTTACCCAATCATGGCAAGAAACCATAAAATGGTCAGCTCCGGTGCTTCTATTCCAATAGGGGTACTTATTGGCTACGACGCCGAGATAATCAGTGAAAATTCGAACCAGACGGTCACGATCATAGGTGGTGATAGGAAGGTAGATGTACTCAACAATGTACGCAACACTAATAGGTACAAAGAAAACGTGTGCCTCATCAGGATGGTGGGCCATGAATGGGCTCAATCCACTCTCCAACTCATCGATGAACTGGCCTTCAATGGCGTAGATGTGTTTCATGGGCCCATTGTGGACCATGGGCCTCTCTCCTTCTTTATAAGCCCATATCTTGAATCTCCTCATCATCTCTATGTGACTCCTATTAACAGTCACAAACAATAAGGAATACCAAAGAAAAAAAAAAAAAAAAACGTTAATAATATAAAAAAAAAAAAAAAAAAAAGGAATAAAAGTGAAATATTTTCCACAAAAGTCAAAATTTCAAGCTTTACGATGTTATTGCGCATACTAATCTTGAGAGAATCACATTTGATAAAAAAGGAAATGATAATTATGTGTAATTAATTATATCAATCAATCAATTCCATTCAAAGGTGATTATGTGACCATCCATAATTTAACAACCCATTATATGCCTAAAACCTCTCTTCTATTAAAGAACACAATGAAAAGCAACACCCACAAACAAGGACTTTTATGAAAACGTTTATTTTTATTTTTTGTTAAAGAAAGTCATAATGGTTTTTTGATTCAATAATGCCTATAATGAGAAATGTATTAGATACTACGGGTGCATGTACATTTATACAATGGTATCGTCTAAAGTAAAAAAAAAAAAAATGGACACAATATGATTTTTTTTGGAAATATATCTGTTTTACAAGGCAGTTTTTGCCTTTTCGGTATACAATTAGAGATTTTTTTTAATAATTAACTTTTGAAACTGTAATTAAGGTGATTTTTACCTAAACTTGAAACTAGAGAGTGTTTTTTTTTAAAAAAAAAGTAAAACCTCTAGGAGGTTTTGGCAAATTTCCGTAATTAAGTAAGTTTAATGTAGGATTAAAAGTTGGTAAAAGGAAATTAAACCAAACATTGAACCAGTTATTCTCCTAATAAAAACTTAACTGATGGAAAGCGTAAGCGTTCCTGTAAATGGATCCTCTGGGGATGAAACTCTCCACCTTATGATCAGATGTATAATTCTTCGTACGAATCGCTTCACGAATGGCTGCTCTTGCACTTGCTAAATCTGCTTCTATTCTTTCCAAACTGCTACTCCTTTTCTGCAGTTCATATATATATATATAGAACAATATATTTATGATAATGAATAAACCTTCATTCAAAGCAAACATATACGTTTTATCATTAAAAAAAAATGCTTACTTTGATTTCGATACTTTTGCTGGTAATATTAGTACTGGAATTAATAGAGGGAGACCCTTCGAAGAAAATCACTTGAGGGGAGATTGGTGGAGCGTTTTGACTAGTCTTGTTGCTGTTAATATATGAGGATGAAGAAGGAAAAATGATTGTAGTGATGGGATTGTTTTGGTTGAAGAAAGACAAGTAGAAGAGAATTAAAAGAAAAAGAAAAGTTGGAAGAAAAAGAGAAGTTGAGAGGCATGAGCTGAAGTTGATTGCCATGGCTTCAAATGTGTTATAACCCTAAACCTAGCTTTTTCTTCTATATATATATATATATGGTTTTTGAGATAAATCTCACATCACACACACATATATATAAATATATTTTATGGGTACGTAAAAAATGATTTTATGGGTACGTAAGAAATTGTCCAACAACTACGATTTCCAACCTTTGTAATTGTGTGAATGGAGTGGTTTTATTTTGATTCTATTTATTAATTTATTTATAATTTTTTGTTGCAGGCAATGGTTATACATATTGGATGATTTTTGGGAGAAGAAAAAACGTTGGAAAGTTCAAGAATAAAGACTTAAAGGAGTAGAAGAGAAGAAATAATTAATAGGTAGCATGTGGGTTGTTTTTGGTTCGTTTTAATTTCTTTTGAAAATATTAATTAGATGGACCATTAATTTTTTTCTTTTCTTTTTTTGCAAAGCACTAATCTTCTCCATGCATTCCGTTGGGCCAGTTTGGTATTGCTGTAACTTTTATAATAATCACTGTATAAGCTCAAAAACAGTATGCGTATGTTTGGTAATTTTATTTCAAAAGTGCTGAAATTAATTACAATGACTAAAATACATATGATTTTAGAATCTTATTTTATTTTATTTTCATTAATTATATATATTAAATCAATATTTAAGTAGAATATTTAAATTAGAAAAAAAAAATCCATAAGAATAATAAAAAAATATTTTTAAAGGTTTTATAAATCAAATCCATATTTAATTAGAATATTTAATTTTAAGATGAAATAAGGTATACAAATGATTTTAATTTGATTTCATAAGGATAATAATGATATTTTAAAAGATTCATTAAATGCTGAAATAGATTATTCCATAATCACTTTCAAAAAGTAACCCCCCACCTACTTCTCAGAATCACTGTCAAAACTTGCCAGATTATGAATTAATCACTTTTGGAAGTTTTACCAAACATTATTTTAATTTATATCAAAATTACAAAATAAGCTGATTTTAACTTCTCAAAAGCAATACCAAACTAGCCCGTTGTTCTAATTCTTGCTATATATATATTATTTTTACTGAAACGTCCTCCAACTTTGGTATATACTAATTTAATGTGATCATATAATAGTAACATTTATAATAAATGACCCATTAAGAGCTAGCTTTCATGTCAACCGTTACAATCTGAAGTTGAGCCTCCTCAGCCAGACCGAGTGTAGCACCATGTGTATGACATCGAAAGGCTTCGCCGGCCGGTTCAACACGAAATGCCTCTGGACTCTTTTGACCCTCTCATGCATTTTCAAGTACTTGTTTTCTGAGACACTTTTCAAGATGTTTTTAATCTCCGGTATCTTCTCCGATGGAATGTGTATTGAAAACTGACCCCAATCAAGCACATCACTAAAGGGTAGTGAATAATTATCGGATATGATAACAGGAACACACCCTGCATAGATTGCTTCGACTTCTCTTGGGCTCGCAACTTCGAACCCACTTGGGCAGAGGCAAAACTTGCTCTGGCCCATTAAGTCTGTGTAGTTTTGGGCTTGTGGGAGCTTCTCGTAAACTTGGACTTCATTGTCTTTGTCCTTCCAACGGTTGAACAACAGTTTTCGAATGTAACCATGGGCTCTTCCTGCGAAAAAGGCTAAGATGGGCCGGTTGTTGGGGGCCCGCCCCATAAATGGTGGGCCTAGCCTTCCAAAGGGTAAGTAGACTTCGGGCATGGAGACATCTCTTTGGGGTTGAAATCCTTCTGAGATGTTGGCATTACAAAGAACTCTCATGAAGTTGTTGAAGAGCTCTGGGTTGTCTATTGACACTTCTGGTGCCTGAAACATGACAAATTCTTATTGGAATTAACATTTGTATCCTATTGTACATTCTTATAATAACTTAGGTAATATGATGGTAATGAAACATGAAAATTTCTCATTAGGGTCGAAAATTATTTGTCCCCAAAAGATAAAATTCGTCCCTATAGATTATAGGGATGAAAATATGTTTGTCCAAAAAAAACGTTCGTGTTTAGCAATAGATTTGTAGGAATTAAAATAATACTTATTAGTTGGTGTAGGGTCACCTCTAATTCATTTCATCCCTACAGATTATCTAAGGGGACAATTCATCCCTTTAGATTATTTAAGGGGGATGAAATAAGTTCGTCCTTAGCAATATCTATTGGATGGATGTACATCCGATATGATCATGAATGAAGCAAAGACTTTTCTGATACAAAATTTTATAGTGGTGATATGTACGTACGTAGTAGGAAGAGGACATACCCAATCATGGCAAGAAACCATGAAATGATCAGAGCCGTTACTCCGATTCCAGTAAGGGTATTTACGAGCCAGGACGGTGATGTAGTCGAGGAGCAATCTATTGAGGCGTTCGCGAGAGTACTCCTTGACAGTGGTGATAGGCTGGTAAACGTAGTGAATAACGTTGGCTACACTAAAGGGGAGGAAAAATGCATGTGCCTCATCTGGATGGTTGGCCTTGAATGGGTTGTTGTTGCTCTCCATTTCATCGATGAACTGTCCCTCTATTGCATATATATTGTTCATTGGCCCAATGTGTATCAATGGATGCTCTCCTTCTTTGTATATCCATATTTTGAATCTCTTCTTCATCTCTATGTGGCTCCTGATGATCATGATCATATATAGTTGAAGAAGAAAATGATTGATATATATGGTGACTTAAATTCTCAAAATAAACGGCCAATGCTCGTCGACTAATTTAAACATAAAAAAAATGTTATGTGATATGCAAACTCAAATTAATAATCAAAACACAAGAAAGCAAAAAAAAACAATAAAGAAACATGAGATTTTATATGATTTGGTGTAAACCTAAATTCATGGAGCATATCAACACTCAACTTTCATTATCAAATCGGTGTTTATAAGCGTGAGTTCGACCCCGTATGGCATCAACAATACTGATCAGACTTCACAACCTAACAAAAAATGCTTTGAGAAGTGAAGGAACTTAACTGATGAAATGCATATGAATTTCTATAGATGGATCCTTTTGGGACAAAAGTTTCTTCCTTCTCAGATACATAATTTTTGGACTGAATTGCCTTGTGAATGGCTGCTCTCGCTCTTGCTAAATCTTCCTCAATTTTGTATTCACTACTCTTCTTCTGTTCATATATACAAATATAGAATATCATAGAAGTCAATAGATATATATATATATACACACACGCATATATACACAAAGTCAAACAATAATGTAAGTTACACAAATGATGATATATATAATATAATTCTCACTTTGATATTACTAGTGATAGTTTGCTTATCAAACATGGCAGCTGAATAAAATGTATCCAGAGAAGCTGGTGGTGGACTGCTACTTATGTGGTTGAGATCATATTCATGATCATCACCTCCCAGCAGCTGATGACTTAAAGGTGTACTCGAAGAGCTGAACAAGTTGGAAATATTGTTATGATCTTCAGTACTAATAAAATTAGGAGTAGAGAAAAAAGCTGCCAAGAGAAGAAAAACAAGAAAAGTTGGAAGTAGCAACAAAGTGGTGTTGCTGCTTAAGATTTCCATGGTTTCTCTCAATTTTGTTTCTTTGACTTCCTCACTGTTGCTGTGTGTATATATGGAGTTTCTTTCGTAGAGAGGAAGATGGTCAAATTAGTGATTTCATGTGCATGCAAATTAAGGCTTGTATGAAATTAAGTTATATTTTCATGAGTTGGTCAAAATAAGGAAACCATGTATAATATATTATGTATATAAATGTGGAATGTGGATTCAGAGGAAGATAAGCCTAATATTCTAATGAGCCTTGGATCACAAAATTATATTTTGGACTAATTGCACAAACGCCCTTGATTTTAGGTATAATTGCATGTACATGGAATTTTTACCCATAATTGTACAAACATCCCCTGTAATTAGTTGACTTCGTTAAATCTAACCATTGACCACAATTTTAACCAAAAAATGACCAAAGTGCCCCTAGTTACCTATTTTATTATTAATTATATATATACTTTATTTTTATTTTTTTGACAATTTATATATATACTTAAAATAACAATTATATACAATACTTAATTTATTTATTTAACAATTTTTATAATCCATTTTTTACATTTTTATAATCTATTTTTTTAAATAAATAAATTAAGTATTATATATAATTATTATTTTTAAGTATATATATAATTATTTTTTTAAGTATATATATAAATTGTCAAAAAAAAAGTATATATATATAATTAATTATAAAATAGGTAACTAGGGTCACTTTAGTCATTTTTTGTTAAAATTATGGTCAATGGTTAGATTTAACAAAGTCAACTAATTATAGGGGATGTTTGTACAATTATGGGTAAAAAATTCCATATACATACAATTATGCCTAAACTCAGGGGTTGTTTGTGCAATTAGTCCTTATATTTTAGATTATAGTGCCATTTTTGATTGCAACGCAAGTCATATAATGCTGAGAGTTGGACCAAATAAGGACTTTCATGCACGATTTTGCTGATTTTGATGTACCATCTCTTACCTTTTCGAGATAATTTGTTTAGGGATTGCTGTACCAACACTATACCGTTCTAGATCTTGATTCTTGGCCTTTTCCAGACCCCAAAAGGTAAATTTTTTTATTTTTTTGTTAGGGTTTGTCAAACCTTTCGAGATGAAGTTTACTATATTTGTGCGGCCAAATATATTTCCAAGATAAAAAATAATGCTCCCACACATGATAGTATAGGTTTGTCAAAACCTTTCAAGATCAAGCATACTACATACATAAATATTCACACAATTGGGGATACAACTCTCCATATAATATTGTAAAATGTTTGTACTCACATTTCATAATTAATTTGGAATTGAAGGTTCACATCATCTGAAATAATTAAGAGGGGATGTTCCCCAAAGTTACTAATTGTTATTTTATAGATGTTGAATCAGATGAGAATCCATTTTATATAGTTGTATATTCACGTATTATATATATTATAGTTGAATATTCACGTATTATATATATTGAAGAATTATTTTTTTCCCGATATATGAGAGAATGAATTTTAATTGTTCCATGTCATCATTCAGATGATCGGTTGATATAGAAGCCAAAATAAAAACATAAAGTATTTCTAAATTGTTCAAATTATATATTCATGATGTTAACATATCATCTCTTGTTTGATATAGGATTACATAACACATCTTATAATTTTGGACGTCCAAAAATATATATGCCACGGCCGCAGTCAAAATTCTCTTTGTCATGTTATTGCCACTTTAATATGCACTGACATGTGTCAGGAATTTGGATCCGCTTCATATGCCAACGTTACGTCACGTTTCGGATTATCCTAGTTGACGAATGAGCCGTGGACCGCCGCCGGGACAATCCCGAAGAACCCCATTGAAGAGAAGAGCAATGCTTGGAATGTTCGGAACTTGGATGTCGAGAGAGATGGGGAGAGGAGTGTGATGATGGTGAATATTCCCATAGCGGTTATACCACCTAGGTAGATGAAATGCCAGTGAGAGTCGCATTGGAAAATGTAGTAGATTGGTGGGAAGAAGGAGGTGATGATCATGACTGTGATTCCTTATGTTGTCTATGCGAAGTATATTTGATGTTGAGGTTGTGTGAATGGCAAGAGAAGAGGTGGCAGATGCTGCTTGAGAGGAGGCAGAACATGGAGCCAGGTAAGAATACGAAGAACGGCCACCGTGTTACCGGCATCAACGGCGGTGATGTACACTCTTTTCCAATTTCTTCTTTCTCAAATTTTCATAAACTACTTTACTACCCTCAATTTGTGGTTACTTAATTCAATTTTATTTTATATTAAAATATTTATTACTATTTTGAACTTTTCTTATTTCTAATAATTTTAAAATGACATACTAACACATCCAATCAATAAACCATAAAATCTTAAATTTTAATTTATTGTATTAAAATAGTCCATATATTATTATAATTCATATTAAATCTTAGTATTTTTATTTATTTTATAGTTTTAATTTATTTAGTTAGAATCAATAATTAGAAGAATAAAAAAATTGAAAAACATGTCTAGTAATATTTATTAATCAATCATTTTGTATAAATTTAAAGTGAATTCATTATAAATACGAAACAAAATTTCTTATAATAAAATTAGATTGTAATTTATTTTTTAAAGAATAAATATTGTAATTTTTCATTATTTATATTGTTTTTCTTGTTATTATTTATTTTTGTAATATTGTATTTCTTGTTTTTATTTCTTTTTTAATGTAAGGTTATTTAGTTCATCTTGAGTAAATGTTATATTTATTTTATTTTATCTAAACTTTATTATACCATTAATTTTTCTATATATAAAAGAAAAACTCATTTTCCTATGATCTTAAATTTTCAGTATTTTTTTTATATAATTGTTATTTAGTTCAAGTGCTCTATCTCTTTAAAATTCCAGGGCCCACCACTATATATATATATATAATACTTTTCTAATTAGGACCGTCCTGACTTTATAATTTCAGAATGTCCAACCACAGCCACACATTTATAGTGGGCCCACAGCCCCACATTAATAAAATACCCACATCCACACTCAATATGAATGTATAGCTGTGGTTGGACGTCCTTAACTTATAATTTCAGGACATCCTTACTAAAGAATCACCCATATATATATATATATATATATATATATATATATATATATTTAAAAGCAGTTAAACTTAACTTTTCATCAAAGTAGTTATCACATGCTTTTCTCAAAATCCCTTTTATATAATTCCGTTATACATTTGAGAATGAACACAAGAAAAGTACTTTTGACTATTTAAGTGATATCAAAATCGTCCGATAAAGCACGATTCCATACAAGCATAGTACGGAACGGCACGGCACGGCACGACACATTTTATTTAGCGTACTGGATTGAGTGTTTAATTAGTATTTAATATTTTTTATTTGTGAAATTGTTTTTAGATCTTAATTTTAGTTGGGGCCTTAGACAACCGCCTAAATGCACGTTACATACAGAATGATGAAGCAGGATGACATAAAATTGGTGGTATTAAAAGCATAAACCATCTATAATCTTCTGGGTAATAGAAAGAAAAAATAGAAGTACCTGCTATATGTGCACGTTCTGGTGATTGGGGTTCTGTAATCGCAAAACCTGCCTTGGTGTCCTGCCATACACCTCCTCCGGGAGGATTAATTTTTTTTGAAAAGAACTGTAGCAACCAATGAAGCTACTATCATCAATGAAGCACTCATTTTCTCAATCCATTCAAGCTTTTCACGAAGACCATCATCTTGTGCCTGTGATGCAGTGGCCTGTGAAGTAGTAGCATTATTTCCTTGTGCAGCCATATGAGTGGATGTAGTAGTAGCCTTTGATGCAGTGGAGCCAAGTACAATATCTTTGGCATTCTTTGCTTTGGCACTTATAAGCGAGTTCTAAATCCTCCAGACAGTTTCATGTTGTTTGTAGATAAAAAACAATTTGGTTTGAATATGTAAGAGACAGAAAGCACGATAAAGCACAATTCCATACAAGCATAGTACGGTATGGCACGGCACGACATGACACACTTTATTTAGTGTACTGGACTGAGTGTTTAATTAGTATTTAATATTTTTTATTTGTAAAATTGTTTTTAGATCTTAATTTTAGTTGAGGCCTTAGGCAACCGCCTAAGTGCACGTTCCATATATAATGATGAAGTAGGATGACATAAAACCGATGGTGTTAAAAAGCATAAACCATCTATAATCTTCCGGGTAATAGAAAGCAAAAATAGAGTCCATGTTGTATGTGCACATTCTGGTGATTGGGGGTCTTTTGTAACCGTGAAACCTACCTTGGTGTCCTACCATACACTTCATTCACGAGGATTAAAATAAACCTAGAGAGAAACTGTAACAACCAATGAAGCTACTATCATCAATGAATCACTCATTTTCTCAATCAATTCAAGCTTATCACGAAGACCATTATCTTGTGCCTGTGATGCAGTAGCCTATGAAGTAGTATCATTATTTCCTTGTGTAGCTATATGAGTGGATGCAATAGTAGCTTGTGATGCAGTGGAACTAAGTACAATATCTTTAACATTCTTTGCTCCAGCACTTATAAGCAAGTTCTAAATCCCCAAGACAGTTTCATGTTGTTTGTAGATAAAAAACAATTTGGTTCGAATATGTAAGAGACAAAAAGCACAATAAAGCACGATTCCAAACAAGCATAGTACGGTACTGTATGGCACGGCACAGCACAGCACGACACGACACACTTTATTTAGCGTACTGGACTGAGTGTTTAATTAGTATTTAATATTTTTTATTTGTAAAATTGTTTTTAGATCTTAATTTTAGTTGGGGCTTTAGGCAACCGCCTAAGTGCACGTTCCATAAGAATGATGAAGCAGGATGACATAAAACCGGTGGTGTTAAAAAGCATAAACCATCTATAATCTTCTGGGTAATAGAAAGAAAAAATAGAAGTACCTGATGTATGTGCATGTTCTGATGATTGGGATTCTGTAATCGCGAAACTTGCCTTAGTGTCCTACCATACACCTCCTCCGGGAGGATTAAAAAAAAAACTGGAAAGAAACTGTAGTGACCAATGAAGCTACTATCATCAATGAAGCACTCATTTTCTCAATCCATTCAAGCTTCTCACGAAGACCATCATCTTGTGCTTGTAATGCAGTAGCCTGTGAAGTAGTAGAATTATTTTCATGTACAGCCATATGAGTGGATGCAGTAGTAGCCTTTGATGCAGTGGAGCCAAGTACAATATCTTTGGCATTCTTTGCTCTAGCACTTATAAGCGAGTTTTAAATCCTCCAGATAGTTTCATGTTGTTTGTAGATCAAAAACAATCTGGTTCAAATCTATAAGAGACAGAAAGCACGATAAAGCATAATTCCATACAAGCATAGTATGGTATGGCACGGCACGAATGACACATTTTTTTTAGCGTACTGGACTGAGTGTTTAATTAGTATTTAATATTTTTTATTTGTAAAATTGTTTTTAGATCTTAATTTTAGTTAGAGCCTTAGGCAACCGCCTAAGTGCACGTTCCATACATAATGATGAAGCAAGATGACATAAAATAAGTGGTGTTAAAAAGCATAAACTATCTATAATCTTCCAGGTAATAGAAAGCAAAAATAGAAGTTTATGCTGTATGTGCATGTTCCGGTGATTGTGGATCTTTTGTAACCATGAAACCTGTCTTTTGGAAGTAATTATGACTTGTTTTATGCGTGGGTACCGAAGAAATCTTCTTCAAAAGTGTGAGTTCCACTTTCAGTTAAGAGTCAAACCTGCAAAAATGTTGACATATTCCCCAATAAGAAATCTTCATCAAAAGTGTGAGTTTTACTTTTACACATTGCCACTTAGTTAAGATTCAAATGGCAATGCAAATGAGATTTTTATTGTAAGCTACATTCTGTTTACCATTGCTAGCTTTGAACTGTCGGTTTTCATTTTACATGTTTCTTGGCATGTAAGTTTTTGGTGATATTGTATTTTTAGTATGTACTTTTTGATTTTTGAATACCTTGTGAACAAATTTTGCAATATTAATGGAATTTTTTATATCAATTAAAACTTGCCGTACAAGTGTCCATTAAAGGTGGCAAATGGGGTCGGGTCTGGCGTGCCCGACCCGTTAAAGCCAACCAAAGAGGTAGGTCGTGCCTGGGCTGGCACGTGCCGTGCCGGGCTGAGGGTGAAATTGTATATGCAGGTTATCAGGTATTTGATTGATACAACTGCAATAGACATAAATACCATAAATCTACATGGCTTCATAGCTCTTGATTTTTACACTATTGGGAGAAAGGATGAAACTGTCTGGAGGATTAAGAACTCACTTATAAGTGCTGGAGCAAAGAAAGAATGCTAATGTTTTGTAAGCTGCTAAAGCAGATGCACTTCTTCCTTCATCAGCGGCAAGTTCAGCACCCTTAAGTCACCAAAAGGATAAATAAATTATTTCGACGGATAAACTAATATTGCCGTTGAAATGAAATAATGGGATGTTGTAAACCTAGCTAGCTTTGAATTGTCAATTTTCATTTTACATATTTCTTGGCCTGTAAGTTTTTGGTGATATTTTTAGTATATACTTTTGATTTTTTTTAACACCTTCTGAAATTTATCAGACTAAACTACAATTACATGTGGCAATTGGGGTCGGGCCTGGCGTGCTCGGCCCGTTAAGGCGGCACGACATGCTACTGCAGTGTGCCTAGGCTGGCACGGCATGATGGCACGTGCCGTGCCAGGCCGAGGGTGAAATTGTATACACAAAATTATGTACAAACAAATTAATTTTTGCTTATTGTCAAATTATTTTACTTGTACAAGAATATATACAGTTTAGGGTTTGAAGTTTATGGATATTGTCAAAAAAAAAAAAAAAATGTACAAGCATATAAATAATTTTTATTATGAAAATCATGAATAAAGTAGTTACTTATAATCGATTTATAAATAAAAAAAAAAAAAAAAAAAAAAGATATGGAATAATAGTGATGTGTAGGTTATTATTACAGTAAAGTCAACAGAAGAAGTTTCTTCCGAAGAGGTAATATTCAATGATTCCTTGTCAACAGAAGAGCTTTTATCGCGGGCTGGACCGTAAGGACCAAAGAGGCCGGGCTTCAAACGGATTTGGACCTTGAGCTGGACAGGGGACCAGGGCCCAACCCTTGATGTTAAGAGCTGCCTCCTCACGGATAATTTTTAGATGGGTCGGGCAGCCCGTGCCTGATCCATTTGGACACATCTTATACTGTTACACACTGAAAAATAGAGGAAAGAAGCATCTTCTATGACAAAATCATTGAAAATAGTTGCCAAGAAAATGAATCTGCATTTTGGAAGATTTAGTTAAGTAGCCTTTGTTTTCTTTTGCTCCTGCTCAATGAAACCATGATAAATTTTTTTTTTTATAACCATGATAATTTTTTTTTTTATAAAAGTAATGATTCTTTATTTTACTCCTTATTGATGGGTAGATGATAAGTAATTTATTTATAGGATGGGTAAATCATAAATCATTTTAGGTAGACTCAAATTCATATGGTAAATAATAATGAAAAATGAAAACTGATCAGAGCATACCAGGTCCAATGGCGAGAACTGACTTTGACCCAGCCGAAATCTTAAGATGACATACCAGGTCCAAGGTTGATGGTACTGCCTCTATTCAAAAGGAGTAAGTCAAGCTTGATTGTTTTTTTTTTTTTCCTCTACTTTGCTAGTCACAAATAAAACTCAAACTGAATTATCACATGATACTAATTTTATTGGCAAACAGCTAAAGGTCAGGAGTTGAAGACAAATCTAGGGAGTACTGAAGAGTTGACATTAGGTTGATATGATCCAGTATGTTAACAAATATGTTTTATGACAGTTTCCTGATCACTTAATTTGATTATATTGAAAATCTAAAAATGTTGTCGATTTTCTAGAATCCGAATAACCCCCAAAACATGGTGAAACTACTTCATGTAAGTTACCGATTCTTCACTCTTTAACTAGCAGTAATTAGATCCAATAAGTACAGAAAAAGTAACATAGAGAAGTGAATGCAAAGAATTAAAGACATTATAAATTTATGCCCTATAAAACCATACCATCTACATCAAGTTTCATCACTGCAAAATTTGACAAACCAAAATGTCTCAGACCAGTGTTAATTTTTCAATTGCATTGATCCTAGCATGTGTTTTCATGGTGATAGCTCCAGGTTCAGCAGCCGAACCTTCAACAGAATTTACAGCATTGTTCGGGAAGGACCCCGATGTTTTGCAATGCCTATCGACTCTCCAGAGCGTCCAAGGTTGTGTCCAAGAGATCATAACCTCATTCTTGAGCCACCAAGTTCAATTAATCGGTCCTGCATGTTGCAAGGCCTTGAATAAAGTTGACGACAAGTGTTGGCCTAAGGTGTTCCCTTTTGACCCCTTCTTCCCACCATTGCTCAAGAACTACTGCGCGACAGTCTTGTCTGGAGGGGGTGCATCACCAACACCAACCTCACCAGCCAAAGTCCTTGAAAATTGAAACAACTAGGCCCGTTTCATGAAGATGACCGATCCATATATCTTTTGTTGGCATAAGTTGGACTTGTCCCCTAGTTTTGGAATTTTCGTTAAGTTTATTATTAGTTGATGAAATAATAATAATAATAATTTGTGTTATAGATAGGAATATTGTTGTGTTTCTTTTGGGAATGATAATGAATAAGAAAACGGTTTTCTTCTATTTGCTGTCTTCATATTATCCATTAACCATTTGGTATGTATGTATGAGATATACCATTGGACCGACTTCATTTTGTCTCTTATTCTTCTTCTTTTTTCTTTTTTTATAATTTTTTTTGTTATTTTCATTAATTTAATTTTACATATAAAACATCATAAATTCCAACTAAAATTATTTTTTTATGATTTTAAATTAATTAATTTTTATTTTAAATATTTATTTGATATGATAATGGTAGTTTTTGTTTTTTCAACCGAGCCCGGGTCCGACTAACTTGTGGGGCGGACTGAAACGACAAAAGTTGAGTGGGGAAAATATAGTATTGGGCCGAATAATGTAAATTGTAAACGGTGTCGTTTGAAATGCAAATACATAATGAGAGTGATATTGGGCCGAGTGAAGCGAGACATTGTATGTGAGAGATTGCTTTTTTGGGCTAAGATTTTAATAGACGTTGGAGAGAAAACCAAAACTAGCCATCCAAAAAATTAAGGGCGCGTCCTGTAATGTTTTTCAAAAATAAAAACGAAAATGAAAATAGTGTTTTTGGTTTTAGTTTCAAAATTCAAAAATGCGTCTGGTAGCATATTCTGGAACCTGTATTCCAAATATGAAAACGTAAAAAACGCGTCTGGTATCATTTTATAGGCCAAAATTAATGAGTTGAATTTTTTTTATTTTTTTTTATCAGGTATGGGCAATGCCCAGATCAGGAAGAGAAGAATTTCTCTGATTTCTCTTTCCATACACAAACAAGGCCTAACACAACATCATCAACTCTGTTTCAAACTGTATGTTAACACTGATTTTTCAGATTCCCTTTATTTTTGTTCAATTTTTAGACTTGATTTTGATGAGAATTGTTTCAAATTAATGGGTTCCAAAGATAACCTTACAAACAACAAACAACAGTCATAGCAATAATGGGTTCCAAAGATACAAAAACAAAACAATATCGAGCCTCAATCTACCAGAAATTCTGCCCTCAAAATTCCACGCCCTGCCGCAGTAGCTGCCACTACCACCACCGAACGACCCGTCGCCCTCGCCGCTCTCATCAGAATCATCTCCGGACATGGACGATCTCCGCTTCGTCCACCGCTTCTAGAGGAGATCTGACGGACAGCGGACTGGATCGGACTGGATCTGACGGACGGCGGCGCGAGCGCGTTGATCGGGAGGTTCGCGGTGGAGATCAGATAGTGGTGGCGTCGGAGAAGGAACTTCGCAAAGCTTGAGAGGTGGCAACTGTGACGGTGTGGGAAAAGAAGAAGAAGAAGAAGAAGAAGATAGAAGCAAAGGAAGAAGAAGCACATCGGTCTGAAGAAAGAAGAAGAAAAAATGAAAAAAAAATTGAGTTTTTTTATTTAAAGTGAAAAACAAAACGAAAAACAAAATGAAAAACATCAAAAAGTTGTTTTGGAAATTTTTCACTTTTAACACTGATGTTGTTTTTGTTTTGCAAATAAAATGGAAAATAAAATGGAAAACGATAACGAACGCGTATTCGAAATTGAATTTGGAAAATGAAAATGAAAATGGGGGCTGTAAAACAGTACCGGACAGCCCCTAAACTTTTGTTTTTAACCATTTTTGAAACTTTAATTGTTAATAACCACTTTTTTAAAAAATTTTCAGTGTATGTCCATAAATTACTAGAGTGCCCTTAAAAATAGTTTTTTTAAAAACCTCGAAGCAAACTTGAAATCACGACTAAATTAAAATGTCCAAACTTGAAATCATGCCTAAATTAAAATGTCAAAACTTGAAATCATGCCTAAATTGAAATGTCCAAACTTGAAATCTGGACTAAATTGAAATTGTCCCCTTCTTCTTCTTCCTCTTCTTCTTCCTCAAATTAGGTTTAGGTTTTTTTTTTTGTTTCTCTTAATTTTTATTTGTAGACCACATCATCAATGGACAGAGGAGAGAGAGGAGAGAGGCTGACCGTCGTCGACGAACCAGCGGCGGCGCACGAAGCACCGCCTAGTCGTCGCACGAACCAGCGGTGTCGCTGGTTCGTGCGACGACCAGGCGGTGCTTCGTGCGCCGCCGATGGTTCGTCGCCAGCCGAGCGATGATTCCGGCGATGGGCGGCCCTCAAGCACGCCGACGAGAGGCCGATCGGAGAAAGAGAAAGGCAGATCGGGGAGAGAGAGAGAGAGAGAGAGAGAGAGAGAGAGAGAGAGAGAGAGAGAGAGAGAGAGAGAGAGAGGCAAATCAGGGAGAGAGAGACCAGAAGAGAGAGAAAGAAAAAAAAGAAAGAAGAGAGAGAGAGAGAGTTTGGGGACCCTTTTTATATGAGGGCTTTCCAGTAATTTCTCAAAAAAGTGGTTATAAACGATTAAAATTATACATATGGTTAAAAAATAATTTCCCATAATTAGAGTGGTCAGTTTTGGTAATTTTCACTTAAGAATTATATGGGGGTCGGTTAGAGATTATAAGACGAGAGTTTCTCAAAACATTAGAATTTGAACACTTATAAAATGTTTCAAAAAAATAATTTGAGATGCATAGTTGAAGAATATTGGTGCCCTCATTTGATGTCAAAACGATTCAAACTGGTTGAATTTGATGCACAGTTGTAGAATGGTGCCCTCATTTGTTGTCAAGCTTTTTGCTGAATCTGGTATCATTTCAAGAATTTTTTTCAACACTTTTATATATATGTTGATTGCAGCAATAGGGACGGGATTCCTCCCATCAATATTTCTGAGAAGACGGCAATGGCAGACTTAGATAAGGACCAGGTTGGACACGTGCCCCACCTGAAATTTTTTAAAAAATAAAAAAAAGTTTTAATTTTTTTTTCAATCAAATAAAACTATATAAAATAAAAAAAATTAAAAAAACCTAATTTTTTATTTAATATATAATATAAACAAACATATTATATAAATAAACCTAATTTTTTATATTTTTCTTCATTCTTTCCCGACTATTATCAATTTTTTTCTTCCTAATTTACTTGTTATCATATTTGAATGCATGTTAACTTTTTTCTTTTATTAAAATACCATTATTCTTATGAAAATTTTATTATTGATTATTTAACTAATAATTCCTAAAATCTTATGCAATCAAGATAGGGATTGGGATTGGGAAATGAGGATGGGGATGGGGATGGGAGGACCCATATCCATCCTCATTTCCCAAATGCCCACCCCTAGTGCTAAGAGGTGATGCGGTGAGTTACAAAGAAATTTAAGGGTGATTTTTATGCAATCAAAAAAATATTTTTTATATATACATAAAGAGAATAAAATTGAGCTCCCTCTAATTTCTTCAAATTTTTTTATTCCCCTTATTTCATTATTTTGATAGATCATATTTTGGATGCAAGTTATTAGTAAGATCAATTTTTCTTTTATGAGCATAATAATATATATTACCACAATTTTATCATGTGTATTATTATGATTGAAGTAATGTTGTTTGCATGGTAAAATTACGGTGATATGTATTACTATGCTCAAAGTATACTGATAAATGTGTGCTCATAAGAGAAAAATCGTTGGTAAGACAACATCGCGGTTAACTAGTTATTGGTTAATAATGATATATCTTGCAAAACATAAAATAAATGTTTGCTATAACATCCAAAGAAACAAAAAAGTAATAATAGTAATTAACCACAAACGCTAAGGGGGGTGTATTCAATTAGGATTCATGAGGACATTTAAAGACATTATAAATCCTGGTGTATTCAATTAGGACATTTAAAGACTTTAAAAGAGTCCATATGAATCCAGTGGTATTCAATTAGAATTTCTATGGACTTTTAAAGAATCCTTCCAAATCCGGGTGTATTGAATTGGGACTTAAAAAATGTCTACAAGAATCAAGGTGTATTCAATTAGGACTAGATTTTAAAGGATTTTCTTAGGTCATGGATTTTGGTGGATTTTGGTGGACTTGATAGTGAGAGGTATAAATATCAAAGTCCATGACAAGTCCAGCTATTTCCCCAAAGATTTTCATCAGTCTCTATCATCGTTCAATTGGGACTTTCCGGAAATCTTCTCCTCTTCCACAGGTTAGTACATCTTCTACTCTTCAACAGTGAATTTTTTCAATTTTTTTCTATTCTTTCACTTCTCTGTCGAATCATTATGTATACATTCTATACCTCTGTCAAATTTTTTTATCTATCAAAATCTATTTTTAATTTTTTTCTCTTTGTAGTTCATTATTTCCTGTTTTAACGATTTGTTCTTGGTTTTGCGTTTGTTTTGCGTTAGTTGTTTGTTCTTGGTTTTGCGTTAGATACTTAGATGTAAGTGGTTTGCTTTTTGATTTGCACAGTACGATCATTAATTAATGAATAAAATAAAATATATTACAACTGTTAGTACAAAAGACAAATAATCTGCAACAGTCTACTATACTGTTGATTAGGGCAGTAGGTAGGTAACTATTTGCAATTAAAAAACAATTGGGTTATGGTAAAGGCCGTGAGCTTTATGTCGTGGTCGTACAAGTGAGAGTAAAAAAGAGTATGTAGAGATTACACGTCGTTGTGTCCGTTGCCACTAGGTCCAATACCATAGAGAATACTACAAGCATAGCCGCTGCCATTGGTGAGAAGATCATCATGATTCATGGACTGCCTTTCTGTGTCGTTTTCACTGTAAAGAATACTTCGTACATCTATATGTATAACAAAACAGGAAAAATTACTCTCTCTCTCCATAGCTTTACAGCTAGAGACTATTCATTAATTTATTTATATTATTATATGCCCTCTTTAAAAAGTTCACTGATGTTCACCTCAAGTACATAACATTATAACTAGTAAGGACCTTTTTCTCTTTCGTTTACACATACACAAACAAATATGCTCAACAGTAACATTTATTTGTCAAATCAGAAGCTAAATTTGCTTAATTAGTCATAAAGCATGAAAGTTTTAATCAAGTTCTTTGGCTTTGTGATGTCAGACATTGATAACAATCTTTGGCTTTGTAATTAGTCATATAACAATTTAAGTTTCAAGCTTTATATAATTGTCAATTTTATTTTTTTAGTTTTCGTATACCCCTTTAGAGACATTTTAATTGCATCTTGTTTTTGAAGTTATTATCATTTATAAATCTATGGAGCAATTTCATATGTAGTTCTCTGGTTTTTGTTATGCTTGTTATATTATACAAATGGTTTGGTCTATTATTGTCTTGAATAGTTTGCATATATATCCTGAGCTTAAGGTAAATGTATATCCTGAGCTTTTATTTGTCTTTTTATTTGAATCAAAATATAAAACTATGGATTTATTTCAGGATTGTATCGGAGGTATTGATGGCACACATATTCCAGCAATGATAACAGGACGCGACGTAAGTAGCTATCGTAATCGTCACGGAACAATATCTCAAAATGTATTGGCAGCTTGTAATTTCGATTTGGAATTCATGTATGTCCTTAGTGGGTGGGAGGGTTCAACTCATGATTCAAAACTGTTAACTGATGCTTTAACAAGGAGGAGGACCGCACTTAAAGTGCCGCAAGGTTCGTATTTATCTCTCTTCTTTTTTTTTTTGTTTTTTTTTTTATTAACTTTACATTAGGCCATGCAAAGTATTTGCATTGTAATTTTTTTTTTTTTTTTTTTTGATAATAGTATTTGCATTGTATTATTAGGTAAATATTACTTAGTGGATTGTGGATTTCCAAACCGACGCCAATTTTTGGCTCCGTTTCGAGGTGTTCGATATCATCTCCAAGAGTTTGGTGGTCAAGGACGTGACCCTGCAAATGAAGTTGAGTTGTTCAATCTTCGTCATGCTTCTTTGAGGAATGTCATTGAGAGGATATTTGGTATATTCAAATCACGATTCACAATTTTCAAGACTGCACCTCCATTCCCATTTAGGACACAAACAGAGCTTGTATCAGCTTGTGTAGGACTACACAACTTTCTTCGAAAGGAGTGTAGATCTGACGAGTTTCTTGTTGAACAAGATAATGAAGTGGATCCTGAACCAATTAATGAAGTTGATCCTGAACCAGTTTTTCAAACACAAGAACAACAACGAACTGAGGCTAATGAATGGAGAGATACTATAGCTTTGAATATGTGGATGGATACAGGACACAATGATAACAATGAGAATCAATGAAGATGAGTTATGAATGAAATTGTATATTTTTTGTTTTGAAATTGACAAAGTGTGTCGGGATTTATCCAAATTTACCTAGATCAAACATTCTATCATTGTAAGCACATGTTAAGGTTTAATAGTTTTTTTGAAAGATTACAATGGATTGTATGATCAAATAATCCTGAACACAATTGCACTTAATTAATTGCCTTTCTTTTCCAAAGAACCACAATATATATAATTACTATAGAACAGATTCCATACATACAAACTATGGAATTTACTCTTCACATCAATTATCTTCTCCATCGATAATTAATCCAAGAAAAATGTCTGAGAAAAGGTCAGTAGAGAGCCTTTTGGACAACATTATGGAAACCGTTGCTGACAATATTCCTAAGCAGAAGTCTGTGTCATTTTTTGAGGAAGTCTGCATGTGGAGGGAATTTGAAACAATTTCTTGTGGTTGTAGCAAGCTTGTGGGTTGCGGCTGTGATTGGGAGCTGGTGCAATTTTCTGACTGTTTTATATATTGATTAGGGACTGAGCAGAACATATATGGTGTGCCATATTTCATATTTGTGAAATATTTTGTCATATCGTTAATGTGTCATATTATTCCTCGTGCTTCATGTAACTTTGGCTCTAGAAATTTGCCTTTTGGAAAGGATTTTGCTTTCATTCAAAAAAATATATACAAACATTTATAAAAGTCCATGGATGTCTAAACAAATCCATAAAAGTCTGAGATAGAAGTCTAAACAAATCCATAGAAGTCTAAACAAATCCATAGAAGTCTGTCTAAACAAATCCATAAAAGTCCATGTGGATTTATAAGAGTCTGTACAAATCCATGAAAATCTGTACAAATCCATGAAAATCTGTCATTTAAAAAATGTCTTTAAATGTCCTTAAAAATCCTAATTGAATACACCCCCCTAAGGATTAATTATTGATTTACAACTACTCATAGATTAACCTCATAAATCTACATGTAATTATTAATTACTTTCTCACTACACTTTGACCCCCAAAAACCTAATTAATTGTTTTTTTTTTTTAAAGAACTAATTAATTGTTATAATTCATAAAACTACAAAACATAAGAAAAGAAAAAAAAAAAAAAAAAAACGTTTTGACTGTTATTGTATTAATCTCCAAACCTGTAACTTAATTAATTAATGTGTGTCATGCACCCTCATTGCTCTTCTGTAAAATATCACCCATTCCTACTCATCACCATCAAGTCACACTACCAACAACACGAGTCTCTCTCTGATCAATTTTAGTATACAAAAAGAAGCAACAATGTCAGAGCAAGCACTACTAGCTAGCTAGTTGCAGCCACATGCACGGGGATGTTGTTTGAGCCAGGTCAAGCACAGTTTCCTGGGCTGATCAGCCCACCTGGACAAGTGTTGCAGACTTGCAGTGTTGGTCATCCTTGGTGAACACACAAGGACTCATGAGTTGCATGGGTTGAAAATTCAAAAGTTGCATGGGTTGGTGAGTCAGGACTCATGAGGGGTTTATAACAGTGGCCACCATCTTGTTTCTGATGCATTTGTGTTCAGCTTCCGGTAAATTGGCTATAGTTAACGTTTGTGATCAAAATCGTTAGTTCTTTATGATTAATTTTAATTTCTAATCAAATACCGTATGTACGTTTTATGATATTTCAGTTTCCTTATAGTAGGAAACTGATCACTTAATTTGATCATATTGAAAATCCAAATATGTTATCGATTTTCTACAATTCTGATGTTTCCCAAAACATGCAAGGTAAAAGTACGTCATTACCATTTATCAGTTCTTTCACTCTTTTCATAGCTGGAATATAAAACACACACACATATATATATAAATATATATATATATATATATATATATATATATTTGACAATCAGTAACTTTAATTGAAAAACAAACCTTACACACAAATTAAAAGAAGTGTCAATCAGTAAATGTCAAGTAACACAAAAGGATCGATCCTCATCAGTTGACAAGACCAATCTAACTAACATGTGTGCAACTTGACTAGCACCTCTTGACACAAATCTTATAACAACACAAATCTTCTTTTTCTCTCAAGTGGTGGTTCTTCATCATTCTTGGAGCTTGGAGGAGTTGGTTCTAGGAGAAGGAAACCATTGGAGATCAAGCATTGCAAGAAGGAGATCATCATCCTAGTTTACTTCTATAAACTCTTCTCTCTTCTTGTATTTGTTATGGTTTATGCTCATTGGATATCTTGTATGGTTTTGATGTGTAATATGAGCTAAATATCCATGTGCTAGAACAAAGATGAAACCAAACCCTTGATTCATTGTTAATGACTACTTAGTTTCTCTACAAATGCTTGTATGGTTATATGAATGTTTTGTATGCTTAATGCTTTTGTCTTGATTGGCCATCTTGTTGAATGATCAATAGATAAACAAAATGTTCACTATAAATGACTAGAAAGTGAGAGATACATTAGGCTAGCTTATAGGGTTCATGTGTGTATTCCACTAATCTTAATGAGTTCATGCATATTTTCTATGTTGAATACAATCTCTAAGACATCGAGAGAGATTAGAGATTGATTTAAGGGAATACGAACCTATAACCCATACTTGCACAATGGAGAGATTAAGTGAGTCAAGAGTTAAACTAGAAGGGTGAGGTGGATTCAAGTTCTAGCACACTTTCCTCATATTGTCACATTCATTTTAGTTGTGGTTAGTTTTTACTTGTTTTAGAATAATTCCATTTAGTTTTAGAAATCTAAAAACTGTCAATTTCAATTGTTCAAATAGTATATAAACCGATAAAAGCCGGTAATCAATCCTTAGTCCTCGTGGGAACAATCCCTACTCGGCCATTGTGTTACACACCGACCTCGTACACTTGCGAGAGTCAAACCGTGTGGTTGTGGACCGATCAAGAATAACTATCTAGGCCGCACATATAGTGTTTCATACCAATAGTCTCCAACAGACCCAATTATTTTGAGAATAGACAGGCATGTACAATTGAAATCAGATAACAAAACTAAATAAATAAATTAATAAATAGCAATTAATATTCTTTAAGTATGATAACATAAGTCGGCTATTACAAGGCATGAAAGATGACGATGACGATGATGAGATACTTTTACCTATATTAACCAACACACCACTTCTGAGACATCATCTCCAATCCTTAGAACCAAGCACCTTCATCACGCTTGTTTTCTTTATCCAATCTTTTGTTTTAATTTAATATTTCTTCACTTTGAGGAGCAGTTTGATTTTCATTTTCATGTCTCTTTTTTTTATTTGATTTCATTATATAAGCACTGTCAACTCTTCCTCGCTCTTCCTAGAAACAGAGTACTACTTATTTCAATTTGATAGTTGAAAAAAATATAGAAGAAGATGGGGCACGATCTCCGAACGAATTCGTCAGACTACCGGACTGAGCTTCTGTCTCCTCCCCCTGCCGGAGAGGAGGTGGTGGTGCCCATCGAGCCGTCATGGCGTCTTAATAAGGATAGGTTCCACTTGCCTGCAGACCACAATATGGATTCTCATTTTGGCTTCGGTTACTTGATTAGAACCATAAGTGAGTGCTTATAATTATTACGAAAACTCGAATTTGAATTTCATAATCTTGATTATTTTGATTATTACTTGTTAGGGAAGCAAAGAAAACTTGCAGGTTATTACAATAGGCAAAAGAAGCTTCTCAAAGGGTACAATGAAGTGGACGCATTCACTGAATTGGGTGTTTTGCCTGGAATTTTAACACAGGTATATATATTTTTTAGGGAAAATATAATTTTCTCCCCTATAGTTTGTCATATTCATAAATTTACCCCCTCTAGTTTCAAAAATGGTTGATATACCCCCTAAAAATTAAAGTATTTGAATATATGCCGCCTACCGTTTGGATTTCTGTTAAATTGAGGTTTGACCGTGAAATAGCGAGGGCAATCTTGTAACTCTGCTTGGAGGACTTGAATAGCAATTAAAAATTGAAGGGCAAGAAAGTAAAAAACAAAAGCAAATTTAAGATTTATTAAATACAAATAAAACATGCGGATGAGACGATTGACAACTCACCCTTCCACTATTACTACTTTTTTTATAAATTATTAGTTGTTTTATTAATAATAATTTATTTAATAAAACAACTAATATTAAATAATAAATTAATAAATATTATCAAATTAAATAATAAATATTAAAAAAATAAACAATAAAAAAATATTAAATAATAAAAAAATTATTAATATCAAAAATAATAAAATAATATAATTGTAAAAAAAAAAAAAAAAAAAACCTAATCAAATAATAATTGTGACATGAATTGGATTTTTTTTTTTTAAATTAATCATTTTTTTTTTCTTAAATGGATCTCCACCATCCATCCCATATATTGGATGGTAGAGATTACAAAATAATTTATAAAGACAAAACAAAAAATAAAATCAACCAAATGAAAAAAAATATATATATCAAAAATCAAAAATCATTTAAAAAAAATCTCCATCCCTCTCTTGATCTACCAAAAAAAAAAAAAAAAATCCCGATACCATCATAAAACACAAAATCTTCATTTTTTTGGGAGATTGATTTTTGGGTTGGTGTTTGATTGTATTGATTTGGTGTTGGGATATTACTATTTAATATTTATTTATTGTTTATTTTTTTTAATATTTATTATTTAATTTGATAATATTTATTAATTTATTATTTAATATTAGTTGTTTTATTAAATAAATTATTATTAATAAAACAACTAATAATTTATAAAAAAATTATCAAAAATAATAAAATAATATAATTGTAAAATATATATATATATATTAATCACCAACAGTTACCTTAGGGGGGTAAAAATATAGTTTCTCCATCACCATCACCTGTCAAGGGCAAAAATGTATTGAAACTTCTTTTTTCTATCAGAGTTGCTCAATTTAACAGAAATCCTAACAGCAGGGGATATATATTCGAATACTTTAATTTTCAGGGGGAATATCAACCATTTCTGAAACTAGGGGGGCAAATTTATGAATATATCAAACTACAGAGGGGAAAATGATACTTTCCCTATTTTTTCTCTTAAATCTGAATAGTTCTTATAGGTCTTATTGGGGGCGAGTCTTCTTGTGGGCTACACGGGATTGAAGCCCAGTCTGAAATTTAATAAAAAATTAACATGTTGTTATTAATTTACCCTTTATTTTTATAGTTATTACAATATGCCCAAGTTGATTTGTTAATAGAATGATAGGAAATATAGTTACTTTTTATTATTATTTTTTTTATTTTTTTTTTTGTAACATGTTTTTTACTGTTTGGTATTAAAAAACTATTTTGGGCCCGGGGAAAGGGAGAGACTCAAACCTACTACCTTTTGGTATATGAGTGAGAGACATACCACTGGACCAACTTCATCTTATCTAAATAAGAACTATTAGGCAGTACTTGTTAGAATAACAATATGACTTTTGTCTTTTATTTAGTATAGATCATATGTTTAAATAATTTTGATATAAGAGTTGTGGGAAAAAAGAGTGAAACACCTACTTGAGATGCTTACCGAAAATTTGCAAAATATAATTTAATAATTCTTAGGGCTAGTTTGGTATTGCTGTAACTTTTATAATAATCACTGTTAACTGTGCTGAAGAAATAATCAGCTGTGAAGTTAATCAGCAGATGTTTGGTTAATTATACTTTTAAAACTACTGTATAGCTCAAAAACAGTATACGTATGTTTGGTAATTTTATTTCAAAAGTGCTGAAATTAGTTACAATGACTAAAATAGACATGATTTTAAAACCTTATTTTTTTTTTTTCATTAATTATATATATTAAATCAATATTTAAGTATAATATTTAAATTAGAAAACAAAATCCATAAGAATAATAAAAATATTTTTAAAAGATTTTATAAATCAAATCAATATTTAATTAGAATTTTTAATTTTAAGATGAAATAAGGTATCTAAATGATTTTATTTGATTTTATAAGGATAATAATGATATTTTAAAAGATTCATTAAATGCTGAAATAGATTATTCCATAATCACTTTCAAAAAATAACCTCCCACTTACTTCTCAAAATCACTGTCAAAACTTGTCAGATTATAAATTAATCACTTTTTGAAGTTTTGACCAAACATTATTTTATGTCAAAATTATAAAATAATTTGATTTTAACTCCTCAAAAGCAATACCAAACTGGCCCTTAGTTTGTATTGTAACGTATCTTTGAATTTTAATATTAGTATTTAATTGATTTTCTGATCGAAAATTAATGTAGGTTATATATTATAATGGCAAGTGAACAAAATCAAAGCTAACTCTCAATCATTTCTACAATAAAACAATTGGTGGTTAGTCAATTAGAACTAATGCTTCACCGGATATTGAAACTTCAAATTCTATGTATTTATTATGTCACATGAATCGTTGTATAATTAATTTTTATTAATGAAATTTTCATGCTACTATAGTTGTCTTAAAAAAAAATAGTATTAGTATTAGTTCAGCCCCACCAGATAAAAAATCATGGATTTGTCTCTGGGTCTGAAATTACATTTTAAGGCAAAATTTGATTAAACAAGAGTTGTCTATTTCAGGATGAAATGGAGCAACTTGAAAGGAGTGAAAGGGTGGCGATTTATGCATCAAATGTAGCGAATTTGGTGCTTTTCTTGGCAAAGGTTTATGCTTCTGTTGCGAGCAAATCATTGGCAGTGATAGCTTCGACATTGGACTCTCTACTGGATCTCTTATCAGGCTTCATTCTCTGGTTTACTGCCTATGCAATGAAGAAACCGAATCAATATCAGTACCCAATTGGCAAGAACAGAATGCAGCCTGTTGTAAGCCTCGTTTCATCCTCTAAACATATTCGAATTAGCTAGGCAGGTCTTTCCGTACAGTTGATTGATCTGGAAGGAAAGACAGTCGTGTAGTGGACTGTCAGTTTTTGAGAATGACTGTCGGGAATTATAATATTTTTGCAGGGAATTGTCGTTTTTGCATCAGTAATAGCAACTCTAGGATTGAAAATATTGTTCGAATCGGGTCGAGAACTTGTCATACAGGTATGTCAATTGTTGATTAATATATGATCATGTACAATCTTTTAATGTCACTGAAACACTCTGTGCAGACACAGCCAGATAAGGATCCTGAGAAAGAAAAATGGATGATTGGAATTATGGTCTCAGTCACAGCGATAAAATTTGCGCTCATGATGTATTGTAGGAGATTCGAAAACGACATAGTTAGAGCATATGCTCAAGATCATTTGTTCGATGTCATTACTAACTCAATTGGTCTAGCAACCGCGGTTTTAGCATTCAAATTCTACTGGTGGATTGATCCTATTGGCGTCATCATTGTAAGTAATCGTAATTAAAACCCTGATCATGATGATAATTGATCTGACCTTTTACCTGAACACGAACACGTTACAATGCAGATTGCTCTGTATACAATGGGAAATTGGGCGAGTACAGTGATGGAGAATGTGTGGTTGTTGATCGGGAGGACAGCACCAGCAGAGTACTTAGCAAAGCTGACCTATTTGATTTGGAATCATCATGAAGAAATCAAGCAGATTGAGACAGTGAGGGCATACAATTTAGGGTGTCAATATTTTGTGGAGGTTGATATAGTTTTACCAGGAGAGATGTCACTCAGTGAGGCACATAACATTGGGGAGACTCTACAAGAGAAGCTTGAACAACTTTCAGAAGTGGAGAGAGCTTTTGTTCATGTGGATTTCAATGCCACTCATCAGATTGAACACAAGCCTAAGACAACTTGATTGACTGATTGATATATATATATATATATATATATATATATATATATATATATAGTCTTTCTATTATCAGTTCGAACTGACAAAAATTATATCAATTCCTTGTATGTGGGCCACTGGATTTAAATACTTTGACTGACAAGTGCATACAGCCAAGTCAAAGTATTTAAATCCAGTGGCCCACATGTAAAGAACTGATATAACTTTTGTCAGTTCGAACTGATAATAGAATTTATATATATAATGATTAGCTAGCTAGATATAGAGCTTTTGATCTTCATATGATGATCATCAAAGATTTAGGTACTTTAATTTGATTATTGGTGTGATTTAATTTACTTCTCTAAAGAAATTAAATCATGTTTAATTGGATTATTGGTCTGATTATTGTTTATGATTGTTGTAAGATCTAATAAGGGATTCTTATTCGCCTTTACAGATTTTTGAGAGAAAAAAATAACACTTTATCTTTCCCAAAAGAATGTGTTAATATATTGGGCCGTGAAGTTTTAATTAGTAATATTGCGTTACGCTGAAACATATATCGGTGGTCGAGCTGAATTGAGAAAGAAAATTTGCTTCACATCGTAAAAGTTGAGTGTTTGTGTGTTTCGTGGATGAAGGTTTACGTTGAACCACGTAAAATCTCGTATCTTTTTATTTTTTTTTGCTTTCATGTAATTTGATTCGTCCTTTGAATTTGTCTATTCCGTAGTAAAATATAATTAGTAGCAACGTAGAGGAGATGTCTAACAATGTGTTATAAATTGGTAATTAAAATCCTATAATTACACAAATAGCCCCTCTAGCCTGTTGACTAATAGTTGAGCACCATTTGTCATTAACTATTAAAAGGCAATTTGGTCTTTTGCAGTGTTATTAAATGAGTCTTCATTTAATAAAAGGGATAATTCGGAAGAAAACATCATTTTCCTTGACTTGTTTAGTTTTGATAAGTTTTGGTTGAGCAAGCAAGTTCTTATAATAAGCTAACACAATTACCAATTTGATTAGGCAACTAAAATATCTCTCTTTTTCTTTATATCTTTTTAGAGACATGTTTGAATATATCTTAATTTCTATCTAACACTTCATTTCATATTGTCATGTTGAACATATATGCAAATAATACAGATAAAGTTATCCTAGCTAGCTACTACTTATCAAAATGCTGATGATAATTAATCTGAACTTTTACCTGAACACGTACGAACATGCTACAATGCAGATTGCTCTGTATACAATGGGAAATTGGGCGAATACAGTGATGGAGAATGTGTGGTCGTTGATTGGGAGGACGGCACCAGCAGAGTACTTGGCAAAGCTGACCTATTTGATATGGAATCATCATGAGGAGATGAAGCAGATTGAGACAGTGAGGGCATACAATTTTGGGAGTCAATATTTTGTGGAGGTTCATATAGTTTTACCAGGAGAGATGTCACTTAGTGAGGCACACAACATTGGGGAGACTCTACAAGAGAAGCTTGAACAACTTTCTGAAGTGGAGAGAGCTTTTGTTCATGTGGATTTCAATTCCACGCATCAGATTGAACACAAGCCTAAGAATACTTGATAATTGATTGATTTGGGGGGATCATATATAATGATTAGCTAGCTATGTTATAGGGTATTTGATCTTCATATGATGATCATCAAAGATATAAGTACTTTAATTTGATTATTGGTGTGATTTAATTTACTTCACTGAAGAAAGAAAGAAATGATAAAACCCATCTCAGAAGGACCAAAGTTTTGTTTTCCTGTATTTTGTTTATATTTGAAGCATATAATTATTTGATATGTCGATCATGTATATATTTCGGTGTGTAATAATGATTTTTGTTCGGTTAAGTTGTGATTGTTGTAGGGTGCTTATTCAGTACGATAATATCTCAGTTCGTATAGCTCTAATAATAGTTAAGATTGCACAGAAATAGTAAAACTGAAAATTAAGTTACTAATAATAGTTACTTTGGATAAATTTAGCTAAATTAATAGTGGTTGCAAACTGTAGTGCCATTACTTTAAAAAGAAGCTAAAATTAATTTCATAATTCATTCAAAAGAAAGAATAAAAGTTTAGAAAGAGACTATTCTCTTTGTAAACTTTGTAGTATCAGAAAGTTAAAAACAAAATGAGAAATCTGAATATGGCGGCATTATTGTTTTTAATGTATGTTGATTGTATCAACCGCTGAAGCTTAACCCGTGGTTGTTTTTGATATTTTTAAATACGGTGTAAAGGCCGGTGCGAACTCAGTTATCACCGAGGTAATTAAAACCGTGTGTATGTATATCGATTTTGTCTTTTAATGAACAAGTAATAACTACGTATCATCTCTCAAGCTTTTTCAAGTGCTTTTAGAGAAGCCTGTGCATTGGCTACCCCAAGCAAAGTCTTGATTCCAGAAGGGACATTCCTGTTAGGCGAATTGTTCTTAGAAGGTCCGTGCAAGGCTGCTGTGGAGATTGAAGTTCAAGGCACATTGAATGCCTTAACAGACAAACCGACGGCTAGTGGCAATTGGGTAACTTTCAAAGGCATCGACCGGTTCACGTTGTCCGGCAGTGGAACTTACAACGGCCAAGGACCCAAAGCATGGGGTGCTTGCGGCGGTAAATTTTGCAAGGAACTCCCTATTGTAAGTTTATTCAAACATTATAACTTTTTATATATGATCAAGATTATAGTTAATGGCCGGTCGTAGTTGGTCGTGATCACAAAACCTAACTTGTGCTCCCGAAACTACATAAGGGGCATGTGGAACTATATAAACTATAAATAGGTCTCATATTGTACATATTCATTATTGTGAAATATAAACTTTGATAAAATTCACTTCTATTTGTCAGAATTTGAAGTTCCAGTCCATTACCAATGGGTTAGTCAAAGACATAACTTCTAAAGACAGCAAACAGTTTCATGTTAGCCTCCTGAGCTGCAACAACCTTGGATTCCAGCACTACACCATTTCTGCACCCGCTGAGAGCATCAACACAGACGGGATCCATATCAGTCGATCCGCAACATAAACATCACAAATTCAAACATCGGAACGGGGGATGACTGTATTTCCATCGGTCCTGGAAGCCAACAAATAACAATCACAGGCGTTACTTGTGGACCGGGACATGGTATCAGCATAGGAAGTCTTGGTAAGTATCAGGATGAAGAGCCTGTGGTTGGAATCAGAGTCAGGGGTTCCACCTTCTCCAATACAGATAATGGTGTGAGAATCAAAACATGGCCTGCCTCTTTTGGAGGTTCCGTGACCGATGTGATTTACGAAGACATCATCATGAATAATGTCAACAATCCTGTAATTATTGATCAAGTTTATTGCCCGTCTAATGAGTGCAATGCAAAGGTAAGCACTCGAACATATATATACATATATACGCTTTTATATATATCATCATGCATATTGCATATATATATATAGGTGATTGTATTTTCTGAATATGGCGTTTTGTACGTTTTCTTCTTGATCAGCTTCCATCGAAGGTTAAGATCAGCAATGCCAGCTTCAAAAACATTCGGGGTACTTCTGCAACTCCAGTTGCTGTGAAGCTTGAATGCAGTAGTGGCATACCGTGCCAAGGCGTGGAGGTTGCAGACATTGGCCTTACATACACCGGAAAAGAAGCACCAGCAGCTCTCTCCGTGTGCAATCATGTTCAGCCTAAGATTTCCGGCAAAAATTCCCTCCCTATTTGCGGCGTCTCTGGTTAAATAATCTATATCTTTCTCTAGGACTTACTATATACCGAGCTGAGTGCAGGAATGTCTAGGATGATTGCTTGGTCAGACCAGAGATAAATGTCCGATAATCATTATTATTACGGTACTATATTAATAATAATATTGATAATCATTATTATTCTTTGATTCATTTTATTTTTTTTCCACCCAGCAGCGGCGGTGAGTAAATGAATAAATAAAAGGGCTAAAATCATAAATAGCCCTAAAATTAAGGGAGTATTCAAAAATATCATTTCCCAAAAACTTTTCTTTTTTTATCAAAGAGAAATGATTTTGGACAAAAATGCCCTAAGTGCAAATATCACAGGTAAGAAAAACAACTTTTTTTTTAATCATTTTCATCGCCTCCATCAATGGAGGTTTGTCTATTCCACCAATGGAGATCTGAATTTTTTTTTATAATGGAGGTTTGTCTGCTCCATCAATGGAGGTCTGAAAAAAAATGTTTTATTTTTATTTTAGAAAATTGAAAATTTGAAGAGAGATTGAAAAATAGAAAAAAAAATGGAGGTTTCCAGGATTATTACACTCTAAAATTGTAATTTTAGCTTGTAAAGATGCATTCAGCGTATAAAAATGTTGATATTTCAGCGTGTAAAGATTTTCATCATGTAAAGATGTTGACATTTCAGTATGTAAAGATTTTAGCTTAATGATGTGAACCTGAATATGACTTTTGAGAGGACAAACGATGTCCGATTTTCACCCGTAATATACCGTTGGAATCGTTTCGACTAGGAGAACAATATTTTAAAGAGAAAAGAGAGTAAAAAGAGTTTTAGAGAGAGAAACATGACAAGAAGAACTTATAAAAGAGAGAGAAAAAGTTTTTTTTGAAAGGAAGAACAAGAAGAACATGACAATAAATATTAAAGTTGTCTGAAAAGTAGATAAGGGCATACTTGTCAAAAAAAATATTTCTCTTGAATAAAAAAAGAAAATTTATTGAGATGGGACAATTTTGAAAACCCTATTAATTTCCAAGCCAAATGGAGGAATTTTGCCTAAATAAATGTTCAAGTAATAAATTTAAATCAAAATTTTAAGTTATATAATATGTCTGAAAAGTACCGTTTAGTTGTCCATTTAAAATTCATTAATATTGTTATAAATCAGTGAAGAACAATAGATGAACTAAAATAAAATTAAGCAATAGATGATGTAATAGAAACAAATGAGATAAATCGAGATAATGATAATAAATAACAAAGAAATAAATAATGAAATGAGATGAGAGATATCAAAGATGAGAGAAGAGATGAAGAGAGAGACATGAGAGGGATGAGAGAAGTGAGAAAATATATGCTCTGTTTTATTGATATTGAGAACCAACATTTACAAGAGTGAGAACACATATATATAGAGCTTTTTCAAAGCTAGTTGGCCACTTGCTTAATGATGAAGTTTATAATAGAGGCTTGGTGGGGAAGCCATAAAATTACAACACTCCCCCTTGGATTTCCCACCACTCGTATTTTTAATTTTCTAAGAAAAATCTGATGGGACAAAAATCTTAGTAAAATATATACAAAGATCTTCTAGATCTTGTGGTGTTGGACGTCCTCAAAACTGTCTCGTTAAAAACCTTATCAGGAAAACCCAGTGGGACAAAACCTGATCAAAGGGAAAAAGAGTACAGTGCATATAAGTCCAAAATTAATGTTTTCTTTAAAGCTTTGCTCATATTTATACTTTGATTTCCACCACTTGTATTTTAATTTGCTAGGAAAAACCCAGTGAGACAAAAACCTAAGCAAAAATATATACAATGATCTTCGGGATCAAGTGGTGTGGACGTGTTTAGAACTGCCTCATTAAAACCTTTCCGGTAAAACCCAGTGGGATAAAATTCGATAGAAGGAAAAAGAGTACAGTATACAAATATCTACTCAAAATTTTGCTCCCCCTGATTGAAATCTCCCCCTGAATGAAACTTCAATATCAATCCTGTAATTTACAAAGCTAACGCATGCCAATTCCATATACCAGTTTTTCAAAAGTTGATGTAGGCAATGCTTTGGTAAATATATTTGCTAGATTATCTGTAGACCGTATTTGTTTAACAACAATTTGTCGGCTTTGTTGAAGTTCATGAGTATAGAAGAATTTAGAAGAAATATGTTTGGTTCTATCTCCTTTGATATAGCCTTCTCTAATTTGAGCGATACAAGCCGCATTATCTTCAAATATCGGTGTAGGCATTTCTGTATATAATGAAAATTCACAAGTATTTTGAATATGATAAATAACTAACCTTAGCCACACGCATTCTCGGCTTGTTTCATGAAGTGCAAGGATCTCAGAATGATTAGAGGATGTAGCAACAAGAGTTTGCTTTGTGGAGCACCAAGAGATTGCTGTGCCATTATATGTAAAAACATATCCCATTTGTGAACGGGCTTTATGGGGATCAGATAAATACCCGGCATCAGCATAACCAATTAAACCTGAAAAGTTGCTGGATTTTGAATAATATAATCCTAAATCTTTTGTTCCACGAAGATAACGAAAAAGATGTTTAATCCTATTCCAATGTCTTCGAGTTGGTGCTGCACTGAATCTAGCAATCAAATTTACTGAAAATGCGATATCTGGTCTAGTACATTGAGCCAGATATAATAAAGCACCAATTGCATTAAGATATGGGACTTCAGGACCAAGTATCTTTTCACCATCTTCAAGTGGTCAGAATGGATCTTTCTTAGAATCAAGAATTCTAATATGCATATGAGTATTTAATTGATAAGCATTATCCATATAGAATCTTTCCAGAATCTTTTCAACATATGCTGATTGATGGATAAGTATTCCGTTTGATTTATGTTCAATCTCCAGGCTGAGACAATATCTTATCTTTCTCATTTCTTTATGAAGACACATGGGTGTATAATATAATTATTATACCCTTATTTTATTAGATATTTACTGAGACGGTTATGCCACATCCGTCCAGATTGTTTTTGATCCATATAAGGATTTTTGTAGGTTCATCAAATACAGATTACGAGATCTCGGTTTACATGCTTCTAGCATTTTAAATCCTTCTGGGATTATAAATATCTGCACTGAGTGAACTGTATTGATAAATGATTACTACGTCTAGAGGACGTATTTCAAGCCTTTCAAAGGCAGCCAAATTTATCAAAAATTCAGAACGTAATCGTATTCATCAGTAGTGAATACCAAGTTTCTATAAGAAACCTTGTACTACGAGTCGTGCCTCATATCTCACAATCTCGTTTTTCTCATTACGTTTTCGTATAAAGACCCATTAGTATCCAACTAGTTTGACATCTCCATGTGTCTGGAGTACTATTGGTCTAAATACTTTATGTTTGGCATATAAAGTCAATTCTTTTAGAATTGTTCCTTTTCACTTAGGCCAATCATGCATTTTGTATACAATCATTGATATTATGAATATCATAATTATCATTTATAATTTCAGTAGCGCTACTGTGTATAAAAATACATCATCAATGATTGTTTCTTTATGATTCCACATTTCTCTCTATGATTTATATAAATTTTTTCAATTTCAATATGCTTGAATCTCTGTTGAGATTTCTTCCATTTCAATGGATTTAGTCATTTCATAGACTCGTGTCTCTTTAGATATATCAGACTCTTATTGAGTTGATTTAGAGAAAGTGGATTTATTTATATCTCGAGCTTTGTTTACATTAGGATCCTAATAACAATATCTTTCAAAGGTTCATAAGCTTATGATATTCGATCATCAGATGATTTATTTGTTGCATTTTACTCAGATCGTTCTTCAGGAACAATCACCCGGCCGGGGTTTATGAGATAGCAACTTATAAAATTTTGTCACCTTTAATATATCAAGTAACTGATTAATAATTATCTGATGATCAATTATCTTTCGTATTTGAGTGATACGAAGACTGAAATGAGACACTTTTATTACATATATAGAGAATTGAATCGGTATCTCTATTTTATATAAGAATAACTTTTTATTTACTCCTCTCTTCTGGAGAAAATTCCCTTTCTTATAATGATATGAAAATTAATCAATATAATAATACGGAGGTCATGTGCAAAAAAATAAACTATTAGAAGCATAGAAGATCTGATAAAAGATTAATCAAAATCATCATAAATCTTAGAATGGTAGAAAAATCTTATCTTATATCATGTCAAATATGCAATAATGACATACACAATATAATCAAATATTTTAAAAATGAGCATGTCTATAACCAATTACAAATTGTAATGGTAAATAATGATGATAAGAGTGGGTCAGAGATAAATAGAATGTCTCCATATAGAAATTGGTAATTGTATCGAAATAATAAAGTTCTCGCAATTACCTGGAGATGCTTGATAAATGACTCTGCTAATCCATTCTGAGTATGAACATGTGGAACTGGATGTTCAATATCATGCAGTACATAAATTTTCATGGGATAAAAGAATCTTCTGGGTCTTTAGTGGATGTCCATGAGAATTTTCAATGATTTTGTGCATCATTGTAGATCTTGGGTGACCAAGACGGTCATGCCAAAGCATAAATATTTTTGGATCTGAGAACTTCTGGTTCATAATTGCATAAACTTCTACACCTCTTATAAGAGTGGAATATAATCTAGATGATAAAGCACGCAGCTTTTCCATAATGAGTTTCTGGCCTGAACTATGAGAAGTAATGCACAGATACTCAATATTCTTATCACTTATAGTTTCTATGTGGTATCCATTACACCGTATATCTTTGAAATTGAGCAGATTTCTTTTGGATATGCTTGAATATAAAGCATCGTTAATACATATTTTAGTATTGTTTGGTAACAATATCATGGCTCTACCGGAGCCTTCTATCAGATTTGCTGGACCTGATATTGTATTAACATTTGCTTTAAGCAATGTTAAATTCAGAAAGTATTTCTGATTCCGCAGAACCGTATGTGTCGTTACACTATCGACTAGACATATATCTCTTGTATCTTGCTTTTCAATTATCATCTAATTTACCGTTTAAAGACATATCTATTCACAATGAAAAATAAAGTGCATACTAGACAAAGTGATCAAAAGTATAAACATATAGATATGAAAATATATCACTTCATAAAACAAAATCATGAAACATATTGACTTTTCGAACTTCCGGTTCGACCGTGAACTGCAGGTTCATAAAATTCAGAAAACTTCAAGTTCTAAATAGAAATTACAAATTGACTTTCTAGATAAAAGAATCATAACTTGATCCAATTTAGAATTTATGGTTCTAATAAACTTTGACATAAAAGTTTTAATATCACAATTTAAATTGAATTCAGAGTTTCAAGTCTGATTAGAACTTCATGTTCAAAACTTAAGAACTTCAAGTTCAGATTCAATACTTCGTATTCAAAATTAGAACTTTCGATTCGACCGTGAACTGCAGGTTCATAAAATTCAAAAGACTTCAAGTTCTAAATAGAAATTACAAATTGACTTTCTAGATGAAAGAATCATAACTTGATCCAATTTAGAATTTATGGTTCTAATAAACTTTGACATAAAATTTTTAATATCACAATTTAAATTGAATTCAGAGCTTCAAGTCTGATTAGAACTCCATGTTCAAAACTTAAGAACTTCAAGTTCAGATTCAATACTTTGTATTCAAAATTAGAACTTCAGGTTCTATATAGAATTCGAATTTTGGAATTTCAGGTCCCAAATATGACATTCATGTACATATTAATGAATCCAAAACTCCATATTTTTACTGAAATTTGAAATTTAGAATTTCAGATTCTGATCGGTTTGTAAAACCGCGCCAACTTAAATATTATAATGATAAATCCAGAAACTTCATATTCTGGTTAGTTGGTCTAGCCGAGCTTGGTTTAAATTTCAGAAACTTAACGATTGGCCTAGTTAGGCTCAACACATAATTTATACAAATCCAGAAACTTCAGGTTCTGGTTAGTTGACATACTCAGACACATAAATTGTATAAAATTAAATAGATGTATGTTATAATAAAATTAAAATAGCAGATAAAGTAATAACTGAGATAAATGAATAGGGAGATAAGTAATAATATGAGATAGATGAAAGGGAGAAATAGTTACTGCTTGTGTAAAATAAGACAAAGCGAGAGAATAAATGAAAGAGAGGAAAAATAATATGAGATAACATGAGATAAAATGATAAGGGAGTAGAATTGTTATTGCCCTTGTTATTGATGATTCGAGGTTACATCCTGATCACACAATTTCAGCTGTGAAGTGATTTTGAATAAAACATAATTATACTCAGAGACTAATCTAAAGTCTTGAAAACGTAAATGTTGCCATTGATACCTGTCATTTAGTAATGCAACATCGGGTTGGTTATCAAATCGATCTTTTAGTTCTTGACATAAAACTTCTGGTTCTATGACAGTTAGGTATTGGGCTTTTAGACCCCCCATGCAGATGGTGACAGATAATAACCATGGCAGTGGATTTGCCTTATTCATATGCCTTGGCCCCATTTTCAATAGTGTAATACAAGCCTTTTGATTTTAAGAGTATCTGACATCAATAACCCAAGACATGTAATTGTCCACAGACACTTCTAGTGCAGCAAATTTCAAACTTGCAAGCTTTGACATTATTACTGCTTTTGGTTATCCGAAAATCACAATCGGAGTCAGAACTTCTGGTCTGATAAAAATCTGAGGAATTTAAATCTTCAGATATATAAAGGAATATTTGTAAGTAAATAAATCCAGAAGCTTCAGGTTCCGGTAATGATAAATAAATCCATAAACTTCAGGTTCTGAATGGTTGACCAAACTGTTTAAATAAAAATTGCGAAATAAAATGCGTAAAAATAAATGCGAAAAAGTGAATCCAAAACTGCAGGTTCTGGTAGGTTGGCATAGCCAATCTCATAAAAGCATACAAATAAATAAATGCAGGAAAGTAAATCGCGTAAAAGTAAATAAAATACGAGAAAGTAAATTGCGTAAAAATAAAATGTGAGAAAGTAAATTCAGAACTGCAGGTTTTGGTATTAATAAATAAAAGTCTAGAAGCTTCAGGTTCTAGTAATAAAAAATTCAGAACTTCAGGTTCTGGTAATAAATCTAGGAACTTCAGGTTCCAGTGGTAATAAATTCATAAGCTTCAGGCTTTAGTAATAATAGATCCAGAACTTTAGGTTCTGGAAATAACAACATCGTGCTGATAACGTGTTATAAATCAGTGAAGAACAATAGATGAACTAAAATAAAATTAAGCAATAGATGATGTAATAGAAACAAATGAGATAAATCGAGATAATGATAATAAATAACAAAGAAATAAATAATGAAATGAGATGAGAGATATCAAAGATGAGAGAAGAGATGAAGAGAGAGACACGAGAGGGATGATAGAAGTGAGAAAATATATGCTCTGTTTTATTGATATTGAGAACCAACATTTACAAGACTGAGAACACATATATATAGAGCTTTTTCAAAGCTAGTTGGCCACTTGTTTAATGATGAAGTTTATAATAGAGGCTTGGTGGGGAAGCCAACAATAAAGGCTTGGTGGGGAAGCCAAAAAATTACAACAAATATGGTAATATTTCAACGGGCCGGTATATCTACACTTTTCTCATTGTCCCAAAAAATATATATTAATTAATTAATTAATTAATTATGTCCTAGGACATCGTCTTGTGTGGAATAATTTCTAATGTCTATAGTTGTTTAAAATGTTTTATTTTCTCTACCTCACTAAGAAATAGAGAATATTCTAACCAATATTCCCTAGTTTAATTTGGACCAATATTGTTTATGAAGAACACAAAATAAAAAATAAAATTTATAAAGAATCTTAAATTCATGCATGCCAGCTTTTCTAGTAATTACCTTTCCACATTCGACTCCATTTTTTATTTTCTAAAATATGACATCAAATGAATCACAAGCCTGCCCAAATTTGTCCAAATAAATACTACATTACTACATATCACACCCAAATATTTAGCTCTAGGTTGATATTTTTTATACCATTTAATTGTGAGATTCTTTTTATAATTTATAGTTTTCTACATCTGTACAATGTACATGGTATGGACCATTTTATTATTCCTCAACACCACTAAAATTAAATTTTCTCAAAAACAAAAACAAACAAACCATTTTTGTTTAATTTTTAATTTTTTTATTTAGGGATACTATTAAAAAACCCCCCTCTAGTTTGCATTTTTGGTCAAAAACCACCCTCTAGTTTCATTATTGGCCAAAAACCACCCTCTAATTTGATTTATTAGTCAAAAACCACCTTCTGTTAATATTTCTTACAAATATACCATTTTACCCTTGGTATTCAAATTTAAACAAATAAAAAAACTATTTTTTTAAAAAAAAACTGATTAAAAATCTTCAAAAAATAAATTTATTTTTTGAAAAAACAAAAATCATCATCACCATCATCGGCCAAAGATTCCAAACCCAGAAAAAAAATATCGACATTCAACAAAGCACCAAGCCTAGAAAAAACAAAAATCATCAACACTCCACCAAACCCATGACCTAACCTGACCTGACCTTCATCACCGTCACCAAAACTGAAACCCAGAAAAAAAAAATTCAAACCCAAAATCTGAAAAACAAATAATACCAACTTCAATCTGATCCAAAAACCACCATCATCATCATTATCACCACCAAACTAAACCACCATTACTGCCACACCAGAGATTCACAAACAAAAAAAAAAAAATCAAAATTTTTTTAAACAAAAATAAAATTAAATTAAATCAACATAAAGGCCAACACCATCATCATCAGTTCATCACAACAAAACCCATAACAAAGGATGCTCCGCCGGTCACCACAAAATCCCACCTATTAACCCCATATCTTCGGATCTCCACAATTTTAAAAATCCAAACAACCCATGTCCACTTTCGTGGAGAGCGGATTACCTTTTCACGGCGTACGAGGATGCGAATTTCTCAACAACCAAATGAGATGTGAGAGAGAGAGAGAGAGAGAGAGAGAGAGAGAGAGAGAGAGAGAGAGCAGTTGCCATGGATCCATTGTCCAGTTCAATTTTCATTTTGTTTTTCAATTTTTTTTCCCAACTAACAAATGAGATTAGAAAAAGAGAGATGAGAGAGGGAGGAGACGGGGAGAGAGAGAGAGAGAACGGTTGACTTGTGAGGGAGATATTTTTTTGGTTTTTTTTTTTTTTATATATTTATTATTAAATGGATTTTTTATTTCATTTAATAGTATTTTAAATTTACTCACTCCCCATTTACTATTATACCCTTCATGGTTTAACAGAAAAAATTAAATATCTTAACGGAAAATGTTATAGGTAAAAATTAGTGGTGAAGGACACGTCATCAGCACGAAAGGCCAAGAAAGCAGGAGTCAAGATAAGTCAACTTATGGAGCAGAAACCCCCCACGATAACCTACTCGGAAAAAGAGTAAGTAGTCCGACCACAAACAAAGACGCTCAGCTCGGGCAGCAAATCTCACTCGGGCACACTCGGGCATACTCGGGAATCAATGAGACAGTCACCAACATTCATATGCCAAACATAATCAGCGACCAGCACATCCACGATAAGCAACGATGTGGACCATTAGAGTTTAACAAGGAAACAAGCAGTTCTCCCGCGAATAGAGGAGAAAGAATCTCGTCCAGAATTGGACTCAGCCAAAAGAGGAAACATAATCTAATTAATACTAGGAAACCGCTTGAGACTTGGGCACCACAACACCAAACCCTAGCAGCCACCTTAAAACCCTAAACACAACATGTATAAATACCCCCACTATACACAAACAGGGGGTACGTGAAAAAATAGCGAGAGAAAGAGAGATTATTGTGTAATATTCTTGTAACCATTCTTGATAGTGAATTTGGCTTCGTTGCTAAGGTAACAATCCGTGGATGTTTCTCCAACCATTGGAGTTTTACCACGTAATCGCTTGTTATTTCTTCTTGATTTTAGATCATTCTTGTTCATTAATTATATCAATTCGAAAATAGATCATTGACTTGGTGACCATCAAAAATCACCGTCAACATATGATATTTCAGTTTCCTTATAGTAGGAAACTGATCACTTAATTTGATCATATTGAAAATCCAAATATGTTATCGATTTTCTACAATTCTGATGTTTCCCAAAACATGCATGGTAAAAGTACGTCATTACCATTTATCAGTTCTTTCACTCTTTTCATAGCTGGAATATAAAACACACACACACACATATATATATATATATAAATATATATATATATATATATTTGACAATCAGTAACTTTAATTGAAAAACAAACCTTACACACAAATTAAAAGAAGTGTCAATCAGTAAATGTCAAGTAACACAAAAGGATCGATCCTCATCAGTTGACAAGACCAATCTAACTAACATGTGTGCAACTTGACTAGCACCTCTTGACACAAATCTTATAACAACACTTTTTAGAATACACTGCAGTAGCCTTCTAATCTCTTCTATTAGCCAACCCATCTCTGAAACGAAATGACTATCACTATTGATACAATCAACCACCACTTTAGCATACGACTCCACCTTCAACGGAACGAATCAGTGTCACGAGCAAAGAGGACTCCCTGGCCTACACATAGCTAGTCACTGCTTCCGCAACCGGGACATCATAAGTCGCAGAAATCCTAGGAAACCATGATAAACTAATCTACTTAATGCAAAACTAACAACTAAAATTAAGGACAACTACATGCTTGTTGGTGCGCTTCACATATCAAAATCCACATGGTTTTTAACATATTTCACAATCTTAATTGCATCACGAATTAGGTGCACAAGAACAAGAACTGCCGCAAAAAAAAAACCAAAAATACAATGCCAAAGCCAACAATAGATCGATGGTGTACAAAGCATCGGCAGCAATCACATAACAGATTGCCATGGATGATATTGATATCCAGATGACCACCATGAGAATCCACACTAAAAATCGGCTCGATATTGGTAACCCATTCACATGCAACAGAATGATGAAGCAAGATGACATAAAACCGGTGGTGTTAAAAAGCATAAACCATCTATATTCTTTTGGGTAATAGAAAGCAAAAATAGAAGTCCCTGTTATATGTGCACGTTTTGGTGATTGGGGGTCATCTGTAAACATGAAACCTGCCTTGGTGTCCTGCCATACACCGCCGGGAGGATTAAAAAAAACCTGGAAAGAAACCGTTGCAACCAATGAAGCTACTATCATCAACGAAGCACTCATTTTCTCAATCCATTCAAGCTTCTCACGAAGACCATCGTCTTGTGCCTGTGAAGCAGTAGCCTGTGAAGCAGTAGCATTATTTCCCCGTGTAGCCATATGAGTGGATGCAGTAGTAGCATGTGATGCAATGGAGCCAAGTACAATATCTTTGGCATTCTTTGCTCCAACACTTATAAGCGAGTTCTCAATCCCCCAGATAGTTTCATCCTTTCTCCCAATAGTGCAAAAATCAAGAGCTGTGAAGCCATGTAGGTTTATGGCATTCATGTCTATTGCAGTTGTATCAATCAAATACCTGATAACCTACGTATACATTTGATTTGAATCACTTTAATTAAGTTCTAATAATTAAATAAAAAATCAGTAAAAGATTTCAATTTCTTTTTTTTTTTAAAGCCAACAAAAGGCCAATGAGAAAGAGCAAAAAGGCCAGAAACAACATCGCCTACAAAACAGCCAAAACGCCAACACAAAACCAAAGAAAGGGAAAACATGGGGTAGAACAAAAACAACAACCCCAAAAAACAAACATCTCTGGAAATGCAAACACAAACCAAACTGCTGAAATAAGCTAATAAAGAAGAATACTGATGGAATACCTCAACTTGTTTATGTTCGACAGCGGTGTGTAAAATAGTGTTGTTATGATCAATGTCCTTGACATGTACAGAAGCAGGATCATGCTCCACCAAAAGCTTAAACGATTCAAACTGATTGAATTTGATGCATAGTTGTAGAATGGTGCCCTCATTTGTTGTCAAGCTTTTTGCCGAATCAGGTATCATTTCAAGAATTTTCTTCAACACATTTGTGTATCCATTGATCGCAGCAATATGGACGGGATTCCTCCCATCAATATTGTTGAGAAGACAACCTCCTGGGTATGTAAAAAGAAGAAACTCTACAATCTGTTGGTGGCCTCTTGCTGCTGCCAAATATAGAGGCAATGATCTTCTAGAATCCAACACCCTTGCTAGCTCCACCTTTCTGTTGACAATTTCTTTGCCAAAGTCGATGTGGCCAAGCATTGAGGAAATATGAAGAGGTGTTTCACCACACCCAGACAAGACTCTCTCTAAAACAAGAGAATCCTCTTGTAAAAGATTGTGTAGTGAGGATACACTTCCATCCGCAGCTGCATCGTATAGCTTTTCAACTGTTGTCTTTGCTGATTGTTGCACTGCCATTGATATCTTTAATCTTTGGAAGCTTGGTTTTTCTTCTCTCTCTATATATTTCTGTTTGATCTCTGTAAGCTTGGTTCTTCTTCTCTCTCTATATATGTCTGTTTCTTCTCTCGATTCTACTCATTAAAGGTGCTTTTGATATCACTTAAATAGTCAAAATACTTTTCTTGTGTTCATTTTCAAATGTATAACATAAAAGGGTTTTATTTTTATTTTTATTTTTTTTACAGCTATATAAAAGGGATTTTTAGAAAAGCATTTGATAACTACTTTGATGGAAAATTAAGTTTAACAGTTTTTAAATTTATATATATATATATAGAGAGAGAGAGAGGTTCTCTCATAAGGGATCCCTTATTTTAATTTTGGTAATGACTTTGATGAAATCACATTCATTTCTATGAATTTTGATCTGAATTTTTTTATGGATAATGAGTTTGTAGGAAAAATTGGATGTGATTTGGCATGCTACAAATTAAAACAGTGAAAAGAATCAAAAAGAAAAGAAAAGGAAATTTTCATGTAACAATATTAATATAAGCTGCAGGCCATAACTTTTCAACACCCATATTTATATCCAAAACTTGGCCTTTGTTTTTTTTTTTTTTTTTTTTCATTTCAAGTTTCTAGTTTATTTGTAATTGGTGATTGATAAAAAATAAAATAAAAATTGTTACAGTTACAATGGATTTGCAGTGAATTGTAAAGGCATCTTCAATACTTCAAAAAAAAAACATCAATTTTAAATGAATCCATATCTTATTGTTTTCTACTCGATACTCACCATAACAATGTCCATTCACAATAATCATCATTTTTATTGAATTGCAAAAGAATCTCAATTGTTGCCTTAATAATAATTTTGTATCCGACGCAAATAATTCTGTTGACTTAATGTCCAAAAATATTATATATAATTAATTTATATCAGATATCTATTATTAAAAAAAATATAATTGTTTTTTTGAAAAGTAAAAGGACATAAAAATTGAGAGGTAAAAAGTTGGAAGTAATTATGGATTGTTTTATGTGTGGGAACGGAAGAAATCTTCTTCAAAAGTATGAGTTCCACTTTCAGTTAAGAGTCAAACATGCAAAAATGTTGAGATATTCCCCAATAAGAAATCTTCATCAAAAGTGTGAGTTGTACTTTTACATATTCCCAGTTGCCATTTCTAGTTAAAATTCAAACCTGCAAATGGATATGATTTCTAAATTATTGTGATCATGAGATTGGCATGCCTAACTACTTCAGTCAAACAAGCGGTACTGCAGTCCTTGCACAAGGACACAAGAATATTAATGGACATAAAAAATATATGAACTAAATGGATTGATTTTTATTTGATGGTGATGAGTTTGCACATGGGTGTTCAATTTCTTTAGTTCCCACATCAAAATGCATTTGAGAAGTGAGAAATGTTTCTTTACTTTGAAATTTAATTTTTTGTTAAGTGAGAGATCCTTTACTTTAATTTCTGCAAGAACCTTAATGAAATTAAATCTATTTTATGAATTTTGATCGAATTTTTTTATAAATAATAAGTTCATTGAAATCTACCTATGAATAAAACTTTAGAATTTTTCTAATGCAATAACTATATCTAAAATAAGAAAACATTTCAAATTATTTGATTCAGTTTGTTAATAGAGTTTGAATGTAACATTAAATTAATATGTTCACAAGCATATAAATAATTTTTATTATGAAAATCATGAATAAAGTAGTTAATTATAATCGATTTATCAAAAAAAAAAAAAAAAATTTCTTGTGAACAGAAGAACTTTTTTGATGGGTTGGCCCGTAAGGACAAAAGAGGGCCGGGCTTCAAACGGATTTGGACCTTGAGCTGGACAGGGGACCAGGGCCAAACCCTTGATATTAAGAGCTGCCTCCTCGTAGACAGTTTATAGATGGGTCAGACGGCCTGAGCCTAATCCATCCGACTTCATCCATTTGGACACATCTTACACTGTTACACACCACAACGCATAAGAAGCATCTTCTTGACAAAATCATTGAAAATAGTTGCCAAGAAAATGAATCTGCATTTTGGAAGATTTAGTTAGTTGATAAGTAATTTATTTATAAGATCACTTAATTTGATCATATTGAAAACCCAAAAATCTTACAATCCTGATAACCCCCAAAACATGGTAAAACTACTTGATGTAAGTTACCGATTCTTCACTCTTTAACTAGCAGTAATTAGATCCAATAAGTACAGAAAAAGTAACATAGAGAAGTGAATGCAAAGAATTAAAGACATTATAAATTTCTGCCCTATAAAACCATACCATCTACATCAAGTTTCATCACTGCAAAATTTGACAAACCAAAATGTCTCAGACCAGTGTTAATTTTTCAATTGCATTGATCCTAGCATGTGTTTTCATGGTGATAGCTCCAGGTTCAGCAGCCGAACCTTCAACAGAATTTACAGCATTGTTCGGGAAGGACCCCGATGTTTTGCAATGCCTATCGACTCTCCAGAGCGTCCAAGGTTGTGTCCAAGAGATCATAACCTCATTCTTGAGCCACCAAGTTCAATTAATCGGTCCTGCATGTTGCAAGGCCTTGAATAAAGTTGACGACAAGTGTTGGCCTAAGGTGTTCCCTTTTGACCCCTTCTTCCCACCATTGCTCAAGAACTACTGCGCGACAGTCTTGTCTGGAGGAGGTGCATCACCAACACCAACCTCACCAACCAAAGTCCTTGAAAACTGAAACAACTACGCCCGTTTCATGAAGATGACCGATCCATACATCTTTTGTTGGCATAGATGGACTTGTCCCCTAGTTTTGGAATTTTTGTTAAGTTTATTATTAGTTGATGAAATAATAATAATAATAATAATTTGTGTTATAGATAGGAATATTGTTGTGTTTCTTTTGGGAATGATAATGAATAAGCTGCTATCTTCATATTATCCATTAACCACTTGGCATGTATGTATGAGGTATACCATTGGACCAATTTCATTTTGTCTCTTATTCTTTTTTTTTTTCTTTTTTTTAAAAAGGTTTTTATTTAATATTATATTATATAGTAATTTAAACAAACATATTATATAAATAAACCTAATTTTTTATATTTTTCTTTATTCTTTCTTGACTATTATCAATTTTTTTTCTTCCTATTTTACTTGTTATCATATTTTAATGCATGTTAACTTTTTTCTTTTATTAAACTACCATTATTCTTATGAAAATTTTATTATTGATTTTTTAATTAATATTTCCTAAAATCTTAAATTATATATATATATATATATATATATATATATTATATCAAAATTGTCAATTCATATTCTAAATTTATTGCATCAAAACTCAAGTAATCACAAATATGAATTAATATCATGTTGAGTTATTTTGTATTATTAGAAATATGCAATTAATTTTTAGAATGGATCATCAATATATAAATGTGTGTGCGTTTTCGTGCGTGTGCATACGTATGTGTGCTCGTGCGTGTATGTGTGCTCATACTGTATTTCTAAAATCCAGAGGCAGACCCACATTAAGACTAGGTGGGGTCGTGCCCTACCTCAAATTATTGATTTTGTTTTTTTTTTTCATACATACATATTAAATAACACTTGGTATAAAATAATTACTATACTCATTGCTGTTAAAGCATATTCATTTTACATTGATTGTGCAACTGACCAGAACTTGAGGCCACACGAAGTAGTCCAATACAGTAGTTCAATGGTCTTTAAGGTAGGAGAAGTTAGTTTAGAAACCTCTTTTCGAATGTTAGGACAACCTTTGTGATGACTAATGAAACTGGTCGGATACAACAATTCACTGGTCTTTTAAGGTAGGAGAAGTTCTTCGATGCACCATGCATCCCCTCAGCAAAGTATCCAATGCTTTTGTGATGCTGATGTGGCAACATCCTAGTGGATGTGTTTTAAGTTTGTGATTTACGAGTTGATAACTTTTTTTTCTTTTATTAAATTACCATTATTATTATGAAAATTTCATTATTGATTTTTTAATTAATAATTCCTAAAATCTTAAATTGTATATTTTTTATTTATCAAAATTATCAATTTATATTTTAAATTTAGTGCATCAAAACTCAAGTAATCACAAATATGAATTAATATCATATTGAGTTATTTTGTATTATCAATAATATGCAATTAATTTCTATAATGGATCATCGGTATATAAATATGTGCGTTTTCGTGTGCTTGCGTTCTCGTGTGTGTATGTGTGCTCATACACCCACATTAAGACGAGGTGGGGCCATGCCCAACCTCAAATTTTTCTTAAAAAAAAATTGATTTTGTTTTTTTTATATACATTAAATAACACTTAGTATAAAATAATTACTCTGCTTATTACTGTTAATTTGTTAAAGCATATTCATTTTACATGGATTGTGCTGCCCACCCTTGCATTTTGACAAATGATTAAATATTTAAATTTGTCTAATAATTTTTTAATGTATTTTTTATTTTACACTCTTTTCCAATTCCTTTCTTAAATTTTCGTAAACTTCTTTACTAGCCTCAATTAAAATATCTATTACTATTTTAAACTTTTCCTATTTCTAATAATTTCAAAATGACATACCTAACGTATCCAATCAATAAATTTTAAAATCTTAAATTTTAATTTATTGTATTAAAATAGTCCATATATTATTATGATTTATTTTATTTTATACTTAGTATTTTTATTTATTTAGAATCAATAATTAGAAGAATAAAAAAAACTAAAAAACATGTCTAGTAGTATTTATTAATCAATTATTTTGTATAAATTTAAAGTAAATTCATTATAAATACAAAACAAAATTTCTTATAATTAAATTAGATTGTAATTTTTTTTTTAAAGAATAAATATTGTAATTTTTTATTATTTATGTTGCTTTTCTTGTTATTATTTATTTTTGTAATATTGTGTTTCTTGTTTTTATTTCTTTTTTTAATGTAAGATTATTTAGTTCATTTTGAGTAAATGTTCAAGTACCCTATCTTGTTAAAAATTTTAGATTCGTCACCGGGTGTGAGAAGCTTATCACTGGGCCAACCTCATGTCTTATTTTTGAAAGTTATTACTTATTAACAAGAATTACCGTACAATTTAACTAATAAAGTTGAGAGACTAGCATTACAATTTTTAAAAAACTAATTAGAATGGCACAACACTATCTGGCCTGGTCATTATTATTTTACTGAAGTTATTATTTTTACAATAATACTACATTTTTAAAATAAAAAAAATTGTACAATAGATGTTAAACCAATATCTTGATTATAGGATAATGTGTTTGTAAGAAATATATTCATCAAAGGATAACTTGATTTTTTATTCATTTATTTATTTATTTTGACGAGATGATGATATGATAGCTATAAATCAACTTACCATATCATTTGGGTAAATTTTCAGATGATGTCGCATAATGATGGAGTGATCGGTGCATGGTGAACCACATAATCACACATTAGTTTATCTCAATTTCCACTTAAGTCTATTTACGTTTCCATCAAAATCATTTCAAAGATGCTAGTAAAAAGACTTCGAAGTTGTGATCCTCTCATAGTTTTAACCTTATCATAATTGCAACAACAAACATATAAATTATACCAACTAAAAAAAGAGAACACATAATTAAAGAGTAAAAAAATATATATATATATATTTTTTACAAATTTGATTTATACTTAGAAAAAAAAAATTACGCTTTCAAAATCATGTTAAATAAACAGCATAAAAAAAATCTTACAACAATTGAACAAATTATATATTCCCATTTATATACTACTTAAATAAAAATATTCCGCCTTACGGCAATTAATTGAACACAAATCAAAATCACACGTTAATGTTCAAGCAACCAACACTGTCACGCCACTCCAAAAACACAAGCGTGGCACCGTAATGAGCCAATGCACCCAACACCACAAGCACATGAAAAATCTGGTGACTATGCCCAGCCAAATCGAACCAACCAGGCCTCCACCTCTCAGGAACTCTGGTCACATAGAACCCAGTCCCGCTTAAGTAGAACACAGCCATGGCCGCTTCATAGGCCAACGTTACGTCACGTTTCGGATTGTCCCAGTTGACGAACGAGCCGTGGACCGCTGGGACAATCCCGAAGAACCCCATTGAACAGAAGAGCAATGCTCGGAATGTTCGGAACTTGGCAGTCGAGAGGGACGGAGAGAGGAGTGTGACGATGGTGAATATTCCCATAGCGGTTATACCGCCTAGGTAGACGAATTGCCAGTGAGAGTCGCATTGGAAAATGTAGTAGATCGGTGGGAAGAAGGAGGTGATGATCATGATTGTGATTCCTGCGTAGTCTATGCGAAGTAATTTGATGTTGAGGTTGTGTGAATGGCAAGAGAAGAGGTGGCAGATGCTGCTTGAGAGGAGGCAGAACATGGAGCCAGCTAAGAATACAAAGAACGGCCACCGCGTTACCGGCGTCAATGGCGGTGCAATGTCCATCTCTGATGATGTATTTATTTGCTTTAAATCAATCAGATTTGTTGTTCCTTGCTGCAATATAATTATATACCCGTCTAGTGTTAGTTTTCATTTTTGAAATCAATCGTATATATAAAAGGATATTCTCACACTCATTCAGTCTAATAATATTGAAAATACGATGAATGAATTATTACCGGAATGAAATCTTCAGAATTGTGAGAAACATTAGCATATGAACTGATAGGGAAAGACCTGCAATGATCATGTACATATTAATCCTTTTTTTAGTTTTTTTCTTAAACTATATTAATGGTTGATTTCTATGTTAAATTAAGTAACTAATCGGGTGATATCTACTTTTACAAACTAAACTAGAGAATTAAAGGCGGACATTCATCGATCGAACCAAACTTTATCCACAGAAACGGAGTACAAAGCTGATGTTGCAATAAGTACAGAGAAAGGTCTATTTAATTATTTATCAAGAATACAAATATTTATTATTTAAATCAATGCTAATAATTTTTAATAGAGTAATCGGCACAAATCCCCCCAGACTATATCAGCTTTTGCATGTTGCCCCCTAAACTATTTTATTAGGCACTAAACCCCCTGAACTATCACTTATTGGCAATCCTTTGAGTTTTTTCCCCCCCTGAGGAAGCATTTTTAGTCTGGGTCTGCCAATAAATGATAGTTCAGGGGGTTTAGTACCTAATAAAATAGTTTATGGGGCAACATGCAAAAGCTGGTATAGTCTTGGGGGGCATTTGTGCCAATTACTCTTTTTAATAAGCTGTCAAGTGTGAAACCTGCAATGGTAGATGTAGAAAATTAAATACATGATGTAACCTCCATTTACAAAAAGCCTAGCTTTCTGGGTTGTTAGCAGCCTAGCAGAGAAAAAAACTACTGTATTATTCGGTTCATTAATGGCGACACAAACTTTAAATACAAGACCAGGAAGCCCCAACAATTACCAACTCACAACAATTATCGTTATTTAATTAATAAGCATCTATCATTTCTTCTTTCTTGTTCATTAAATTTTGATTTGATCAGAACAGAACAGAAAAACTTATTTTTATTACAACTTAAAAAGAAAATCAAGAGAAAATTTATAAAAAAAAAAAAAAGGGGCCTAAATCATCCTTATAAAATAAAAAATATTGAAGAAAATAATAACAGGAAAAAAAAACATTAAACAAACCTGGTTATTAAGCTGATGAGATCAGCTATCTGAGGTATTTGAATAAAATTGGCCATGGACAATCCCAAGAACAGAACAAAACCAAGCAAATGCCTGAAAATATATGCAAGACCCCAACAGGCCAACACACAAATAATTAAAAATAAAAAATAAAATAAAAAACGAATAAGAATTGATCAAAAGATAGAGAGGTTGTTAATAATTTGTTGTTAATGATGATTACTTACGTCCAAACGTTGAGAGTTTCATTATGCCAACGAAAAACACTAAAGAGAGCTTCCTTGATTGACCAATTGGCTCTGTAATAATTGTGTATGAACTCGTTGTCCTTCATGTACTCCGGCAACTCCCAAAACGACACCAATGCTCGCCGTTTTGACTTATTATTATTATTATTATTACTCTTGCTCTTATCATGACCATGGCTATGACCATGATCATGTAACTTCTTCATGTCCATCTCTGCTTGATGATGATCAGATGATGATGATGACAACGACGACGACGACTTTGTTTTGCGTTTTGATGATCTTCTGCTCAAAATAACGACCCCTTCACTGAAACTAGTACTCATCTCCTAATCCTATGGTGATCGATCAGATAGTTTGATAGAGGAAGGAAAAAAAAAGATTGAATGGATGTTGAAAACAAGGTATATTTATTTATTTGATTTATTAGATTGAAGTTTTGAGAAGTAAGTCACAGCTGCTATCTATCTAACTGTACCCAACTGCAGCATTTAAAGTGTCTCTTTCTCTCTGGTCTCTGTTGGTTGGGGCTACATGCAAGAAATTTGGTAGGTTAACAATAAATTTGAGAATTGAAGACAATGTACAGTAAGGGGAACACAAATGGCCAATTGGGTAAATATAAATAACAAGAAGATGGGTGGGGTAGCTATATAGGATCATATGGTGGTAGGCTTTTCTTCTTTATTTAATGCATCATAAAATATCACTCAACATTTTTCTCCTTTTTGACGTACACTTTTAGATGATGATCAATTTAAGTTAATAAAAAAAAAAATTATTAAAAAAAAACTTTCACACCAAACAGAGATGCTCAAGACTCAAACTCGAAGAGAGAAAGCAATATTAGTATGAATCTTAAAGAATATTAATTCCATAACTTAAGGGAAAGGAGAGAAGCAATTCATTCTCATTTGTTTTTATTTAAAATTTTAATATAAAAAGCTATGTTGAATTGGTGGAATTAGCTAGCTGGTTCGTTTGGCAAACCATATCCCACCAATGATGGTTGACAGATGGTCGACCACTTGACCGTTGATTTTTTATATATATATATATTTTTTTAATGACTTGGAATTTTTTTTAATTAATATTTGCCCTCAAGACACTTCACAGCTAACTACCAAAAACGCACACGTCTCGTAAAATGCTATTAATATGATATGATATCACTGGTCCAAACGTATGTGCCTAATTTGTTGAAGCAATGATCTGGATTGAAATGTGAGAGTGAGGTCACCAAATCCTGTCATTGTCTATGTACATGGGCGGTGGCACCACCGTCTCTTGTGCAGCGCTTACAGGAAGTGGAAGCTTAGAAGAGCGGTGTATGGATTTTGATTTGTGGAACCGTGTTGTAATAACGTGGAGAAAATCTTCAATGGGACGGTCTCATTGCCACTTTGTAAAACCGTTCAGATGAGATTGTGGAACCTTGTTGTAACAAAAACCAACTAAAATGTAAGGCACATGTCTTGGTCTTTCAAGACGACACAGTAAGTAATGTGTTGTTGGATTGAAAGAATAAATACAACACATTCACGATTGCTCTTTACCGACATATTACCTATAACTTTAGTTTACTAAACAATATTAGAATGATAGAATGCTAGTTCATCGAAAGTTGATGAATTTTCACTCCCTCTCTCTCATCTCGTGAAAGCCAGGCCCGGAGAGGATAAGCTGACTCGTAGGCGCCATATCCGGGACCATGCCAGCCGATTTCAGCTCCGCTTTTTTTCAGCTTGCCTGCTCTTCTTAACCAATGACAAGTAGAAGATTTGATTCATCTGTGTCGTACATTATCATGTAGATTGAATGCATTACCTTTACATCAAGAAGGAAAGAAAGATTGGCATCGATGGAAGATGCTTTTATTATTATTATTATTGAGAAACATAGTTTAGGCAAATACCAGTAGTGAGGCATTAGGCTTTTCCAGGTTTGGGGAAATATACATGAAATTATTTTTGAAAAAAACAAAAAATATAAACAGGAACGAAGTTTCATGAAAACACGGCCAAATAAGCTCCGATGGATAGAGGTTTTGTAAAATGAAGAGAAGACTTATAGGGAGCTTGCAAGTTGCAACAGGGGCAGCAAGGAGAGACCCAAAATGGAAAACAGCAATATATATGTAAGAGAAGCTCTCATATACATTTGAATGGGAGGAGGAATGATGAAACTTTCTAGGCTTTAAGAAGTCCTAAACTCTCCAGCGAATTGCGGACATCAGAACTTGTGAATTCTTCAGGTGTCTGAACGATATTGGGGCTGTCGATTGGCACGACATCTGAGAGAGGGTAACTACGGTTAGCATGAGCTTGATTTCTCACACTGCTACCAACTCCCTTCAATATTACACTTTTGTGCATCCCACCAAGCAGTTCTTCATAATCCGTGTCCCCACATTCTCCAACGAAAACTACCATCTTTGACAACTCCACGCCCCATCGGAGATATAGATACCTGAAATGTATGTGAAGTCATTAAATTTTTTTTAAAAAAAAATGCTATACTTCTGAATGACATCAAATACATGCAACAATATCATACATATGAGAATATGAATATCAAGGCAAAATAGCAAAGGAAATTCTGTAAAGAGGCCCTCGGGGATTGGCTAATCGCTCTATGTTCCTACTATATTCATCCAATGATATATTACGCCATACCCAGAATATCTGTTACATGATGTGAAGTGCTGTGCTAATTATAAAGCCACTAACCAGAAAGGACAATCCAGACCTCTGCCATTACTCTGATCAGTGCGTCCCAGTAAAAATCCCTAGGACCAAGTTGATAGTCGATGCAATAGAGGCAAACAGTTCATAGCCATCCATCCAATATTAAATTCAATCAATTGATTCAAAGCATAATTACTTTTTTATTTTTATATATCTGAATGAAAATGGTTTTACAAATTGAGTATATCATTTATATTGTTTCACATTACATACATATAATTTGTTTAAACAACAATTGAACCAGTTGATCAATTACCACATTCTATAGATCTTAACACTCCCACGTTTATTGTCTTTACTAATTAGTGAGTCATGCCACCAATGCACGTACTAGCATGTAACCTTAAAAGTTTGTAACTTTATTATACTATTTTTCAATGATGAATGACAAAGGGCACCTATGCAGGTCGTGACGCTTGAACATCCACATTTATATGAGAGAATGAAGAGTTTAAGACAATAATCACTTTTCGTAAATAAGAAGAAACATTAACACTCTACCTGAGGGCTTGGGAACGGGATGCCAAAACTGGAATCACATTTATCCTGGTGCCATTTTGGCAATAAATTACATGACAACGAAGTGCTTGGATTCTCAGCATTTTCCGGAGCTCCTTAAGAGGGGTAACCTGAAAAGAGAAAACCATAAGACACAAAAGAAATAATTTACCCCCTACTGTTTTAAATCATAATCCACATAAATACATTCACCTACAATTTCAGAACAAAATCAGTTGTTTCATGGAAAATTTGTTCACGAGGATAACAGGAAAAAACTTACCATTCCAGGCTTTTGTGCTGTAAAAGCATAGCAATAGTTGGTCGAAAGTTGTTCAGCTGCTGTGACAATTTTTTCCTCATTCTCAGCCTTCTTATCAGTAAATGAAGCTAGCCAACGGATCAAAGTCTTCCTTAAACCTTCCCCACCCCAACGGTACTCAATGTGAGAATGGTAATAAAAGTCGAGCACAAAAGGACCATCATCAGGATTAACAGTTGAATAGTATAAATCACTACCACTATTGCAAATAAAAGCATCAAAATCATTAGGGCTGAGCCCCCCTGAGACCAGGAAAGAGTGTATCTCAGATATGGTCAGAGATGTTGACAATATGAACCCTATAGAGCCTTCAGTCTTTTCCTTACTCACAGACTCAAATATCTTTCTAGTAGCTTCAAGAAGACCTGTAGTGGTATCATAATCCACGGAAATGACAAAGATACGTTTTCGCCTCCTCAATACCGGAAACTTACTGGCACTGGTGGTGTGGTCTGCTTTATCGGAGGGCCCAGCCCTTCGTGGAACACCCTTTGTCCAATCCAAAACAGCATTCTCTAATTTACTCCTCCTATCACCAGAATTTCCTTCAGATTCTAAAGAATTATCATTTCCACCAGATCCATTCTTTTCTCCATCCATTGAAAACCTCAAATTCAAAGATATATCCTGTATATCTCTCAAGGAATCACCTGGTGAATCTGATTCTGACGTTTCACCTCCATCATCATCCCTTAGCCACTGTGGATGTCTTGGTTTGCAACTGGTTATTCGAGTTAAGTAAGTTTTACAATGCTCTGGCCAGGAAAATAGGTGGATGTTCTTCAATCCATTTTGTCGACACTTTGCCCAAAGCTGCTTATCCGCAACAAGCTTTAGCAGAGCATCAGCAATAGACTGCTGATCATGAGGATCAATAAGAAGACCATTGTCCAGTACCTGTCATTTCCGTTCAATTTTATAAAAGTTTGGGACAATTCTTCCATTTGGCCATTTGGGCTCTAATATATATAGACACAATCATGTAACCAGTATATATACATAAATGAGTTAGCATACCCGATGTATATCAACAGGACCTCCATTTTTTGTGGCAACAAGAGGCAAACCATAAGCTGCTGCCTGTTTAGTGAATGAGCCACAGTTACATAGGATTTTGAGAAAATAAGTAAACTGTAAAAGATAAACTTTTTATATGTATTAGAAACAGTACCTCAATTAAAGTAAGCCCAAATGGCTCAATGAAAGCTGGATTAATAAAGACACCCTGTATGACAGTTGGATAAATAATAAAGGTAAGATAAATAACAAGTATATACCAGTGTGCACAAGGAGTAGATTCTCCGGATAAGAGAATATGAGAGATTACGACAAGCATATACAAGAACCAATTACTTAGCAAGCATAAGTGAATAACAAAAGTAGCAGTCAGAATAATGGCGTAGACAAATTACCCCAAAGTCATATGCCTCTTCAAGGAGAAACAACAAACAAATGTGACTTAATATTGCCTCATAGAGAAATGTACTAACTAGCCAAAAATTGTTCTTGGTGTGGTTGGATGATCCAATCAACCTAACAGTCACTTTATCACTATATAGCTAACTAAATCACAGCACAACACCACACAAAAAGATAAGATATAGAACCAAAATGTTATTATGGAAGCATGAAGTTGCACATTAGAAGATGGTAGTTATAGCAAATTCCTTTATAAATTAGATCACAGATATAAAATGATACACATGAAGAAGAGCAGAACATGTGGGGTGCATAATATCCAAGAGTAGAAAGTGGACGACTAGGACCTTGGAACAGATGTCTAATAATAAGACTATAAATAAAATAAAATAAAAAAATGAATGCACACTGCACATAATGATGGATATATATTACCACTGAGTTAAATGATGCATAATATACAATGGCTACCTTTGTCTTTGCTGCAAGACGATATATGTCGGGAACATCAGATTGTTTGTGATGTTTAGGGTATGCCACTTGCCCATACAGATCATATTTGTCAATAAGCTTAATAACTGAGAGAAGAACGGATGCACTTGTGCTTGACATTTCATCAATTCCATCTCGGTTACCCATAATTAGAGTCTGCAAGGCACCACACCAGGGTAAAAAAAAACAATTCAGATTATCAGCAGGATTTCTTCAGCACACAAGTTTTATTTAGTTTTGGAACATACAAGATTAGCAAGCTCTCTTAGTGGACGGCATTCTCCAAATGCTTTAACCAAAGTTGTGATATTCTTTTTTGGATCCGGCCTAGCAAGTGCAAGTATCATAGGCTTGCGTGGGTTGGAAAAGAAGCGCATTATCTGCAAAATACAAACTTAAGAAACTGGCATCAAGCATACAACTGTATAAAATGTGGCACTTGCTTCGAGAAATATATATGACATCTGTCTTGGACACATCAAAATATATTCCAAAAGTATTTGTACCTCAGTCCAGATAAGTGGATCTGGAGAAGATGAGTGGTCTTCGTTTCCTTCTGTTTCAGCATCCATGTCACCATCTTGTGGAACAATATTTTGGAACTCCATTCCAGGAGGAATTACCTGCATTAAATTACACACTTATCAAAAATACACTATATATTAATATAGCAACTTATTTACCAGGATATGCAACATTACAGGAAAGGAAAAAAAAAAATCAATTAAGTAAAATTTTGCAATTAAATCTTATAGTTAAACAAATTAAATTTTGTCAGGGCTCAAATCATCATATGTCAAAGTACTTACAGCCATGCGAGGCATGAACCTGCCATAACAGCTCACATTACGCTTAATCCTGGCTCGTAGTTTACGCTCCAATATCGGATCAAAACCATCATATAAACGCCATTGCTGCTCAATCTCCTGTCTAGTGCTGGTTATTACTATCTCAGAGGCATCAAGGGATAATTCTTCAGCCTCTATTCTACGCATTATTTTGTATGTAGTGTTTATTTCATCCCTTGTTAACCGGGCTTGTTTCAATAGCTGTTCTAACTTGTCTCGGCCAAGTGAGTGGCCAGTAAAAACCATTGGTACATTTAGAGCACCAGATAGAAGAGCAGCAGAGTCACCTGCATCTGCATAATGCCCATGGATAGCAATTGGCCAGACAGGTTTCCCACCACAAACTTGCTCCCCTAGAACATTGGACATCTGTATTATGTGGTTAAGTGCACCATCAACAAACTCAGGAATGTGAGGCCACAAGAGTTCTTTGGGAACATATTTATCTTTTGGACCGAATGGTATTCGAACTATGTAAGAGCCACTGCTTTCACCCTTCTCATCCATAAAATCTTCTGAGTTTCTTGGACTCAGCATCTCTGTGGGTTCACCATAACTCCAATCCACGTCTGGTGATGATACTTGTCTAGTCAGCAAATCAACCCGATAAACTCCTGGCATTGAGCCCAATGCTCTTGCAAGTTCCACAACATATTTGACCTAGAAGACAGAAAACCCACAGATCTGTTGGTTATCCACATCAATAATTGTAAAAGTTTTCTAAGACGAGACCAGAACAGCAACATCAGAAAGCTTTTGCAACCAAAAATTACCTGACCACCAGTATCAGAATCACGACCAAGCTCCATATTTTCACCTCGTATGAGACCATGAAGACTGCACGCATACAAGTAGTTAAGTACAGTTAAATATCACCATTCACATCAAAAACCCATTTAATCAGATGCTAATAACTGAATCTATGGAGGAAAAAAATCTTATAATGATACTTCCTCACCATAAAGAGCAGAATCTTATATTCATTTTTTATGTTTATATTATGTACACTAACAGCAGAACAACCATGCATCTTGACTCACAAGTCAAATCACAAACCACCAAGAGCATGTGACTAGAAACCGTTTGGTGCCCATCAATTCCTTCAATTATTCAAGTGAATTGTTAATTCAACTGGTATGGTCTCCTATGGTTAAGAGGTTTTGGGTTTGGAACCCACTAATGCCACTAAATCACAAACATGTTTGGTCAGCCACAAATTTTCCTTCCACAGCTAATGAATTTATATTCAAGCAATGATTACAGTGCTTATATCAACTAGCAAGTGCACAGGTTTATAGACAGTTTTATCAATTAAATAGTAGTAAGTACAGCACACAAATTCATCACTTCACATTCCTGTTGAAAACTACAAACAAAACTAGATAGCTAAAGTTCAGTTCATGCCTTATTAATACAATGTATAGCTTCCTTCCCTTTTGTTGACTAGCCCATGTCTCCATTGCATCGACAGAATTTATTCTAGGTAGTCTGGCTCTGGTACTATCACCATGAGCTGATAAATCACTGACTGTATCTCCTTTCTCGCCTTCTGATAAGTCTTCAGACATATCAGCAGTTGCTTCCCTGCGACCTCTTTCACGTTCTTGACGACGTTTAGCCTTCCTCTGGGCCAAATCCCCCTCAAGCTAAAAAATGTAGAATAATAGTAAATAAATAATAAATTATTAAACACACCCCCAGCCTCTCCTCTTCATTTCAAAAAATAAAATAAAATAAAACACAAAAATGTATCTTCTTCTACTATTATCATTGTCTTGCGTTCATAGAGATCATACAGTGCAGTAGCACAACAATAATGTATCATGAATTGTCCATCAAGACAATGAGAGCGTGTGAAAAAAAAAAAAAAAAAAACACATTTTCAGAAAATCCACCAAACACCCGCACCAATCTCTCACATAGCCTTGGCCATAATTTACTCAAAAATCTAAATATAAGTAAAAAAAATAAAAATAAAATGCAATCATTTACATACAGAGATCCAACCAATTAAGAAGTAGATAGCAATAATTTCAGTAATGAATTAAAATCATATAAAGGAGAGAAGCAAACATCTTTCGGCAAAAACATCGATTCAAATTCCAAAACTCACCCTGCAAATCATACTAGTAAACATTACAAGTTCATGCATAATCAAAACGATTATAAATTGATATCTAAACACATGACCGGATTAATAAAAGAGCAAAACTTTATTTAAAAATTAGATTTATCACCTGCTTTTTCTGACGAGCCAAATTCCAAATCCTCCAACACATGTTCTCCAATCTTGTATTCCTCTCCTGAGGACTCCTAGTCGCTTGAGCCTGACACACGATCAGCACAACCATCACACACAAAAATCGATTGACGTTCAAAATACAAGAACCAGAGTACATGCAAGTGCGTATCTAAATACCCGAATCCAGGAGCGGTGGAGATCGGTCTCATCGAATCCGGTGATGACTTCTTCGACGAAGTATCTAGTAGGACTGAACCTACCTCTCTCTCTAAGAAGCAGAGACGATTTGACGTTGTCGAGACCTGGTCCGACATCCAGTATCGCTTCCAGGTAACTGTTTATCCAGTCGTTTCCTGCCATTTTTTTTTTCACAGAAACCTTTACTTCTTCAACTTCTTCTAATGGTGGACTCTACAGAGACAGAGAACGAAAGAGAGGCGTTGGTTAATGGTTCTTCGTGGCGTTGTTTACTTGCTTACACGATAAGGGCACTGTAGATTTTGACTCGTATGGACCCGAAATTGAGGACAGATTGTGTTTTCGTGATTTTGGCGTCTTAAAAAGGTAAATATATATATTGCCTTTTTTTTTTTAGCTCCGGGATATTATTATAACCTATACATTTAAATCATATAAATTTAATATAATTTAAATAAATAAATTATATTAATGTCATAGAACACTAGATTTATTTATTTATTTATTTTTGTTTTTGAAATACAACTACGGAGAAAGGGCTACTCCTACAAACCGAAAGAAAACTCCCCACACATACTGGTAAAATACGTATGGTGGGACTCGAACCCCTGACCACTAGATGTGGAAGGAAGGTGCACAACCATCTCTACTAAGAGGTGATATCACGGAACACTAGATTTAATTAAAATAGTATTACTGTTATAATTAAAGTAAAAATATTTTAAAATAGAATCTCAATATAGTGTTGAAAATATATATTAGATTTAATATGAGTATGAGACAGGTGTCAAACAAAAACGAAGAGTATGGTCAATTTAGTAATACTATATATGAGTGTGGGTGGCTTGGGTCAATGTCATCGAATTAGCTGGATCTTAAGGAAATATTCACCTAATATGCTTTTAGCACTTTAGCAACTGGGCACTGGACAGGTCACTACTAAACCATAATCAAATAACTAAATAAAATTTGTAGATCTTATAAGTTTTAATTAGTTTCTATCATTATTATTTTTTTAATTATTACAATTTCGAAGTTCAAGAAAGAATTCGTGACTTGAACACACGAATTCAATGGTGTGGATGCAAGAGATCTACCGTCAAATAAATATCATATTATTTAATTTAAATTATTTCTTAAAATTTATAATTTAATAAAGTTTTGAATTATGTAAATAATTTTGAGTTGACATTACCATTTCCTATGAATAAGGAATTATTTTTTTTTAACAGTATTTATCTATCAACTTATTTAGTTTTATCTTGTATTTTTTAAAAGCTTTTTATTATTGATAAGATTTGAGCTATTGATTTTAGAGTCATTTACTCACGTCTCAAACTCGTCTATCTACCGGCCTACGCCTATAGACCCTAAGCAGTATCCATAAATATATAAATAAAGGAAAAAAGAAATAAAATAATCCAAAAAACACAACAAAACAGAGGACACAGCCCTAATATACTCAGTGTGTTGCTATCATTCTTTTCTTCTTTGTTACTACATCAATCATTATCATTACATTTACTTATCTCCATCACAATCACCACCACCCTTCTCATTTGTATTATGAACCGTGCGTCTGTGCCACTCTCTCTTAATAAAAATAATAATGTTTGAGTACTGACCAATCGGTATCCAAAATACTAACTCCACCAACAAGAGTGTAGCACGTGACCTCATTTGTGATATAAATGTAAAAAGGAAAAAAAAAAATACCACATGCTACATTTCTATTGGTGAAGTCAGTATTTTGGGTATTGATTAGTCAGTACCCAAAGTATTATTCTAATAAAATATCTTAATCATGAACACATGGCAAACACATCATAGGTCAATTCTCTTGATTTGGGATCTTATCCAAACTTATGAGCCTGATAACTAGACTCAAATCAGCTGTCCAAAAATGGTGTCTCAATCTGTGTTTAATCAACTAAATTGGGACATGTATCTACATTTATAGAAGAAGTTGAAAAAAAAAATTAAATGTATACACATGTCCCAATTTAGTTGGTAGACACAAATTGTAAATATAGACACATGTTCCACCTTGGTTGGTTGGACACAAATTGAAACAATATTTTTAAACACCTGATTTGAGTCCCTCGTAACCGATTACATATGTTATTGTGTGTTGGTTGTCACGCTTTTATTTGTTAATATGTTATTTGAATTAAAAAAAAAAAACACTAAATAATAATATAATACACGAATGTAAACGATGACGGTATTGTATTTTTCTTATTCTAGACCAATGCACTTCCTCTAGAAGAAAGGACTACACTTGCCATCACCTAGACCAAATTTCAGAGGATGCACCTATAGCACAAGTTGCTGAATATTGTTCATACTTTTTTCTATGTGGAAATTGCCAAAAAAGACCACATATATTATGGGAAATTTGTTTTTAACCACAAACGAAATTTTAATTGTTAATAACCACTTTTTTGATAAATTACTGGAAAGCCCTCATATAAAAAGGGTCCCCAAACACTCTCTCTTTCTTTTCTCTTTTTCTTTCTCTCTCTCTCTCTTCTAGTCTCTCTCTCCCTGATCTGCCTCTCGCCAGCATGCTTGAGGGTCGCCCATCACCGGAGTCATCACCCGGCTGCGCACGAACCAGCGGCGGTGCACGAACCACCGCCTGGTCGTCGCACGAACCAGCAGCGCCGCTGGTTCGTGCGACGACCAGGCGGTGGTTCGTGCGCCACTGCTGGTTCGTCGACGACCAAGCGGTGGTTCGACCTCTCTCTTCTCTCTCCTCTATTTCCATTGATGATGTGGTCTGCAAAAAAAATAAAGAGAAACAAAAAACAAAAAAAACAAAAAAAAAAAAACTAAACCTAATTTGAGGAAGAAGAAGAAGAAGGGGAAATTTTCAATTTAGTCTAGATTTTAAGTTTGGATATTTCCATTTTAGGCATGATTTCAAGTTTGGATATTTCCATTTAGACATGATTTCAAGTTTGAATATTTCAAGTTAGTTGTGATTTCAAGTTTGCTTCGAGGTTTAAAAAACAGTATTTTCAGGGGTACTCTGATAATTTATGGATATACACTAATTTTTTTTTTTTTAAAGTAATTATTAACAATTAAAGTTTCAAAAGTGGTTACTAATAAAAGTTTAATGTTTCAGGTGGTTAGTTTTGGTTTTCTCTCTTTTTCTATAGAGATTATGATGAAAGAAATCCAATGGATTTCAATGAAGATATGACATTTGATCATTTCGATTATGATCATATTATAGAAAAAAATAATGTGTAGATGATACATGAAGATGTCGACATTTGATCATTTGCTTTCTTCATCGGTTGGAGTCTTTTGGGTTGGACATTAAACTATATAAGGTTATAATTTTAAATTCTATTATTGTTTGTCTCATTATAACTTTTCAAATCTATTATCTCATTTGTTTTTATTTTTATTTTTCGAAACAACATGTCATTTCTACAATTCTACCATTTGAATTACCAAAATTAAAGCACTTAATTATCAATGTTAGTGCAAATAATGACAAAAATCTTATTGATTTGACTCGAAATCTCGAATGATAATAACAGCATGTCCCTTCTTGCACAAGTTTGCATAGAAGAAAAATCTCAATTAACCTTGAAATATTGAAGGTTAAATAGAATTATTATGTCTCTGTTTTAGTTTAATTCAGTATTTTCTTAATTTATTTCGAGCTAGTGTTGCACGGTAACTATTCCCATTTTCAACTATAGGGAAGAAATCTAATCATACTTTTATAAGGCGAAACTCGAACCCATAGATTTGGTTGGTGAAACAAATTTAAATGCGTTAAATTTAGAGTTGGGTCATGTCATTGTCATAGGCTGGTTTTCATTTTAAGCCTGGTAACACAAAGAAGTATAGGATCCAACTTATCAAACGGCCCAATAAAATAGATGTAATCAAGATCAAAACAATCCTAAAAAGAGTGACCATATTTACACCATTGAATTGCACTCCATATTAATATATTTTTAGAAGGGATAATTACTCCGGTACCCATCAACTTATGCCATCACTATCAAAATAGCCATTGGATGGGGAAATATATGGAAAATGGCCATTTTTGGTAAACATTGTTACACTAATGGTCATTCCATCAAATAAGTGGCATTTTGGTAAATATGAGGATTACATTAATTTATTTTAGATATTTTTGGAAATCAATTTTTTCTTTTGTTTTTTTGAAACAAATAATTATATTTAGTGTGTACATATACATATAACATATTGTATATATACATATATATTTCTTTTCAACTTATCTCAAATATATTTTTTAGAATTTTTAGATTTTGTAACCTTAATCTTTTAAAAAAAGAATATATATTCAACTTATCTCAAATATGTTTATTTAGAATTTTTTGATTTTATAGTCTTAATCTTCTCAAAAAAGAATATATATATATGTTTAGGATATGCTATACGTATGTACACATTAAATATAATTATTTGTTTCAAAAAACAAAAGAAAAAATTAATTTCCAAAAAACATCTAAAATAAATTAATGTAATCCCCTTATTTACCAAAATGCCATTCATTGGATGGAATTGGATGGAATGGCTATTAGTGTAACAATGTTTACCAAAAATGACCATTTTCCATCCATTTCCCCATTTGGTAGCCATTTTGATAGTGGTGGTAAAAGTTGATGGCCATCAGGTAATTACCCTTTTTTGAGAAATTCTGTTATCACCCTAAATAAAATTATAAAAATGATTAAAATAAAGAATAGTATTAATGCGTACCTTTGTGTCCAACAACTATAAAAATATCAAGAGAGAATAACATTTATTACAAAAATACATTTATCACATTGATTAGGACAATAAATACAATAAATATTTTCTTTTTTTTAATAGTATTTTTATAGTTGACCGTAAAATAAATATATCTCATACAACATGTTAATATAATATTTAATATTTTTGAACATTTAACACAAACAACGATTATGCTTTAAAAAAAGAGGAGTGCAAGTGATTATAATTAGTCAAACAATCATGATTATAATTTTTTTTATTAAAAATATTAATTAAATCTTAAATAATGATTATTTAAAATTATAAATATTAAGTAACTATTAAAAAAATTAAGAAGAGAAAAACAATGAATTTAAATAAAAAAGAAAAGGAAAGACGGAAGATGCTAGCATATTGCTGCCAATCTGGTTTATTTTAATTATTTATAACTTATTAATTTAATATAATTTTTCAAAAACTAAATTAGTAAAAGAAATGACATATTTGGTGTATAAACAAATAAAGGCTGCTTTTCAGCCTTTGTGTACAACAAGTACAAAAATACTAAGAGAGAAGAACATTTATTACAAAAATACATTTATTGCATTGATTAGGACAATAAATGCAATATATATATATACTATATATATATAATAGTATTTTTATAGTTGACCCTAAAATAAATAGGAAAACACTTGGGTACTGACCGGTTAATACCCAAGGTGCTGACCACCCACTAATGGATAGCCACATAACCCAAAGTAAGGAGAAAATTGGAAAAAGCGAAAGATTTTTACCACGTGGCAACACCCCATCGGGTAGTTATAGGTGGTTAGTATGCTTTGGGTACTAACCGGTGAGTACCCAAACATTTTCCAAATAAATATATCTCATACAACATGTTAATATAATATTTAATATTTTTGAACATTTAACACAAACAACGATTATGCTAATCATTCAAAATTATAAATATTATGTAACTATTAAAAAAATTAAGAAGAGAAAAATAATGAATTTAAATAAAAAAGAAAAGGAAAGACGGAAGATGCTGGCATATTGCTACCAATCTGGTTTATTTTAATTATTTATAACTTATTAATTTAATATAATTTTTCAAAAAGTATATTTGGTGTATAAACAAATAAAGGGTATATTTGTAATATGATAAACCTTAAACCCTAGAACTTTGATTTGAAAGTTTCTTATAGACATTTTCTCAATGGCACCACAAGCTGTTCACTTCAAAGGTACTCCACCTGCTGTCTCTGTTTAATGTTTTATTTTACATTGATTTTCAAGCCTTTTGTGGTCTTACTTTAATAATCTCCTACAGGAGCTTCTGTTAAGGGGAAGAAGAGGAAAGAGATAGGTGCTTCTAAACTCACATTTAATGGAAGGAAGAAGAAGAAAGGTCCTGAAAAACCTTAGAATTCGAGGGAGGATCTGAATTCGAAGGTGAGCATTGTGGCAGAGGAAGATCTCCATCTCGATCCGTTTGTATATATCGATATCGATCTCGATGGGATTGATGATAAAGAGTTCCCCAATCATCAAGAATGCTGCAGCTGCATACGGCATACACCATCAATGACCATTCATGACATTCATGAAACTTTCATAAATAATGGTAAACTTGACAATCATTTTAATGCCAATTGTGTGGTACAATTCGTGCTTTACAAACTTATTTTTGGTCGATTTTGTTTTTTCGTAGATCCAGAATTATCTTCACAAGCAGAGTTACGTAAAATATTGATGGTCAGTTCCATTTGTTCCTTTTGGCTTCAACCGGTTTTCTTTTTGTTTTTGGGTATTTTTTAAGCTGAATTGTGGATTATATCTTATGTTTTAGGCTTCGGATCCTCTGAGGTTTCTTGACCTGAATGGAAAGGTGGTTGATACAATGAAAGAGAGAAAACCGAAGGGACTGAAAGAGATTGCCAGAGAACTGAAGGAACAGGAAGAGATGGCCGAAAGAAGTTGGCTGGTCCTTATCAAAAACGAAGAGTAAGGTCAGATTAGTAATATATGAGAAGGTTGGGCACCATCATATATATGTTAATCACACCATCACCCGACACATACCAATTACCTAATGAGACACGTAAACTAAATCTTACCCTACCCAACCACATTACCCTAAAGAAAAAGAAAATAGAACAAAACTCTTTTATTTTATTTTATTTCTAAAGTGATGAATGTCATGAGTAAAGAATACAAAAAATGGATGCATAATTGCATATTAAAATTTGAATATCCTATTCATCATCACTATGGTATTCGCAGAGTGATTGTTGTCCTGTACTTTTCTTAGCCGCCGATCTTTTTACCACAACAATCTTGACTGAAGGATTGATGGAGGATTTTTTTTTTCTTCTTTAAATTGTAAGTCTCTTTAAGTAATTTCAATAAAGGAATATGGGGTTTTGTGGGGTTTTTTTTTAATAGGGTTTACGTATAAAAACGGATGTACATACGGTTTTCGGGGATGCAAATATTAACACTCCTTAAAATCAGACAGTAGAAGAAAAAACCCATATGTGAGTTCTTTCATTCAAGTTTAATGAATTTTTTTTTTTTTTTTTTTTTTTTTTGTATAAAATCGATGAGTGTCTGATTTGGATGCTGAGAAGTCAAATCTTGATTTTGAAGATTCTTGGTAGTTTTCTCGGGTTCAAGAAGACCAAGGTTTGACATTGAGTGAGTTTGTACATGGATCCAGACTATTGTTAAAAGTCACTTCAATGATCTCTACTTGCATAAAGGAACAGGAAGAGAACCGGAAGTGTAAGGTCAGATTAGTGATATATGAATATGGGTGGGCCGTGGGCGTGGGTCCACCGTCCATGCCATTGAATTAGATTGAATGATTAGCTGGATCTTAAGCAAATATTCACATTAGCTGGATCTGTTATTGTGTAATTGGTTATCACATTTTATTTGTTAATTTATTTTTTGGAAAAGAAACTAAATAGTACACAAAGATTATTTTCATAATTCATACTCTAATTGTATACAATTTTTATATATACAGCAGCAAGTACTCTAATTATTAATGTTAATCACACCATCACCCGAAACATTCCAATTACATAACGAGACGTGTACATTAAAAATCTTGTCCTACCAAACCACATTACCCATTGAACCATTAAGTGTGATAAGATTTATACTCTCTTGTCCTGCAGCAAGGACTCGAGCATTGAGTCTAGACTGACATGTGCATGCTTACACTTGATGGACTTCAATTCACCGATTGTGGCGAGGATGTCCATCTGCCGTTTCGAATCCAGACTTCGATTCTCCAGTGCCTTCATGGAGTCCCCCAGCTCTTCCGCTTCATTCTTCTTTCTCTCTTTATCTTCCTCCTAATCCTCTACTCGCCAAGCCTCAAAATTACGTTTGGCGCCAGACTCCACCACGTAGTCCGAGTTCATCGGATCGGTCGTAATGGTAAACTCGACCGAGCACTGGGTGCACTTGAAGTAGAACCTAAAGATTCGTATACCCAAATATGTGTTCCCGATGACATCTTCCTTTCTGGAATTGAATTTTGTTCCTTTGTATATGTAGTTACCGCAGGTGTTGCAACGAATGCTCATAGGCAACATCATGCGAACGTTCTGCTGACGATTCTTGGGTCGTCCGATCCGGGGTAACTTCTTCGGGTCGAAATCGGACGGATAATATTTATTCAATACTTTCCTTTCTCCCATTCTCTCTCTCTCTCTCTCTTTTTTTTTTTTTGATTAAACTAAAATGTCAACTGAGATGCAAGATAGGCTATTTATAATAGAATAGAAATAAGGGAAAAGTAAGGAAACTCTCAACAAATTAGGAATCGATAATTTTCCTTTACGAATTAGGAAACAGAGTTTTACCTTAAATAAATTATAAATCCTTTTAATATTTGTCATGAGAGCAGTGTAGACACATTAAGAGGGACTTCAAATATTTTTTAAATAAAATAAAAACTCATTGTTCATTTAGTTTAACAATATCTTAACTCACCGCCATTGCATATATTATATATTTATATAACATATACGATAATAATTGGTCTAGAATCTAAATTTGGTGGTGAGGAGTTTTCGCTCTTGTTGTGCGTGGACTTCCCTACATCTACTGAGAATCCGAATTATTATAAGCACCTCCCACCTCCCCCTCTTGAGCCCGATTGAGCAAACGAGGATAGGATAGATAGTAGCTACGAGGGCTTTTCCAAAATTGGGTGGCAATACACTCAAGATAAAATTTGTTTCATTAAACTTTAAACTTGACAAAATCTATTAATTATTTAGAGTTTTGATGGGTTAGTCCACTTATTGTCATAATCAACAAACATCTAATCATTGGTGGGTTTTACGGTAGAGTTATTCTTCTACTGGTCTAACCTAGGAGAGAATCTTACATGCACCCAGCATATTGCATATATCCAATAGATGCATGTCATGTGGCAAGGACAACCAATCAAATGAGTTCTCCATGCCACGTGGTATGCACCCATTGGTTAGGGTGCATTGCATTGGGTGCATGCAAGAATTTCTCCTAACCTAGGGACAGAAGAGGAAATCTAGAATTGGCGGGCCAAGTTATAAAAAAAATATATATATATATATATAAAGCTAAAATGTAAAATACACACTTTATTAATATACTCTTTTGTTTTTTTTCTGTGGCCAAAGGAGGGTCCATGGCCTTCATGGTGGTCCTAACCACTGAATAATTGAATTTGAGACAGCTAGTTAAAAACAAAATTATATAGTTAATTGATAATTATAGTAAATGGTACTTGTAAACACGAACAATCGAACATGAGTTACACGACAAACATATAGGCTTCGTTCCTTTTCAACATGGAAACCGGTTTTTACGTTGTATTCCTACCCGAATGATGTGACAAATTAATTTATATCAATCCATTTGTCACGTTGTTTGGATGATATAAATTGCATATGGACTTAAAACTTTAAAAAATACATTAATTATTTATCTATCTATAGCTTTTATCGGTCATGAGCTTTTCAATCGTGGTCCACTTAGAGCATCTCTAATCATGCTTCCTAAATTTTAACTAAATTTTAGCTATTTTAGCTAGCAACTTCTCATGAGGTCACTCAAATCATGCTCTCTATTATAGTTAGTCATTAATATTTTAATATTTTTTAAATTTAAAATATAAATAAATTTATTTAATAACAACCTTTAAACTTTTAACAAATAATAATACAAAATTGATATCATTTTTTTAATGACAAAATCAGTTTAAAAATATTAAAAGAATAAGAGAGAGAAGATAGGAAGATCCCTACATTTGGAGAGCCACCAAGAGGCTCTCTGAAATAGGGAGTCATTTAGAGAGCCTCTTTGAGTGCTCTAAAACCAAATTGGCTCTCTATTTTAGCTAAGGAAGGGATTTAGGGAGCCCCTTGGAGATGCAAATACATTAATTATTTATCTATCTATAGCTTTTATGGGTCATGGGCTTTTCAATCGTGGTCCACTTAGAGCATCTACATCATTAGTGTCGTTATACGGTACAAATATTATGCTACAATTCTAATCACTATTTGAAGATTATGTATTTGAGTACATCGTTGAGTGATGTATCGTTCACACTAGATAAAATATGTAGTCCGTGTTACATATGGTTTTTAAGTCACACAACTTATTTTCTATCCGGATCAAAGTTTATCTTTTATCGGATAGGACACGTTAAGAAGAATTATAATTAATTAATTGATAATTATAGTGAATGTTAAATGTAAACACGAACATTATATAACATATACGCTCATTCTTTTTCCAACGACACGTGAAACCAGTTCACATTGCCATTTCCACCAAATCAGATATTTTATGTGTTTCGATTTGCAACTTCTGTACACAATTGACACTTCAGTCAAGCTTTGTTGATCATCTACCATACACGTGGCACATACCGAAATCTTGACTCCGCGCCAAAACACATCTAACGGTTGGACATTAACCAAGTAACTGTAACAACATCGTCAAAGACATGTGATGTTGTGAGTGTACTGTACGAGGAAAGGACAGGGAAGGGAAAGGGGAGGAATAAAATGACGGAAATGACCCTGAGATGATGAGGAAGCAGCATCTTCCAAGCAGAAGCAGTGAATTTTCCAACGGTCAACGTTGTCAACATTGTCTAGTAGCTCAAGTTTTGATTCGTTGTCGTAATTTGCCATTATAATACGTCTTAGACGGCCATGCCTTTACATCATCATCATCATCATCCGCCTCTCTCTTTCTCTCTCTCTTTTCCTTATTTTTCCATTTCTATCTTCCTCGAAAAACCCAAAAAGTGATTCTTAGTATTATTAATTTTTTGAACAAGATTCTTTGTACTCATTGATCAGTTATTGTCCAAGTTCCGTTTCCATCTGTCAGGTTAGTTTCTCTCTCTGATTGTTCATGTTGTGTTCCTGTTGTTTTTTTTAATTTTTAATTATGAAGTATTCGCAGTTGAACTCTATTGTATAACTAGCTTTGGATTGTAAAATTGTAGCTGTTTTGTCTTTTAAGGTTGTCTCAGTTCTTGATTTGGTGAATTGGTGGAGTGACTGACGGAGAATATAGTTTGATTTCTTGTTCCTGGGGTTTGAATTTGTAGCTGGTGGGTATTAAAGCCTTTGGTGGAATTTAATCGGTGAAGTGGTGATTGTAAGAGATTGAGCCTAAACTAATTTTAGAGCAATTTTGTGTAGATGAAAGCTCTTGTATCATCAGACTTTCGACTATTTAGTTTCTTTGGTAGACGGATTTCTGAGAAATGGAAATAGACTGATATTCGAGTCTTCGAACTCGGATAATCGGGTGGCCCTTGAACTTTTTAGCTCCTTTTCTTCTTTGGGGTCTCCTTATTTTCAATTTCTTGAAGTTGAGAATCTACTGGGATTTCACTATCGATTTTGGAAGATTGAATTTACTGCTGAGAGCACTTTAAACTCTTGAATTCAACGATTAGCGGGTTTTCAACTTGTACGTTTTCTATGCCCGGGTTTCTCTGCATTGTTATAGGCAATACTGGCTGAATTTGATAAGGTTGTGGGACTTCATATTTATACTTTTTGCATCGTCACCTCGTTTGGCTCAGCTTCTTGTGCTTCACCGCGTATAGAGATACTTTGCCCATCTGTTAATTCACAAAGATGGAAATTGAGCAGATTATTTCATTGAGAATGGTGGGTGCTGTGATTAGTCTACTGCTAATTCTGCAGTTGCCCGGAATCTTTGCCTCTGGATTTGTGTTACAGTCGAAGGTTTGTGGTGCTGATCACCTAGCCTACTCAAATTCTAATGATCTTGAATTGTATTACATAAACGGAAATCTAGTCGACAAAGTGTCTTTCTGTAAGGCTCTGCAATTTCACTACGCAAATCATTGCGACTTCAAAGCCTATTTTCGAAGTGATTACTGTGGGTTGGACCTTTTGCTAGGTATTTATGTATATGATATGTTGGTCTGGTTTGATTTAGAAGATTCTATAGTAGCATTATTAGGAATATTTAGCTCTCCATAGTTTAGTCAATAATTTTCTTGAAACAGTTATCAATGTGTTGCTTTTTTCTGACAGATGAGACGCCCTTCAAGGGTGGAAGAAAGATTTTGCAACAGGTGGTTGTGGAAGATTGTAAAACCCGTGATATCGATCATCCCAGTAGCAGGTGCAATTCTGGTCCAAAATCTCCATCAACAGCAAAAAAAGTTGGCCCAGCAAAAACAGCTGGCCTGGTAGCAGGTGGAATTATGGTCATGTCTTGTGCTCTGATCTGCCCCTGCATTTATAGAAGACGGAAAGCAACTTCTCATGCTGTTCTTTCCAAGGACCTAAATTCAAGTGAGTCTTATTCTAATCCAAATCTTGTTATGTAACACGATAGAGTAATCTTAACCATTTAATACTATGAATAAATATCAACACTTTTATCAGCTAATAATTATATATCTTATTCTTGCCCAATTTGCATGGTTGGTTATTGATTCTCTTCTGACTATTAAATAATTTTGTTCTTGCAGCGGATTCTGTTTCCCCCTTCGATGTGAATTCTTCTTCGGAAAAGATTCCACCTAGCCCAGCTAGGGTACCACCTAGTCCAGCTAGGATACCATCTAGTCCACTTAGGATACCACCTAGTCCTTCTATATTCACAATGTCTCCAAAACTCAGTAGAATCGGATCAATGCATCTCACTATGAATCAGGCCCTCAGGGCAACTCGTAATTTCTCATCGTCACTACGGATAGGTGAAGGAGGCTTTGGAGTTGTCTACAAGGCTAAGCTAGAAGATGGCCAGGTGGTTGCCATAAAACGAGCAAAGAAGGTAAGGCAGTTCCTCTTTATGACCATCGAAATACTATTTCTGCAAGGTTTTCTTAGCTGAACTAAGAATTCTAAAGTGCATTCTCTATTTGATCAGTAGGGTTTATGTTATGGGTATATTAATTAGCTCAACTAATCCCCTCCCGAACTAGTTGTCAACTGAACCAAGCCTAAATATGTATAAATTGAAATGCATATTAAAAAAAATGAAAATTCAATCATGTGAGGGATTCATACCCAAGGCCTCTTTACAAAAACGAAACTTGTTCTGGTCTATGTTTAGTAATTACTACACTCAAAAACTCAACTCTGCAGGTAAAGCCAAACAACAGTATTAACCTTTAATTGGATGTCGTGTTGAATTAATGATACGGAAATAAAATATCATTCCATTCCATTCCAAGTTAGTAACTTTTCTACGCTATTGGAGAATTCCACAATGGTGTACAAGATTCTTAAGATAGAGAATTACCAATTTGCTATAAAACAGAAATTTTCTCCTTTACCTCAGAAATGAAAGGAAAATAAAAAGGGAGAAGTAGAAGAAAACAAAGTTTTTATATTGATCTCTTGCTAGGCAATGATCTCTATAATTGCCTGATAATCAATGAAGTTCTATCTTAGATTTACTATGTTTCTCATGGACCTCCATTGTTGGTCAAAGCTTTCAATGTTTTATCAATGCTATGAAGTGCTGCATATTGCATAAATTAGCGATTTTCTTGCTATTTTGCTTGCAAAGATGGTTTCATCAATGATATGACATACAAGTGACTTATAAGAGTATCGATTATTCTTTTTTTGTATCGAAAGTTTTATCAAATAAATAATCTTGTATTCTTACAACTTTCTCTTTTTGCGAATTGAAAAAAAAAAAAAAAAACGTGTAGGAAGACTTTGCGAACCTGCAAACCGAATTTTGTAGTGAAGTTGAACTCCTATCCAAAATTGATCATCGGAATCTGGTGAAGCTACTTGGTTTTGTTGACAAAGGAAATGAGCGCCTTATCATAACAGAGTTTGTACCAAATGGTACTCTTAGAGAACACTTGGATGGTAAGGTTACTTAACCATAAGATTGCGGAAAGTTTTTATTTCAACCACAATGTCAATGCTAATGACTTGGCTGTTGTTTTCTGCAGGTCAGCATGGAAAAATCCTGGATTTTAATCAGCGACTTGAGATAGCCATCGATGTTGCTCATGGTCTAACGTATCTCCATCTATATGCAGGTGAAAAATGTTCCACTTAGTTTATTGATTCTAGGCTTATCATATCGATAATATTAATTGCTATCTATATTAGAATATTTGCCTTTTACTTTTGACCTTCAAATAATAATATTAAAATGAGTTATTGTCACACCTTTTTATTTCGAAACTCTCACTACCAGCCATCATCAATGATTGCTATTGTCAAGCACGTTATTAATAATGTCCTATCTTTGCCAAACTAACCAAGGTCTGACCTTACTTGAAACAGAAAAACAAATTATCCATCGAGACGTGAAATCATCCAACATTCTTCTGACAGAGAGTATGAGAGCAAAAGTGGCTGATTTTGGATTTGCAAGGATTGGACCAATGGATACTGATCGAACACACATCTCAACCAAAGTGAAAGGGACAGTTGGTTACCTTGATCCGGAGTATATGAAGACCTATCAACTCACCCCAAAGAGCGATGTATACTCATTTGGGATTTTACTTCTAGAAATTCTAACAGGGCGGCGTCCTGTGGAGATGAGGAGACCAGCTGATGAACGGGTGACTCTCAGATGGGTAAGATTATCTTCCTCTGATTACATTTTTAATATTTTGTGGCAGTTCTGTAGCTCAAGCCAATTTTGCATGGCATAGTAGTAATGGACCATTGGACCCATAACACAAGCAACAGAATCTAGTTGATGAATTACTATTCTTGATTAAATGAGACTTCCTGTACTAACAAAAAAAAAATCGAGACCTTCTATACACCTACATAGTGAATTCAGATGACCAAAAAGCATCTTTTGGGGGTTGGGCTGAATTCAGTTGTTATGATTTATCGAGTCTATCGACCAAGTTTCAGGATTATTTGAATCTATTGTGTTGAATAATTACATACCAGTGTGAGTTTTTCATGTAAATACTCGAAACTTCTTATCTATAAGCATATTGATGACTGAAACATGTTAGGATGAGGTAAGACTTTGATAAGACCGACCCCAAACTTGAATCCAGCACTCGAGCATTCCTTTGTCGTTAGACTTGTTTGTAGGCCATGATCCTATTCTTAATGACGTGAGGAACATGAAATTACAATTAGCTGAATGTTGATTTGCACCCATGAGTTCATGGAGGGAAATTCTTACAAACTTAGATGCTTGATACTTACCAACATAGGGTGTAGCAAAATCACCTTTTAGTTAACCATGTTGTTCTAGAATCCTTTTATTTGTGGTATAAAGTACGGTGAATAGATTCCCCAGGTGATTGGCTAACTAACTTAACGGTGTGGTTTTGATTGTGCAGGCTTTCAAGAAGTTCGATGAAGGGAATTTGTTGGATATGGTGGATCCTTCAATGAACGAAGCAGTAGAAAAAGAGACACTCATGAATATGTTTGGTTTGGCATTTCAGTGTGCAGCACCTATACGAAATGATCGACCGGACATGAAAGCAGTGGGTGAGCAATTATGGGCAGTTAGAGCAGACTACCTTAAGAAGAGTTTAAAAAAATGAATAGTTTAGTGAAACTTGAGACTTGTGTTTTGTTAATTCAATTTCTTAATGGATCTTACTGTGAAAGTAGGAATCTGGTCTTTTTGTGTCTTTTAACTTTTGTCTTTTTCTCTCTTAGATTGTGTCTTTTCCTTTGGCTTTTATCATTTCAATTATGTACATGTTTGTTGTGTTACTTGTGTTCTTCAAATTGTTATTAAACTACACTTTGCATCATATGATAGCAATTGGCAAACATGAAGCATCAACAGGATATGGGAATTACATTTTCTTCTTGACAGGATTTTTGTCCTAATTCATTTGATCACCGTTTAACGTTTGTGATGATTATAACAAAATTGTTCAGGGAACTTCCATTACAGGAAGCAAGAAAAAAAAAAAATGAATTGCTGATAAACAAAACCAAAAACTTCTATGATATTTTTAAAATTGGAGAAGAGAGAGAGAGAGAGAGAGAGAGAGAGAGAGAGAGAGAGAGAGAGAATAGAGTTATAGCTCTTGTGCTTGTTCTAACAAAAAAGAATGATATTTTGAAATTTGAAGTTACAAGAGATTAACAATGGCACTATAACTTCATTCATCCTGGAACCAGACATCTCATCATCTAACAACGATGGCTCCATACACTTCATGTATATTTCACATGGAGGGGCATTGAGAGTTCTACAATGCACAGAAACTTCACCAGAGCAAAATTTGTCGACTATTATTTACTCGTGTTACCTGTATACAGCCCACAATTCTTTTCCCTTTCTGGTCCTCTTCAGTTCTAGATAAATATGAAAATTGAAGAATGGCGAAACAGATCAACCGGTGATTTAGTAACCTCTGACAGCTCAATAATATTATTTACAAACCTACTTTCATGGGTGTCTGATGCTGGCCTGAAATTCTTAAAACAATCTAAAGCGAATTCGCAATCTTTTCCACCTGCTCCGTGCCAATGTAGGATGCAAATCCAATATATGTTCTGGCATGAAATCGTGCCTTGTCAGTATACCCACCACAGGTGATCTCTGCAAGGAAGGAGTATCAGAGTTTAAACGTAGTAAATTGACTATGAAAAGATTAATAACACCACCATCATCGCCAAACACAAGAAAGAAAAAAAAGATAAAGGTCCTGCAAGCACAATACTAAGGCTACAGCTCACGCACCAGGGAAAATGAGTCTTAGACAACAAACTAAGAACACATAGGAATCCCCTAATGGCAATAACCAAAACCGACCTTATAATTGAGGGGAAATCATCCGGCAACAGAAGAATTTAATCTATGGATGTAAATGCAGATAAGTGGCAAAATGCAAAAGTGAAAAAACTGTAAGGGTACATTTGGGAGTTTCCTTGGCGAATGACAATGCTTTCAAATACTTAAAATTGCTTCTTTAACAATATTATACTGTTCAGCTGAAATAGACAAAAGTTGTTACTAAGACAGACAAGAATTTTGAATTTTTTTTTTGGGTAAGCATCTATTAAGGTGCTTTTACAAATGCACCTATAACCTATGCTTATGAATGTATTCTACAAGAATTAACAAATGCACCCTTAAAATACACCTTCAAGAAAAGAAACCATAAAGCTCAGGACTGAATAAAGAAAAAGTAAGCAGAAGATAAGATATCTTACCCCAGAGAGCTTGGGTATCACCAGCAGGTGCCTCAAACCAACTTCTCGAAAAAGTGTGAGAGCTTTAGCTAACGACATTGTCTCCACAACTGTATAAGGCGATGCATTAGTAAAAGGATGCAAATCCAAGAACATCTCCATCTCCTCCGATGATATGTCAATGTCTTCTATGTTGTCAAAATAGCCTGATCCTCTCTTGGCAAAATCCCCCGCTGAGAACTGCCTAAAAGCATCCATGCCAGTTGCCTCTGGCTCTGGAGCTGACAAGAAAGCTTTCTTCTTTAGCAATGTAAGAAGATGATCCCGGCGAATTAACCCATAGAGTACCGGTGATGGGGAAAGTGGATGCTCGTCAATCACAGGAAACCCATTATGCCTTGTAGTTTTGAGAACATGAACTATATTACCAACCTTCTCAATGCCATTGAAGAGCCTAAGAGGGCCTGTAACAACATCAGCAACTGTCAGCTGCCTCATGTACGGCTCAGCATGAGTTTCTAAGTAAGGAAAACCCTTCGCCTTCATGATAAGGTCATATATATTGCTATTAAAAACATCTGCTACAGTCTTTGAAACAAGAAGAACCAGCATTATCAAGGGTAGCAATAGCAGGTTATTAGTCAATTCTAGGATGATAACACACAGAGAAACTGTCATTCTCATAGATCCACCAAGAAATGAAGCAGCACCCAGAACGGCATAGAGGCCATGATTAAGATTCGAGTGTGAACCAACTAACATTCCAACAAGACGCCCATAAGTTGCCCCTGTAACAATAACAGGTACAAAAAGGCCCGCAGGAACAACAATCCCATAGCTAAGGATACTTAGGATAAAGCAGGTGACAAAAAATATGATAATTGTTAAGTATTGAAATTCCGAGTCAGTGCCCTTGCTGAAAAGGTTTCTGATTGCATCGTCATTTGTATTAAAAATTAGGCTGGCAAGATCATTGTAATGACCGGGAGGGCATTGGAACTTCTTGTAGTTTCCAGACCGGCCTATTGTTGGACATTCTTCTGATGCATCAGATGGGCAAGCACGGCAAGACGCGAGCCATGGTAATCCAAAAAGAAGACAGGATGTGAAAACGGAGATCAAACAAGCAAGAAAGATCTTATAAGCAATGCCTTTCCTGGAGAAGGGGAAACAATGAGGAAAATGAGATCAGCAAATCACTTTCTAAGTTTCTATCACATGTGGAAACACTATTTTCAGCAAAGATGAAATGCAAAAATGAGAGCTTACTCATTAATGAGATTGTAGATTCGGAGAACCCTCTGTAAAAGAAAATTATAAAAACTCCCCAATATCCCCCCAATTACTCCAAGGGCAAGAACAGGTGGAACATCCACCAAGTGATATGATATATTTGCTGAATATACATCAAACATTATCAGACCCCCTTTACCAAATAGCCCGCACTTGCCACTTAAACAAAGATCAATCAGAGCCCTGAGCAGAATAGCAACAACAGCGGTTGTGAAGAAAGCTCTCCACAGAAGGGCACTTCTCCACCTGCAAATGTAAATCTTGAAGTTCACTTTTAACTTATAGGAAAATAATGACCACATCCAGGACCTGTATAGTAAGTATGAGTATGACAACTGTGATGCTGATAGACCTTTCTGCGTCTTTACTTGAGTAATTTCCCAAATAAGAGTTTACTCTGATAATGAGCCACTTCAAACCAAATGCAGCATCACTACAGAGTGTGAAATCTACTAAGTGTAAATATTACAAAGATTCATGTCATTGCGAAGCACAGATTTATAGGAATTGCTTGTGCAATTAAAATTTAGAAAATGAATAAAGAAAATAATGGTCATGTCCAATAATCACTACAGAACCCACATTACTATTTCAAGGAAAATAAAAGCATTTATTTTCTACATCCACTTGTAAAGACCTTATAAGATGTAATATTATTCATAGCACGATCCATATAATTTGACTCAATCATCCATCACTAATGTCTAATTTCCTTCAGCATAAAGGCAAAAAGCATACACGCTGAAACTGGAAAGTAATATTGCAATACAATAAAGGTGGAAATTTCTCAACTCCCCAGCATAAGATAGAGACGATAAAAACAATCAGAGTTCGCTGAATAGGTTTACATACCAGGATGCCATTTCTTCAAGAGAAAACAACAATCCACCCACTGGAGCTCGGAAGGCGGCGGCAATCCCAGCAGCAGATCCACATGTCACTAAGTCTCGCCGGTCTCGATCATTTTTGAAGAACCGTAACCATTTCCATGTCAAACCATATTTCTTTGACCCACCTTGGCCCAGTAAGGATGCAATGCATGCGCCAGTATGCACCATGGGCCCCGCCTTTCCAATAAGAAGAGAAGCTGACACAGCAGAAATGCTACCGACGATCTGGACATTGAGCAAAAATGAATGATATCTTTGCTTAAAGAAAATATTAAAACTTAGATAAGACATATCCGACTCATTTATCCTAATTGGCCAACATGAAAGACATTAAGGAATCAACCAAGAATACATTGGTGAGATTAGTCAAAGAAGGACCCTATATCCACAAGGAAATTACCTTAAAGAAAAGATAAAAGACTACAATGTTGGAGCTATTTCAAGTTATGATACATAGATATTAATAGGAGATAAAAGTAACACATTTTCCAACACAGATTCCTAGATCTCAAGAAAACAAGGGTAAAACAGCATCCTCTGAACACGAATGGTTTCTTTGCATATGTTCAAAAGGTATGAGCATTTGCAAGATTCATAAAATCATCTCGAAACCAATGAATATAAAAAACTTACTAACTAAGATGAAAAATTAATCACTAAATAGATGATTTGGAAGCTTACAACCCGACTCAAATTGATCAAATCCAACCTAGAACAAGACATAAATATCAATCAAACATTTCAAAATAATAACACTATTTAACAATTAGCTCAGCACGCAGTTAATTAAAAATCATAGCATAAAACTTACCTTAACAATCAAAGTTCGAAACGAAAGTATTCCCGGAGCATCCACACCATTTAGATAAGCCTTTACTTCCGGTATACCAGAACCAGCAGCTGTAGGTGCAATATAGGCAGTGATGATAGCAGCGAACAGAGTCAGAACAAAATTTGAAACTGAAAACACTGTGAATGCCATTCCAAACCTGTAACAAATTTCACAATCTCATCAACATAAGAATCTCGTTGAACTGTAAACCTCAAATGCTTTTGTTCCAAAATTTAGTAGAAAGAAAAACTAAATGCGAATTCAAACCAACATATACACAGAATTTTAAAAAAGAACAAACATGATGCCTTACTTCCGATACAACATCATATTTGAAGTAATCACAAACTTGATCCCAGAAATATTCTCAACAGCGAGATTGTTGAAGAATCCAATAAGGCCAACAATCAAGCCAATCAAGAAACACAGCGACCATTTCATGAAAATATACTGAAATATCTGGTTTTTCCCTCTGGTCCTCCAGTCCTGCTTGAAAAAATCATTCTCGGCAATTCTGAAAAACCGTACACCGAAAAAAATAAAAAAAATAAAAAAATCAGAAACTGATAAATTGAACAGTTTAACCAGAAATTTAAAAAACTGAGTCTGAGTGGTTTGAAGAGTTTGCTTACTCGTAGTCGAGGCTTTCGATTGGACAGACGTTGACGCCAACAATCGCGACTTGAGAGGTTGAATTGATGGATCTCGGCGGCCGAAGTAACGGAAGAGTGATAGATTCTTGGTCGTTTTCGTGGTCTTGGTCCGGCTCAGCCGCTCCGTTCGCGGTCTGAGTGAAGGCGGCGAACATTTTTAAATTTTTTTTTTTTTTTTTAAGGTTCGATTTCAGTTGAGTGTTGGTTTTTTGAGTCAAAGCTGAGGATTGTAATGAAATTGAATTTTATTTGGCTTAGTATTTGTGTGTAACTAAGAATTTTACAGCCGGAAATTGTGATTTTTTTAATTTTTTTTTTTTTTCTTTGAATCTATATACACAGTATAGAGAAATCAAGAAAAACACAGTGCTGCTGGTTGACAGTTAAGTGTTGACACCTAATGATGGCATGCACTGCGTCATTGTGTGTGTGAGTAAAAAGCTCCTCGTTCTTCTTCTTCTTCTTTTTTTAGATGACGTAATAATTGTTTAGTAGTTATATATTAAATTAAGTAAAATAGTTATATATTTCTTTATTTATTTTTATGATACAATTTCAAGTTTCATAACCATCTGATCCCCTCCTCATTACATCATCACCAAGCACGTTTTTCCTTTTTCTTATTTTTATCAATTTTTCTTCGACTTTTCATCTTACTGTCACCACTAATTTATTATTTTTTTTTTTGAGGAAAGACAAGCAAAAACGGGGAAACAAATCAGCCTGGGGCATCACCAGCACCAGCAACTCCACACAGAGAGGAACAGACTCAAGCAAAAAAATGTCTTCATCAATGGTCAAAGCCATCTTCGCAAGACTATGAGCAACCATATTACTAATCCTAGAAGCAAAGGAAATAGAGGAATTGGAACAGGAATTCAACATGTCAAGAATCTCCTTAATAATAACCCCAATGTTCACATCAGGAGGCCACCCAAAGCGAATAATGTTAACCACGCCCAAGGCATCAGATTCAATCACAAAAGGAGCTAAACCCGAATCAAGGGCAAAACGGATACCTTGTAAGACAGTCAAAGCTTCGGCAACTTGGGGAGAGAGATTTGCATCAATACGTTGAGCGCTGGAACCCATAACCAGCCCATGAGCATTCCGTACGACAATACCCAAACCAACCATCTGACCCCCTTCGGGCACCGCAGCATCAGTATTCACCTTGAAAACCCCCCTGAGCAAATGATATCCAACCTTTACTGCCTGCAAGAGAAACAATAATCTTCGGAGACGTCCCTGAATTGGCAGTAGAAAATTCAGAGATGTACTCAAGGGCCCAAGAGAAAATCCTAGAGAGCTCAATGAGAACGGAAGCATGCACAATTTGATTCTGCTATAACCAAATTCTCCAGAGCATGACACAAAGGACTTCCAGCTCCTGCTGTTGAAGGAGCCGCAAACAAGAGCTGAAAAAATCCAAGATATTAGCCATACCTTGATGCCAGGATTTCTTTACGAAAGGAACACAAGTACGAACTGATTTCAGGCCAGGGCAAGTCCACAAAGCGTGAAGGGTGGACTCCGGAAAACGGTGACATCTCACGCAAAGACAGTCCACTTGCATATTACGGTTCGCAAGGTTCGCTAAAGTAGGGATCCATTGGTGGCTAGCACTCCAGACGCACATCTTAATCTCAGAAGGAATTTTCAGCCTCCAAACCGCCTTCCACCAAGCACCAGCAACATTAAGATCAGAGCAGCTAGCCTTCAACTCCATAGAGAGGCCTATTTGATACCCACTTCTGACTGTATAAGTCCCAAATTTATCAAAGTGCTAAAGAAGCGAGTCTTCTTACACAGAGAGGCTAGAAGGGATAGATAGAATTGCATCAGAGTCATCTTTCAAGAAGGAACTCCTGATTAAAGGAATGTTCCATTTCCCAGACTGCAGCTTTAGCAGATCGACAGTGGAGGAGAGCGGAAGAGAGGGAGGCGAAATGACTTTGAAAGAGGAAGGCCTAGGCACCCAACGATCCTTGTAAATGTGAGTCAAGGATCCATTGCTAATCCTCTATCTCAACCCAGCTTCCAGAATACCACGACCCCACAAAATCCCATTCCAGATAAGGGAGCCATTAGAGCAGTGACCAGCCTCCATGAAAGAAAAATTCAGAAAATAACGGTCCTTCAGCACCCTGCAAGTAAGAGAGTTCGAATTTTTGATAAGCCTTCATCCCTGCTTAGCCAGAAAGGCACGATTAAAAGTGCCTAAATCCCGGAATCCGAAATCCCCTTCCTCTTTTCGACAACAAAATCTCCGCCATTTACACCAATAAATCTTTCGGTCGGCTTCCGAACTACCCCATCAGAAGTGGGCACAAATTCTATGGATATCGTTAATAGTCCCTTTTGGCAACTGAAAAAGACTCATGACATAGGTTGGGATAGCCTGCACCACCGCCTTAATAAGAACCTCTTTACCTCCACCTGAAAGAATTTTGTTTTTTCAGCCTTTACATTTAGAGCAAACACGATCTTTAATATCCCTAAAGAGCTTACGCTTGTTTTTTCCAGAGATACACGGCAACCCCAAATATCTCTCATGACAATGAACAAACTTAATACCAATAATATTAGCAAGCCGCCGTCCCTCAACACACCGAATTGATTTACTCATACAAACCGTCGATTTATCAAAGTTAATAACTTGCCCCGAAGCCTTAGCATAATCGTCCAGGATTCTCCTAATATTAGTACACTCAGAATCTGTGGCATTTCCGCAAAGAGCAAATGCGAAAAACTTGACCCCGACCTGATACATTTGAAACCCGCCAAAGAATTCCTTTGCATGGCTTCATCAAGTGCACTAGAAAGGCCTTCTGTACAAAACAAAAAGAGATAGGGCGACAGTGGATCCCCTTAGCGCAGTCCTCCAGAGGGTTTCACTTTTCCACATATGTCACCATTAATCAAAAAGGAGAAGGAGACAGAGGTAATACATCTCATGACCTTATCCACCCAACAATCGGAAAACCCCAACTTCTTCATCATGTTTTCTAGAAAACCCCATTCGACGCGATCAAATGCTTTTAACATGTCCAACTTCAAGGCCATTGACCCCACTTTCGGCTTCTTTGCACGGATAACATGCAGACATTCATACCCAATCACAACATTATCATAAATTAAATGACCCGGAATGAAGGCGCTTTGGGACTCTGAGATTATCTCGCCAACAACCAAACGAAGCCGTCTAGAGAGAGCTTTTGTCACAATCTTGTAAATGACGTTGCACAGACTGATCGGACGGTAATCAGTGATTCTCACAGCCTTTTTCACTTTAGGAATAAGAACCACAAGAGTGTCATTAACATCTTCAAGAGTTCCTCCTTCATTAAGACACTAGAGGCAAGCATTTGTGACACTTGTACCCACCATAGACCAGTATTACTAAAAGAAAAGGCTTGGAAGCCCATCAGGTCCCGAGGCCTTTGAAGGGGAGATATCAAAAGCTGCAGCTCTGATTTCTTCAAGAGAGAAGTTACGATCCAGCATGTCCCTACTACTCAAACATAACCAGGGTTGAACACAGTCAAGGATAGTGTTCATGTAATCCTCATGAGGCCGCGCAGAATTAAACAGATTAAAGAAATAGTTAACCACTACATTCTATAAATCTCCTTTCTCAACCCTCCAATCACTTGCCTCATCAAAAAGACCAGAGATTTCATTACGAGTTCTCCTCGTATAGGCTTTCATGTGGAAGAATTTTGTATTACGATCACCCCCCTTAAGCCACTCCACCCGAGATCACTGCTTCCAGTATAGTTCCTCACAATCTAGCAGCTTGTCCAATTGATTCTCAATGTCGCCAATGTTTCTCCAAGACCCCTCTAGAACTTTATCGGTGGCTTCTTTTAACTCCAATCTCTTCCTTCTAATATCATCTCGAAGACGACACCTATTTTTTCCATTCCAATCAGCTAGCTTAGCAGTACAATTGCGGATACCCCTTGCAACATCGTGCATGTTCCCAAACAAATCTGGTCTACCCCAACTATCAGTCACTAAATCTGCACAATCCTCTATATCTGCCCAGCAGGACTCGAAATGAAAGCACGACCTGGATCTTCTCCCCAAACCTTCTGAAACATGCCCTTGCCCTATAACATCCATCAACAGAGGGCGGTGGTCTGAATGTCAATATTCCAAATGTTTCACCTTGGATCGATTGAACATCAATTGCCAATCGTAGCAACAAACCCCTTATCAAACCTTTCCTGAATGGAATCCGCACCATTCCTCTTATTACTCCAAGTAAAAGCAGGACCCACATAACCCATATCCTTCAAGCCGTAGAAATTTAACACTTCCCGAAAATCATCCATTAATCTCTGTTGTCTCACATTTCCCCCTAACCTATCCCCTTCAAATAAGATTTCATTGAAATCTCCTACACAAAGCCAAGGAAGATTAAACATACCATGAAGCCGTTTAAGGAGAGCCCAAGCATGACCCCTTTGAGACTGGTCAGGGTGACCATAGAAGCCGGTGAAACGCCAATCTCTAGCTCCTTCTTTTCGCACCCTCACACCAATGTGGAACCGAGAATACGAGAGCAAAGAGACCTCAACCTTATCTGACCAAAGCAAACACAACCCCCCACTTCGACCCTCACTGTCAACCACCAATTTCCCCACAAAACCCAGCTTGATACAAGTACTTTCTAACACCCGATGATTCGACTTCGTATCCATTAAGAAGACCATTTCTGGAGAGAAATCCTGCTTATATTTGAGTAGGACAAGGAACGCTTGATTACTCCCCAGGCCTCGAACGTTCCAGCAGAACATCTTCATTGAGTCTGACAGGTCGGTGAAAACCGACCCATCGATATCTCGGAAGATTCCCCATCATTGGAGACATCTTTTTGTTTTTTTTGAAGCCTGAACTTCATCTGACCCCTTAATCACCCCCTGCCTTTTACCTAGAGAAACACCATCTTCCTCGTGACGACCTCCCTGCCCGACCTTCCTTGCTCGCCGCTTCCAATCTCCCTTAACTGATCTCCGGGAACCTACATGTTGCTCCGTAATACTCCTATCCTCTGAAACCTGGATCTGGTTATATTCCAAAGAAGTTTCATTTAAAACAGAGCAGCTATTATCCATTTCCACTTGGCCCAAATTTTGAAACATATGGACCTGCTCAAGCTGATGCCCAATGGGCCAGGATTCCACACGATTAGGTTGAACCTCAATTACCTAGGATCCTTGCATAAAGGCCTCATTCCCTAGGCCCAACTCCTCATTTTTCCTGGCCCATATCTGCTTGACTTGTATATTATGAGGATCCCGCCCACTTTTAAAAATAAATTCCCCCGTATCATTCACAGTTTCCCTACCAATCTCCATTGACCCCGAATTACACCAATTTCTATCTTGGATTGCATCTTTGGAAATCTCGCCCAAATTAGCTATCTCCTTTCCTTTCTCGCCCCCATCAATCTCAATCCCTGATTTGGTTGCCTCACATGCATTACTTTCCTTTTGAGAAAAACATCTGCTAAGACCTCCCCTTCCGGTCAGATTCCGGCCACTCCTTTGTCTATTGTCTGACATTGTACCTTAATTTCTCCAACTATCTATGCCGTCTTTTCGCCCCCCTTGACGCCCCTATGTCCAGGATTTCTTGGTCGGAATAGAGGCTCTCATCCAGGCTCCAAAGAGGGGATCCTCATTCTTCCTAGCCCCAGACACCGCTATTTTATCTGGATATTCTGTGGAAATATGACCTAGAATCCCACATCAGAAGCAAAAGTCCAGCAGTCTTTCATATTGGAGAGGCATAACTGTTTCCTCCTCATCCCCTAGCACATCAATGCGGAGGCATCTTCGAAGGGGTTTATCAATCTCCAGATCAATTCTAACCCGTAAAAAACTCCCCATGCAGACACCAGATATGCCACCATCGATCTCTTTCACCGTACCTATGATACTCCCTATAAAATTCCCTATCTCTACCGTCATACACATCAGAGGAACATTATGTATTGAACCCAAAACTCTGCCTTATTGAAAAGCATGTTCCTAAAGTCCCCTTTCCCTACCGGTTCTACCAAAACCATGAGAGCATCATTAAACCTCCATGGGCCACCCTTCAAAACCCTGTTTTTGTCGTCTTGGCATGCAAAGTGGAACACAAAGACATTACGAGAGAGCACCTCAATCTCCAGCTCCTTTCGAATTCACCAGATCTTATTTATGACCGATTTAAAAACCTCCCCATTAATCAATTTGTTAGCCAAGACTTTTCCCACCAAACTGAAAGACATCATTTGGGTCCCTGCCACCTTCAGCTCCTCATTGATTCTCCGAACCGGTCCCTCCTTTTCTAGAAGGGACATAGAAGCACACATTCTTGCTATCTCTTTTGTATTCATGTCGACCAAACAGAAGCCTCCACTAGGGAAGAAAAAACAAACTCTAACTTTTACTCTAGGGTTTCAAAGAAACCTCAGAGAAAAGACTCTTATACTATTAAATGAAAAGACTGTCACCACTATTTATGTATCACTTTTGTAAATTTATTTATCTAAATTAATTGAATGAAACATTTCATTATTATCAAATCATCTTATTATTTACATAACCATATTAAATCGTTTTACATAATAGTCTGAATAAAATAAAATGTCTATACATAAATTGAGAAAAGTAACATTTCTCACCGGTCATTAGTCATCACCTAATAAGTAAGATTATAATTGTCAACTTATTTATTTTATCTTTTTTTTTTTTTATAAAAAAAAAAACGTTTCTTTTTTAAATCTCAAATGCTTAGTTGTACTGTTATAACACGTTTTTACTACAAATGCAAACCATCTAACATTCTAACCTAACAACACCTACTATATATATAAAATTGATAAATGAAATAAATGTGCCTAATAATCACAATAGTATTAAATAATTAATATACCTATATATGCTATTATAAGTTATTAACAACTCAATAAAATAAATAAACCATCATGTTCGGGGACTCAAATCACATGTTCAATCTAACTAACTAAATTGAGATATATATCTATATTTAATTATTATTTTTTAACTTCTTCTATAAATATAGACACGTTATGCATATTCCAATTTAATAGGTTAGACACGGATATCATTTTTATACAGGTGATTTGAATCCTCATGTTTGAGTATTATTGCCATATATATTTATATATTAAGAAAAAAATTAGTATATATAAATTAATAATAGTAAAAAGGTATTAGCTGATCTGGAAAAAAAATTAAAAAATTCCACATCAACACAAGCCGTAAGGCAGTAGCTAGTTGTCCACACGTGGTGTGAGTGTGAAGTTTGGGATTTGGAAATTTCGCCAGTGGGTGAGAGCAATTAATTATATCCCATAAAAATATAAAGTCCAAACCAACATTATCCACGCACTACGCCACTACCTAGCTCGCGTGAGTTTTTTTTATTTTTTATTTTTATTATTATTTTTTTATTTTTTTACAAAAACAATAAATCTTACATTGAATATACACCGTTAGTTTGGATCCAACGTGATCAAAATCTACGTATGCCATCTGGATATTTATTTTCACAATTTACTAATATCAAACCCAATGCATAAAGTACAAATATTTACTCCAACAACGGAAAGAAAACTCACACGAGATGCACTCGGGTTTTTTTTTTCTTTATTTTCTCTTAGGGCATGAGCATTTTTTGATCATTCATTTGCTCATCTCTAATTTTTTGTCCATGATTTTAGAAACAATAGGGTGCGTTATCCAGCCGAGTAAGCCACACACAGAACACACATCAAAAAAATAAATAAATGACCAACATCAATAAGTTCCAACTTCCAACCGTATATTTTTGAGTTTAAGAGGTGTATTCAATTAAGATTTTAAAAAACTTTTAAAACTTTTTTTTAAGTGGATGATTTTTATAGATTTTATGGGTTTTTATAGACTTTACAGAATTATGAAAAACTTTAAGAGACTTTCATTTTAAAAGATTTTCATAGACTTTCATTTCAAAAGATTATGAAATTCGATGAATTTAAATCTCAATTAAAATCGAGAGTCCGAGACTTATTTATGGATTTATTATTTCAGGTCTATTTTATTATTATTATTATTATTATTATTATTATTTTAAATATGTGTTATATCTTTTCCTTTATTTTGGTTTCAAATATATTTGATCTCTCATCTTCTTGTTGTCGTGTTGTATTAGTTTCTAGGTTTACTTTTTCTAGTGATTTTTTTTATTTTTGTTTATTTTTATTTTTATTTTTATTTTTTTAAACCTTTAAGTTTTAGGTGTAAAATATGCTGTGGTCCTGTGCGCTAATAGACAAAAAGAACAAGCAGCAGAATCAGGACTCAGGAGACTAGTGAAAGCAAGTCGCTTTCACACCACCCAACACCACACCTACTTGAATTTGTCTCTGCACCACCAATTGCGAAAACCACTGCTCTCTGCTCTGCCTCATTCCACAGCAATTAACTATATGTGACAAGTATTTCTCTCCCTATTATAACAACACTTACAATTTTATTTTTATTTATTTTTAAATCTAAGATGACACGGGTAGAAGCAGGGGTGAAATTAGGATTCTGGCTTTGGGGGCGAGATAAAAAGAAATTCAAGTTTGTGCAAGATAAATATATTAATATTTAAAAACTAAATTATTAAAAAAAAAAACAAATATAATACCATTTAGTCACATAAATTAATAAATAAAATAAACATAAGTTTTATAAATCAAAATGACACTCTTTAAAATCTAAAATATCATTTATAATAGAATCTATGCTCATATTTAATTTTTATAATTGAGAATCAATTGCAATATAAAATATATACATACCCAATAACACCGTTTAATTGTGAAACTATCTTGTTGATGGTGAGTTTGACCTTGTATTGCAATATAACGAGTATTAATATATGGAACATCTATGTTGCATGTCTCACGAAATGAACTTACTGCTATAGCAAATAATCTATCCCATCCAGTATTTCTTAGTGATCATGGTTAATAATCTCCATGATATCTATTCATTAAATAGGAACATATGAATAATTTATTCTTAAAACAGTTATGGTCGCATGCTCATAGCTGCTGACGCTGCCTCACATCAAACTTTCTTAGATATATTGGTTGGACTAGACTTTAAGAGGTAATAATTATGTTTATAATTAAAAATAATAATGTGATGGGTTAGATATATTTTTACCTAGATAACACATTATGACAATTTTATATAAGAAATAATCGTTGAAAATATTTTGGTTGGGGGGTCATGGCCCCTGTCGGCTCCTGCCTATCTTCTCCCTTGAGTAGAAGGCTACAAGTACATACCAATCAAACATTACGGTGCGAACAACTACTTCCATAATCGAGAGAGAAATTAATTCCTAACATCGGGAGAGGTATCTCCCACACTAATTGCGGTTTTATAAGTAATAACGTGTGCTGATATACATCGTGAAATCTCTTGCCACCACAGAGGTGTGGGCTGTGTGCTGGAAGCAGAACTTTGGGGAGTTTTTGAAGGTCTTAAGCTGGCTTGGAAAGCTGGTTTTCGTAAAATTTTTGTTGAATCTGATTCTAGTGAAGCTGTGAGCCTGCTTAATATGTACGCCCCTCCCAATCATCCACAATTGAGCATCATCCAAGACTGCAGAGCTCTTATAGGAAGGGATTGGAGCTATTCTGTTCAGCACATCTTTAGGGAATGTAATAGAGTTGCCGATGGTCTTGCTAGACTTGGTCACTCCCTTGAGTTGGGAACTACTATCTTCACTGATCCTCCCCCTCAGATTTCTAATCTTTTGGAGGATGACCTCACGGATTCGTCCCTTGCTAGAGATGTCCCTAATCTCTAGTCTTTCTGTTCTCTCGGGCTCTTAGCCCTCCCTTTCACCAAAAAAAAAAAAAAAAAAAATCTCTTGCCACCAAGTCAAGGAGAATTTGATTACATTTACATTTTTTAAAATTAAATTTTGTATTTTGTATTTTGTAGTTGTATTTGTATTTTTCCCCAAAAGAGAATCCATCCTTATCACTCATTGACTAACTTTGGTTGGCAAGCCTAATTATATATGTGTATCTTTGTGTTGGGATCTTTGTTATAAGTTTTGGGGTTTTTGATTATGGAATTCTAATAATTTATTTCAATTGGAAGTGGTCCCCTTTCGTCTACATTTAATACTTGATGAGCATCACAAAAACACGTTATGGACTCAAACATAAACAAAAGAGTCACTAATTGTTGGGTTTTATAATCCCGAGTTGCTGCAACAGAGGAACCTCAGCTTTTTAGTGATTAATATAGGGATAAATTAGGTAGCATAATCAAACTCTTATTATAGATTAATTTGCATATATAAACCAACTGGATACTCTGCAGATTCTTTTCGTCCTTGTCATGCTCTCGTGGCGTGCATATCCTTGTTATAATTGTACTTCATTGTTCTAAAAATCTAATCCGGAACGTGTAAGGATTTATCTTAATTTACCGAGCTCAAGTACAACATGTGCTGTGTAAATATCTATCTCCACAACATCGATAAGAAAATTTTATCACATACTTGAAAAATGTATATAACGAGACTCGAATCTACACCACTTGAGGTAGGAGGAACGTGTTCGTAAAGAATCTTCGTTAGAGATGACCACTCTAAGTAGATGGGTGGAGATGCCATTCAAAAACTCTAAAAGGCATTTAGCTATTTGTGATTTCTAATTTCTGGAATCAGCCAAGACATGGGGACCTTCTACGAAGCTACGTTTCTTCACTAAGTTACAACCAAAGCACCTTCCATAATCGATCACGCAACGCAACATATTTGACATGTTGTTTGAGACATGAGGATGATGGATTAGATAGTGTATATTGACATACACCGGAGTCTTTGACAATTTTGTTTTTTTTTAGCACTATGTATCTTTACATAATGTTTTGTTGACAGGTGCCCTTGATGATTCTGATCCCACCACAAACTACGCATTCATTCAGCCTGGTAATATCTCCCGTAAATTAAAAATCTTGTTGACAACCCATAAATTAAGGACAAAGCCCACATCCAAGTCTTATAGTTGGCTGGGTTGGGCCTATATTGACAAGCCGTCGAAGCCGCGTGGGCAAGATAGGACTCATGGACAAGGTCAGCCTCAAGAAAAATTTTCAGACCTAACCCGTACACAGCCCTCAATCTTGGTCAAGCCTTCCAATATTGGTTCAGTCTGACCCGTTTGATACCTCTAAACTCTAAACGTTGATGTTAATTTGTATTCCTGATTACACCAAACTTTTTTTTTTTTTTTTTTTTTTTTTTTTTTTTTTTGGGGTGCACTTCCCATGCTGGGGAATTAATCAATTCATCACACGATTCACACCCATTCTAAATTATATGCATCTAATAAAGCAAGTGATTAAAAGATTAAATTGATATTATCAATAGTATTTATAGGTCCCAATATTCAAATGGTCGAACAATTAAAGGCCTTAATTTTTTTTTTAAATAGTACGATAATTCAAGATTTGGGAAAATGGGACATATTCAAACTCACAAATCTTATGGTGTAGGTGTAAAAGACAAACCATTGGACCTACCTCATATTATCAAATGTCTAATATCCCGTTTCATTTTTCAACTTAACACTTGTTTCATTAAGTTATTTTGTTTGGTTTTTTAAGTGTTAAAATCACTTAATAAACCCCTAAAACCACTTGTTTTGAAAAGTAAAATTTTTTCATTTTTCACTTATTAAAATCTAGTGGAATTTAATACAAAGTTTTACTTCCAAAACTATTCTTACTAATTTAATCTATTTCCAATTTTGTCTTCTATTAAAACCCTATATATTTCCAAGGATACAATATTTATTATTAGTATATATATATATATATATATATATGGTATTATGGGTTGTCTCATTTAACATCATTAAGTGTACAATAGTACTGGAGCATTTATCAATATTAAGTAGTATTGGTTGGTATTTATCGATTAAATAGTATTGGTGGATGTAAATCAACAGCGGTAATCATTACAGTGAGAAATTAATCAGTAATTCATTGATAATGATATATAATTTAGAACCAAAAAAAAAAAAAAAAAAAAAAACCAATCAGCCTATCTAGAATAATATAAATTTGAAATAAATTTATCTTAGAATTATTTATTTACATGTTAGAGTTATCCTTAATATATTAAACTGTAAATATATAACAAATAATAGTTAGAATGGTATAAATGTAAAAATATTTATTTTTCAAATATTTATAACTTAAAAAAACAAATAACTTATCACTTATATTCAGTTTTCAATATAAAATTAATATATATATATATATATATATATATATATATATGTTTTTTAGTTTTCAGTCACTATTTAATCTTTAGTAACATTCAACACTGTTTAGTCTTCAGACGAAAAATCAAACCGGGCATTAACCTTAATATAGCAATATTATGCATATAATATTTAAATCACAAGACATTAGTCACATCGGTTAAAAACAAAAGACATTAATCACACTTATATTGTCATATTAAAGCACACCAACAACTTTTACTCAAATGGGGTGCATCGTCTCTTTCCAAGTTAATAGTATTGGGATGGATATTCGAGGTAATCGAGTTCTATGATGCATATTTTAAATCTCTACTACCAAAACATTAATTACACTTATAAAAATAGTCTCTAGGTAAATAATCTCAAGTTTTACGTGAGAATTTGAATCCTTTCTCACCTTACTATTCCTCTCATCTTCCAATAATTTAAAACACATTACAATGAATGAATGGTTAAGATTTGATTACCGATCAATTAACTAATATATAACTTGTCTAATCAATACAGGAAATTATTATACAATTCGAGACTATTGTTTACATAATCCTTTGATAAGCAATTTTATTTTTTCGATGAGTTTGAATGATTTGATGTGTAGCTGAATTGAAGTCCGCGATCTCATCCGTATGGGGTTAGTCGGCAGCGACCTGTCTTCTTTTAATTTCTCTGGCCCCGACACGTGGATTCACACAGCGGCCCTCTTTGTCGCCATTTTGTCCGCCCATATCTTTGATTGCAACGATTTAACCATTCAATCTTTCTTACACCTATATATTTATATATATATATATTTTTTTTAATATCTAAAAAAAAGAGAAAGAATTGTACTGTATAGCCGAAAGCAGAAGCAATCTCGCAGTGCTTCTTCAGGGAAGAAGTATCCAAGCTCTGTTGTCAAATTCTCGCGAGAAAATGGCATTTGTTTTCGGCCTAGTGATCGGGCTTGTTATCGGCTTGGCGCTCATCGTCGGATTTGTACGGATGGAAAATGCTCGATCCAAGCTCCGCTCTGAACTCGTTAGTACTCTTTACTACTGTTTTTGATTTTTCTCGTGTTTTAGAAGTTAAGTGTTGTGTCTGATTTGTTTCTGTTTACTGTTTTTTTCAGGCAGCAACTATAGCTGCGTTTGCTCGGATGACAGTTGAAGATTCTAGAAAGCTATTGTCACCTGACGTCTACCCTTCTTGGGTCGTTTTCTCACATCGCCAGAAGTTGAGCCCTCTCTCTCTCTCTCTCTTTCACTATATACATATAAATATATATATGTAAATGTAAGTGCGTGTAGTGTAATAGTTTATGTATACATATATAATAGAGATTGATTGTTCTTTGTTGATTTACTACAGTTGACTTGGCTTAACCATCATCTTACCAAGATCTGGCCCTATGTTGACGAGGTAGCATTGTTTTTAATTTTTATTGTCATTGTTTTTATTATTTTGGGAAGTGGACGCAGGTTCAGTTTAAAAGAAGAAAGTTTGTGGAAATTTAGTATTGTTAGTGGTAGAGGACATTTTTGTTAGAGTGCTTTGGCCTTTCCTAACCGTTTGAGCTTTTGAGTTTAACAAAATTGTCTGGGTTTGAATCCTCCCACCTGATTGTATTTGAATTTGTTATGCGTTTTTGTTTGGGTTTGGGCCACATGGCAATCTTGTTGGTCTTGCACGCAAGGGGTGATAAGAGTGCTTAAATATTATTGTTGGGTCCTTTACTAATAGTTTAAGCTTTTTAGGTTATATGGTTTCTAACAATTTTATCTGATTTTGGTCTTATAGGCAGCTTCTGAGCTGATAAAGACTTCAGTTGAGCCACTACTTGAACAATATAGGCCCTTCGTGTTGTCGTCTCTCAAGTTTTCAAAGTTTACTCTTGGTACCGTTGCACCGCAATTTACAGGTTTGTTAAATGTTGTGTAATGTCCCTCTTTGATGGGGTTGACATGTTCTCTATTTTGTTATTGTTGCTGCATTTGGATTTTGGTCAATTTGTGTCATTTGTTTTATGTGTTGCTATTGGAAAGGACTTAATCAATGATTTTACTTTTTTCCGCTATGTATGCTAGTTGTTGTAGGCTCAGATGAATGATTTGATTTCTGTTGGACTTAACCTGGCCATACAAGTTATTTGCAAATTGTTATGGTTCTATATTTGAGTTGACTGATAAACTTTTTTCACGGACTGCTTTTCTTAATTTCTAATGCATTGTTGTCAATAAAATTGCAATCCATCTAGGGATAACTTTTGATACTTGTCCAAGTTACAAACAAATGTAAATTTTACATTCTGTTTTTTACCATTGTCTCTAATTCATGTAATGTCCTATTAAAGGGATTTCCTTTTGAAGAAAGTTTATAACTTGCTATTCGTTCTAATATCTTCAACTTCTTACACATTGTTCTTTAGGAGTTTCAATTATCGAAGATGGAAGTAACGGTGACGGTGTTACCATGGAGTTGGAAATGCAATGGGATGCTAATTCCAGTATAATTCTTGCAGTCAAGACTAGATTTGGTGTAGCACTGCCAGTGCAGGTAATCTACAGCTTAAAAGCTTGATTGTTTCTGTTTACTATTACTTTCAAATGATGAATTCTCTATCTTGTTGTTTTATGATTACAGTTCAATGTCCGTTTACCCTATTTTTTCCGATAATTAATCTCCATTATGATGCGGTTGCTGCACTTGAAAGACTGTAAAAGCTGGAGTTTATCCCCTTGTCCAAGAAATTTTGTTGCTTCATTTTATATTAGAACCAATGAACCATGGCAATCCGTAATTTTATTGTATACTTTCCTTATAGACTATCAGTTTAAAGAAATAAATTGGCAGCTTGTCTTGTGAGTTATTTGATGTGATGTGTTTGAATGGGTTGAAGCTTGTAAAAGTGCCAGATGATCTTGGCACTTTTTCTGTGTCTATAGCCATAATAGCTCTATAAAAAAGGTTCATTGGAAACTTCAAGTTTCCCATAACTCTAATGTTATAAAATGTTTAATAGTTAATTGCACAATGTTACAACACATTTACATTGATTTTTATTTTGTCATTTTCTTGTTTTAGGTGAAAAATATTGGATTCACTGGGGTTTTCAGGTTGATCTTCAAGCCGCTAGTTGACGAGTTTCCTGGTTTTGGAGCTGTTAGCTATTCTCTGAGAGAAAAGGTGTAGCATTTCTTTCCAAGTTTTCAAAACTTTGGTAGAAATTGGAAGTTATCCAGGATACATGTTTAATTGTTGAAAGAGGGTTTTCATTGGGTTGCATGCATACAAGAAATGAGCACTTAATTACAGGCAAAATTATTCATATCTAAATTGATTTAATATTTACATAAACCCTGTTAGATATGAGATTAAGTGAAAAGTCTAACTATTACAGAGATCTGCTGTTCAGTATGTGTAGTTTGATAAATTAAGTTAGCATGCAAATAAATCAGCTGTAGGCATGTGCATTCTTAATTTGTGTTATCTTTTTTCCCATTACTTTCTCACTCTAATATGTTGGGAAAAAAGGGGATGTAGGGAAAAAAGGGGAGGGGTGGGGGTTCAAAATTTTGTTTGCACACACTTAGTGCATGCGATATACCAAAATTTCAATTTTGCCTGCAGAAAAAGTTGGATTTTACTCTTAAAGTTGTTGGTGGTGACATGTCAGCAATTCCTGGACTTTCTGATGCCCTTCAGGTTTGTGCAACTTCCATTTTTATGTTTATGTATTGTTAAATGCTTTGCAGTTGCAAAATTAATATTTTTGCATGCATTGAGGACAATTTCAGTTCTAGCGTAGTCTTATGTCTTTTAATTTTGCCTTTTAATATATTAACTGAATCTCAAAATTTAATAGCCCGTGTTATAAGAAAATAGAACATATTCCTTGGAACTTAGTCACAGGGTATGTAAATTACTTTACAGTTTAAACCATGGTCCTTATACGTCAACTCATCCCAAAAACACATTCCATTCGGGATATTGGCTGTTTATAGATGGCTTGCACAATGGTAGGCTGGTAGCTGAGTTGCGGGTCCTGACAGGTTGAGACTGTTGATGATATCCCAGTCCTGAGTCCCGACTGTTAATGACCGAGTTTCCTAGTTGGTGTTACTGACTGGTGCAGTCTGAAGCACAAAGGTGTGGATGCAAATGTCATTAAGGCTTGATAATGGACCCAGCCAAGCTAGGGATAGCTGTTTTGATAGGTTTCTGGCAGTTCCAGTGGCAACTCTGCTTCTTGTAGTAGGTAGGAGAAGATTTCCAGTGACACATTAAGCAGTAATTGAAAATTACCATCTCAGGGGAATGCTATTTTTGCAGTGGTAAAAGATTGTTGAGGTTTGTGCTCCAAAAATGAGTAAAAACACGGTGGGGGGAATCACCAATAGCAATGATTCTGATGACAGGAAATGGTTGTCATAGTTTTTAGAACAGTATGTTACTGCATCACAAGGATAAGTTTGTTGGGTAATCTTTTCTGTTTCTTCATATTAAACTAAAATTGCAGTGAACTTTTGTTTATAGAAATCCAGAAAAGAGATGCCACCATAATTGTTTGGGGATTTGCTCAGATTAGTCAGCAAGTTTCAGGAAGTGTTTATGACCAAGTATTCATGTTTCAAATTTAGGGTCCAATTGATTTAGTGGTGAAATCGGAATGGATTCTCCTTAACTCAGAAAAGAACTCACGCACATAAAAAGCATCATGTCCAGCAGTCCAGATTTAAAATACAACACACTTGAAATCAAGGTTCTAAATTTTCGGTTAGCTCATGAATTTAAACTTTTTGTCATCAAGAAAGTTGACAGTTGCCTGGTTAGGCTTACATCTGATAGGCCCTGTACCGGATCCACTACTGATTATTGTAGTTTTATAAATAAAAAATCATGTCAAGTTTCATAATGAACTGTCATCAAGTTCTATACATTGTTTGGAACAAAATGATCAAGGAAGAAAGAACAGTGGATTGGTGTTATTTCCCGTGTTTTCAGTTTCAAAGTACAATATGATATAGTTTTTGAGTGGCATGTTTTATCTTCGCAGGAAACAATACATGATGCAGTTGAAGACTCTATTACATGGCCTGTCAGAAAAGTTATTCCCATTTTGCCTGGGGATTACAGGTACATTATCATATATGTGAGCTAAAATTTTGATACTATGGTTTTTAACCAATAGAATAAAGACACGTGCCCTGAGAGAAAGGCATACGAGTACCACTTAATAAATAGTTGAGCTGTTCAGAGAGGCAGAGGTGGTGATCTGTCTATCTGAACAGCTAGACAGTAGGTGGATAAGAGGGAGTGGTGATAGTTGTTAATTGGTTCATGCTATGATTTTGTTTTAACAGTCGCTGAGAGAAGCTAATCTATTTCTTGTTTAGTGATCTGGAGTTAAAGCCTGTGGGAATTTTAGAGGTGAAGCTTGTGCAAGCAAAGGATTTAACCAATAAAGACATCATTGGAAAATCAGATCCCTATGCAGAATTGTTTGTGCGCCCAATACGTGATAGAATAAAGAAAAGTAAAACAATGGTAAGTCGTCTTACCTTTTCTTCTCTCACTTTTATGTAATTTTATTTTACTTTTTTGTCTTAACTAGGTTTTGAAGTAATCTCTTTTTTTTTTTCTCTTTGCAGAGCAATGAGTTGAATCCAATCTGGAATGAACACTTTGAGTTTGTTGTTGAAGATGCATCCACACAACACTTGGTTGTAAGAATTTATGATGATGAGGGGCTTCAAGCATCTCAACTAATTGGATGTGCTCAAGTGCGTCTATATGAGCTTGAGCCCGGTAAAGTAAAGGATGTGTGGTTGAAGCTGGTTAAAGATTTGGAGGTTCAGAGAGATACTAAATACAGGGGGAAGGTAAGCCTGGTCACCCTCTCTAGGGATTATATGATTGCAAACATTATGTGATAAATAGTTTCTATAAGAAACTTTATGTTACTATAGAAAATTGTTTAGCACAAACAGACAAAATCCGTAGTTGGAGTTGAGGAATTTTTTTACTAAAAAGTAAATAGGAAAGAGATAAAGAGATTACAGTGCCTGAACCAATCAAATGTGATGAACGGAAATAATTTACTACTCAGCTTTTTGCTTCTCAAAATAATGGCTGAGGTAATTTCTGTGCACCATTATAGCTGAATTTAAGTTGGCTGTATCCTTACATGTATGTGGATTATTATTTGAAGAAAGATAATCATAGACTTAGTACACACTGTGATTTGATTTGGAGTTCTTTTTGAAAAAAAAACTAGTATTCAATTTAATTTAGCTTCTTTTCTGGAAGCTACAATTATAATTAGTTGATTTTAACTATTTTAATATGGTTTTAGGTGCACCTGGAGCTTTTGTACGTTCCTTTTGGCATGGAAAATGGATTTACCAACCCCTTCGCCCCCAACTCTTCAATGACCTCCTTGGAGAAGGTTTTCAATAGTGGAAATGGAACTGAAGCTATTGAGAAAGAAAAAGCAGCCACACAGAAGAAGAAGGAGGTTATTATTAGAGGAGTTCTTTCTGTAACTGTGATATCTGCTGAAAACTTGCCAGCAGCAGATTTGATGGGGAAGGCTGATCCCTTTGTGGTGCTCACGATGAAGAAATCGGAGAATAAAAACAAAACTAGAGTAAGATTCTGATTATTAGCCAAAAAGTTGTATGTATACATGCGCACACACGCGTATGTATGTATATATTCTTGCTGTCTACCTTGTGCTCTTAATTATGGTGCGCGGATTTTAGTTATGTTTAATTAGAGAGGCTTAAGGTTTTTTTGATCCATACCTTGTTTTAATTTTAGGTTGTGAACGACTGCTTGAATCCAGTTTGGAATCAAACTTTTGACTTTGTTGTTGAGGATGGGTTACATGACATGCTAGTCCTTGAACTTTATGATCATGACACATTTGGGAAGGTAAGCTTGCTATTTTATCAAGATTTTCATTGTTTATTTATTACTTAAAATTTTCCAGATTTATTTCCCATATTAAGCATTGCATTTGTTAATCTTTTTCTGCCTTCTGTTGCACGGGGCATGTGGACTATGTTCTACAGAGATCAATCTTCATCAGGGCCTGCATTAAACAGCTTTTTTGACTAATATATTTTAGAATATCATCATCTCTCATCTAGAAGAGACGATCTCTATTTATGAATGTTGCGAAAATAGCATGTCCAAACCTGCATAAAATTCCTTTGTACAAACTATACCTTAAATCCCCTTGTTCTGGTTTGAACTGGAATTTGTAGGTCTCCTTAAATTTGATCAGGGAGAGGCTCCAAGTTCCACCTCTGCCATTGCGCTCAATGCCCATTTGTGGCTTTGAGTTTGTATACTCTTTCATGAATCCTAACAGAGGTAATTTTAATCGTGCAGGACTACATGGGACGTTGTATCTTGACATTGACAAGGGTTATACTGGAAGGGGAATACAAAGACAGCTTCGAGCTGGATGGAACTCCATCTGGAAAAATAAATCTTCACCTGAAATGGATGCCTCAGCCAATTTACCGCGATTCCTAAGTATTCTCCAACATGTACCTAATACGAAATCTCAGCATACAGTGTGTGTATACATAGAGCTTTACCGACACCCAACTGCGAATTCATTATTCAATTAAACCCCGTGCAACTACATAATGTAGATAAAGTTTTATTTGTTTGGGTGACAGTAGAGGCATAATGTAAAATTACGTTTCGAGGGACGATTCTACCATTGCGAGAGGTTATAAGATGCTCAACCTGATGTATGATAGTTAAATATTTGTTCCCCTTTTTTGGTATGTAGTGTGTATTTACATTTGTGAAACATTTTTTATATGTTGCCCAATTGGAGGGTGGTGAATTTGCTCTCTTTGAATCTCTCTCTCTCTCTCTCTCTCTCTCTCTCTCATTGGAAATTCTGGGTTGATATAAACTATTGTCGATACAATTACTCCAAAAGGAAGAAAGCAATAAATGGAGGCCATTTATGCAAATGGGTTACACACCATAGTTTGTACGGTTTAATTTAACTGAATGATACAAACTAAGGAACTGACAAATTGCATTGCAAACAAGCAGAGATGATAATATGATGACAACGATATAGAAGATCTAGTGATCATATCTAAGGTTCCTCGGTTCCTAGGTATCTCATCAATATGTAACAATCTGTTCAACTACACTCCTTAAATAATGCTTCTTCAGTTTCCGGCGACGATGACTGCTTCCCCTGGATAAAACAAAATTCAAGCAAGGTGTAAAAATTGTCTCGTTAAGAAAAAACCATTGACATCTGCATCAAAGGTTGCTTATAGATTGATATAATTGTACTCACCAGTATTGATTGTGCAATATGAACGAGTCAGTTGCCACTTTTTTCCCATCATCGTTGCGGTTCCAGTGGTAGAGAGCATGTGTCCTGTTTTTAATCTCTAACGTAGAATGACCATAACTGGCTTCCCGGAATGCAGAATAATCTGGTTGTGGATCTTGGAACCTACAGAGAGAACGGAGAAGTTTAAAAGTGATTGAGAATTGTAAGTTTCCAGCAGATGAAGAAAGGAAATTCTATTCTTTATCATCAAGGTAATTCAGCTTACCTTCCGGCTAGACCTTCTTGATTTCCTCCATCTCCAACAGTGATGTAAACAGGAGCAAATTTGTCTGGTATAGGGTAACGGTCACCATTTGATATGTTGTAGTGTATATTTGAGATTCGATACTGAAATTATAAAAAGAAAACAACAAAAAAGTCTGAATACACTATCTAAATTTCAACCTCAATGTCATATATGCAGCTGTTTGTCGGAACTAGAAAGAGAGCGTTTATTTTAGTTCTTTCTGGTTGGTCTTTCTTTTATCAACACCACCCCAACTCTTGGATGCAAATTACTAACATAGTAAAAACAATTTAACTTGCAAATATAAGTTGGTGGACCCCAAAAATTGAAGTGACAGAAGTTAAAAATCATACCGATCTTTCATAGGCGTGGACGTGGCCAGCAAAGATTACATCAACTTTGTAATGGACGAACCAGCTCTCAAAGACTGCTCGCATACTTTCACCCTCCATGTAGTGCGCTTCATTACTGTTGTATATCGGTACATGCATGAGAACAATTAGCCAAGGTGTCTTCTCCCTGTCAACCTTTTTAAGTTCCTCTGCGAGCCACTTATATTGAGGTGTGTATTTCACTGAAAATTAATTATATCAAACTTTCAGTAACAATCAGACCTAAAGGCTTAAACCAATAAGAAATGACCCAACAATAGTATTTTAGCACTCTAACTAAGGATATACCCAATATCAAACTAAGAAAAGAACAGTTCAGAAGAAAACGAAAGTTACCAAAAGGAGAGTAGCTGGATAGCACAATTATATGCGCAGATGCACGCCTGATAGCATACCAAAGAGGACTGCTGCTTTTGGAAGCCAAATAAGGGGTAGGGTAACGTTGAAGATAGGATTTGAAAGGAACAACTTCACCCTACATGTATGTATATTTCAAGAAATCGATATGTCAATAAGAATTTAATTCTGTATGTTGCACTGCTTAGAATAACACTTCATAATGACAAAAATGACCGATGCCTAAACAACGATGCAATATGAATATAAATACATGGCTCTACATGCTACTGGGAATGAAACTATGCAATAAAACACGGATAGGGTTACTAGCAAGTAGGAACCCATTCACATAAATAACATCCTACAAGATTAACTGCAATGATATATCATATATGTCTAACACTTTACCATGTAAGGCATGTACTCTATTTCATGATTTCCAGCAGACCAAATCCATGGTTGATATGCTGCACTTCGCTCAGCAAACCGACCCCATGAATCCCAACGTTTACCAACATCATTATAAGAATACCTATCAGCATAAGAAAGATCTCCGACAAACAGGACAGTCTGTCCTCCACTCTGCATGTAATGCTCAAGAGTGGAGAGAGAATTATATGTCTGGCCCAAGTCACCTGCGACATACAAGTAACGTTTCATAAACGGAATTCATACAATAAATAAAAGTTACGAAAAGTATTTGTATCTATAAAAAGATGGAAATAGGATCCAACTCACCAATGATTCCGAATTTGTAAGAGGCATCTGGATTAATCTTTGGAGGTGTTTGAAACCAAAATTCTCGAGAAGACTCACCAGTCCCAATCTTGTAATAGTACTTGGTATCATGCTGAAAATTGAAAAACTGTTTACTACAACTTTCCATATAAGAGAACAATTTATCGTCTCATCTCACTACAACTTTCCATAGGTGATGATCAATTACCTCAAGGCCATCTACAGGACAGTGATGGATGTAACCAGACTTGTATTTGTAAAAGGTGTAATTTCTCATGGTTCCCTCTGCAGTAAATTCATATTTATTTTCTGATGTGCCATACTGAACTTTGCTGATACCCGGTTCATCAGTTGTTACCCATGAGATAATTACAGCCTTCCCATCATAGTCACCTTGAGTAATATGCACCTACAATTGAATCATAGAAGTGAACACAATTAAGTGGACATAAAGAGGGATCGAAAAGAAAGAAACCTGAGACAACATACAAATGGCAAGACATCTCATCATCATCCGATCACAAGGCGTTTCCAAAGAAAAGAGTACTTCATATTAATATTACTTCACATAAAGAGTTTGGCATAATGTGAGAACTACTCGAATGAGGTCAAAGATATCAAGTATCAATCAGAAAAACCAAGCCCCCTTATTCTCCCACCAGAAAAAGTGAGGCTGGAAACTACTTTACAGCAATTCAGTGAACAAGAAAAAAAGGGAAACTTTTGAATCTATTCACTTCTTTTTCTTTTTCATTAACATAATTTTCTTATAATGTGAACTAGAAGTCATTGAAAATGCTAAAATGAAATAAAAGAATGCATAAATCAAGGTATCTTTTTAAAGAATAACTTTCTAAAGCACAAGAAATCCTCACTTGCTGTGGTGCATTATGGCCCTTTGGAACTACAAATGCTTCATCATCGATAGGAATGTCAATAGATGGCCACTCAGATCGAATGAAAGTACTTGTGAGCCCTGCAATCCCATTGTTCACATGGCTCAAAAGGAGAAATGATGTCAATATGAGTTGAAGCAACCAGGACCGCCTCATGGTAGCCTCCAGAATGCTAATTAATTAGTTCAATGAGCCAATAACAACAACACAATCAACTGCACCCAAAAATAAAACAACCATTAAAACATATCAACTAATAAAAAAAATAAATGTAAGGGCTTATCTCAAATCATGGTTAGCATTTCTCAATTAAACCATATGACCCCAGCATACAAATATATAACAGAACTATTTCCTCTATTCTTCAAACTAAAATGATCAAATTAAATCTCTTTTATAACATGAATCAGTTTCTTACAACAAATAAGACATTATTTTACCAAAAATCGCAAGACAACTTGTGATGATCAACAATCAACTTTCAAATGAAAATCATATACCCAGAAGCAGAATTCTATATACATATATATACACAGTTATAGATAAGTAGATGACATATTGGCAGACAGATAAGAGATGATTACCTTGAAAACATAAACATTTGCAGAGGAGATGGAGATGGAGACTGGAGAGACGATTATTGTTTTATCAACAAACCAAGTTTAATACTCCAATCAAGCTTTGAACATAGCCAATGAGAGAAGCGTACATTAGCAGCTAAGATGTTGACGTGGCGTGGCGTGATTTGAAAGAGATTATCTTTTTTTATCATCTTGTTCATTGATGGTTAGGTTCGAGTTCGAAGATAATATGTAATTCAGGGGCACGTGCTTGTCACGTGAAACCATGGAAGAACTGACACACAATTTTAAATTTTAATATTGTCTCGTGTTCTTGTCCTAAGATTAGAGAAATACCGGTAAAAAGTAAAATAGTAAATAGTATTATTTTTAGATCTGTTGTTGAATTTTTATTTATTTATTTATTTTTGATAGTATCTATCTATCACCTACCTAGACCAGGTATTTTCTTAAAGCTTTTTGTTATTGATAAGATCGAGCCACTGACTTGGGAGTCATCTACCTAAAGTCCCACCTATCTAGACTAGGTATTTTCTTGTAGTTTTTATTATTGATAGAATCGAGCCACTGATTTGGTAGTCATTTACCCAAGTCCTACTACCAGCTGAACTACGTCCCATGGACGATCTTTCGTTGAATTAAATCGACAAAGATTCCAATAACGTTACCAAAACATGGTTGGGCTGATCAACAGGAGCCCAACTCTTTCACCATCTATTGTTTGGGCCAGGCCCAAATATATTGGGCTTAATTTCATTTCATGTTTAGCGTTTTCAAATTTCAATAGTTTTTTTTTTCTTTTCATGATCAGACTTTCTAGGCCCAAATAATGTTGGAATGGTTATCAGGAATTCTTCGGGATCGGTTATGGCTTCTAGTGCCCAAAGGGTTGAGGCGGATCTCTCCCCACCAGTTGCTGAAGCACTGGCAATTTTACGTGGAATCCAATTTGCAAAGGGGTCGGGGTTGGAGCCGGTGGTTATTGAGTCTGATGTGCTAGGAGTGGTTAAATTGATCAATTCTTTGACACACGTGGCATCTGACATAGGTTTGATTATAGCTGATATCAAAGATTTGTTGCGGGACTTGAATGGTTCTTTGGTTGGTTTTGCTTATAGAAATGCTAATGTTGTCGCACATAATCTGTCTAAAATGGTCTTGACTATTGTGGAGGACTGTTTTTGGGTAGATACTTGCTCTCCGTGTGTGGAGTGGTTTGTCCTGGACGATTGTTCCGGGTAGTTGTTTCTGTTTGTCTTGTTTAATTGATTCTTCCTTTCAAAAAAAAAAAAATGACAAAAAAAGAAAAAGAAAAAGAGGGTCACATACTCACATGTCACATGTATTGCTTAATTGGAACCAGAAATGGAAGAATCTCAAATCAAAACTATTAATTGGTGGGGCTCTCTCTCTCTCTCGTCCTTTTCCATGACCACAACCAACAAAATTATGTGACTCGTGCTTTTTATGGGGTCAACACAACAGCAATTTACGATAGTTCTTCATCAATCTAACTTGGATTTGGAGTTGGACCAATTCAATTTATAAACAAATAAATACTGGTATATATTATGTTGTGGAAATATATTCCGTTAGATCCCAAGATACTTAATTGTCTTTCAAAAAAGAAAGAAAAGGTTTAATTAAGTATAATAATGGTTTACTAATTTTGATGGGTTACGTGGTCAATACATAATGCACGTATTGAAGCCGGAACCATATAATAATTTATACGCATAAAGTCAGCTTTCAAAATCATTTTATTTGTGTTCCATTTGTTAACTACATGAGGAGTGCTGGATACATTCTCTCAACCCACTCTCTGTTCATGTGCTGACACGTAAACAATATTAATTTTTTCACATTAAATTTGTAGTTTGTATAAATGACCACGTTTTTCATTTTATTTACAATACAAAGTTACAAACCAATAATAAATTTTAGTTTATATGAATTTTTATAATATATTTTAAAACTATTTAACTCTAATTTATTTTTATATTTATTTATTCTACAATAACCATCAAGTTAGCTAGTGATGTTTGGTAATTAAAATTCGATAAAAAGAAATATCTGAATAATTCAATTTGAGATTGTACACACAAAAAATAAAAGAAAGAGTCTTAAAAAATACAAACAAACACACACACACACACTATATATATATATATATATATATTTTCTATTATCAGTTCATTTTGACAATAAATATATCAGGACGAAGAATGTGGACCACTAGATTTATATACTTTGACTCAAAGTGTATGCATTTGTTAAAACTTCTTCATAATCTGTGATCCACATTCTTCGTTCTGATATAGTCAGGACGAACTGATATTAGAAAAACTGTATATATATACATATATAAATGTGATATTAAATGATAATGTTAAAGTTAAAAAAGAAAGGCAATCTAGGAAATAAATTGTTGATTTGTATTGTAAATAAAATGAAAAATGAGGCTATTTATAAATCAATAATGCTACATTGCCCAAATTTGGTGCCCAAATCTGGTGGTAACACTCTGGGTCATTCATTTAATTCATATAAATCCAATATAATCTAAATGAATGGCCCAAAGTGTTGCCACATCATTTAGGCATCAGATTTGGACAATATAGCATTATTGATTTATAAAAACTGTAAATTTAATGTGAAAAAGATAATAATATCCACGTATCATCACATAAATAGAGAGCGAGTTGGTAAAGTGGATAGGGAGAGTATACCCCGTGTCCCCGTCAATAGAATTAGAAACCATGAAATCAAATACCACTAAAAACTCAAAGTCATAAAACGAAGGGCTCCACTCACCTTCCCCACACGGCAACTATTAGTCAGAGTGAGACATTACAACACAACCACCTTTCAACCATTCTCGGACCTCAGTATTAAAGTTTAAAAAAAAATTAAGCATATATTATAAAATAAAAAATAAAAAATTAAGCATGTATTATAAAAAAAATTTAATTATATATATGTATATTTTAAACAAATTCAAAATTAGAATCTAAATAAACAAAAATATTCAAGTACAAGAAATTATGTATGGAATTGTCGATATCTACCGGTAGCTATTGTTACCAACAGTAATTCAATAAGTACAAATAGTAATTCAATAGTTATCGGTAGGTATCAACGATCGTGCCGGGACTAGAAAGTTAGTCTCCAAATGAGGGAGTTAGAAATAGACCCCTCTCTCTAAAAAATATCTCTCCTCTTTTCTCTCAACTCAAGACCCTAACCGCCTTTGCTTCCCGTCGCCGGTTTCTCGCTGTGGCTGCGGGAGCTGGCGGCGATGTCGCCCCGGCGGGCGATCTGCTTCTTTCCCATGCTCGGCTTTCCCGTCCAACAGGGGGTCACCGGCGGCTGCTACGACGGCCCTGTCCTTCGCCTGGAAGTCTTTCTCGCGCCTCCGTGCAAGACGTTTTGTCCGGTTGAAGACGGTAGCTGTTAGATCGGCCGATCCTCCTGGATCTGGCCAGATCTGGTGTGATTCGGCGTGAGCAGTCGATCGGTGAGGTCGTCCGACCCCGTCCTCTCCGTCGGGACACCGCCGGCAGCTTCGGAGTCCTCCTTCCCTGGTCTTGGTGTTAAGCTTGGTCGGTTTATGCTTTGCGGTGACGCGGTCGATACTGGTGGGGGTTTGATAGGCATGGTGGTTTGGGGTTTCGATCAGGCATCTTCGACGTCGTTGCTTGGTCGGCGGCGTCCTGGTGGGTCTTCTCCGGCGACATGGTCTCTCCTTCGGACCGGTTTCGGCTCATTTGTTTAATTTTCTGTTTGTTTGTTTTATGGTTTGGATGTAATCCCACCTGTGTGTGGGTGTTTTTTTCTCCCTGTAGTGGGACTCTGTTCTGGGCTGGTGCCTGAGTGGTTTATTTGTGGAGTCCCAGTAATGGTTGTCACCTTGCCCTGGATCTGGTTTTCCAGATTTTCAGGTGCCCTTTCCTCAAAAAAAAAAAAAAAAGTCTCCAAATGAGGAGAAAATTTTACATACACCCGGTGCAATGCACCCTAACCACTGGGTGCATGCCACATGACAGAAAGGATTCATTTGATTGGTTGTTCTTACCACATGGCATGCACCCATTGGATGGGTGAAATGCACCGGGTGCATGCAAGATTCTCTCCCAAATGAGACTCATTTAAATCAACGCGAAGTGGTTTGGCTGGGTTTTGATACAAAATAAAATACAGAGAATGACTGACTGGTAGTTGCCATTATTTCTACGAACTCTCTGAGAACCAAAAACGAATCAAATCACTTCTCTTTAATTCACTCTCTCCCTTTCTCACTCTCTCTATCTGTCATCTATGGAAGACCCATCAACCAAGGAAGAGCCTCCACGAGTACTCAACGTCCTTGAAGCTTTAAAACAGGCCTCTCACGACCTACAAGCCAGCTCAGACGACTCTAACTCATCCGCCATTAAAGCTCTGCTCGAGCTCGAAACAGAGTCCGAGAATATCCTCTCCAAGGACCCACATCTCTCGACTCTCTCTCAACACCTCTCAAGCCTCAAAACCCTAGTCCAAACCCTTCAGAGATCGCGTGGTCACAGCTTGAAGAACTTCTTGACTCGACGGGTCTCGACTCACTCCATATCCCGAGTGGCCGGCTCGATCGAGACTGAAATTCAAGCCTGGATCGATAGAGAGAGCATCGAGAATCTCACGGAAGCTCTAAAGGATCCGTCTAACAACAACAACGACGAGGACGAATTGGTGAAGTTGCTGACTCAGTTCGAAGGCCGAGTCTTGCAAGGTTTCAATCACGAGTTACAAGATTTGTTGCTTAAAGCAAAGGTTTTTTCTTCACTCGAAACGGCTCTATGTGATTCGAATTGTTCAAAGAGAATTAGAGAACACTCTGCATCTGCTGTTGCGGCTTTGATTCGATTCAACAAGGATGTTTTCGTGGGTCAAGTGTTGATGGGTTCAACAATTCAAGCTTTGATAACAATCGGTTCTTCACATTCTTTTGAAGTGTTGTGTGCATTGATCAAGTCAATCAAGTCACCACTTGTTGATGAAATCGAGTCAAATGGTGAGATTCCAAAAATCATAAGCTTTTTAGATGTCAAAGACTTGCAAATGAAAATGGTGGCAATGGATTGCATTCTTGAGATTGGTTATTTTGGGCGAAAAGATGCTATCGAGGCCATGTTAGAACAGGGTCTAGTGGATAAACTAGTGGAGTTACAAAGATCAGAACTTGGCGGGGATTTGATTGAAATTGAGAGACTTAACGAAGAAGAAGAAGAAAAAGAAAAAGAAAATGATAGTGTTGGTGGGGTTATGGAGACCAAAAGAGAGAGTAGACAGAGGAGATTCTTGGAGAGCCATCCATTTGCAAGCTGTGTGGCAAGATTTGCAGTGCAATTAGAGGTTGGTGAAGGGTTGAGACAAAGAGAGAAGAGAGCATTCAAGCAGGAGATTATAATGAGAGTAAGAGAAGCATCTGTCTCTGATGCTGAGGCTTCCACCATTGTTGCTGAGGTTTTGTGGGGTTCTTCACCATGAAAGACATTTGTAATAGAAAAGGAAAATTATGGTATATTATTTAATCTAGTGATCCATAAAGTTGATTATTTTTTTTTCTCCTTTTGTTGTGGTTGTGTATTTTTTATGGAGTATAGTTGGTGTAAATCAGTTGTTGAATAAAGTGAATTCTTCAATATCCATTGGACGTTGGGTTGGTATACTCTATATAGCTCCGAGATGTTTTCCATATTTTGGTGTTTGATGTCAAAAATATTCTTGTCAACAAAAATGGAAATTAGAAGATGTAGAGTTGTAGACTGTAGAAATTGAAATGGCAAACCAGAGAAGTCTTCATCATTCTACAACATTTTTCCATTTTGTCATTATATCATGAAATGGATTAATGGAGCCAACTGGATCCCATTGCTTCAAACATAATTACCTTTCTTTTTCTTCAGGAAATCATTAAATTACGGGCTTATTTTTTTTTTATTTTTTATTTTTTATTTTAAGTATAAATTTGGGAGGGAAAGACTCGACTCTATAACCTCGTGGAGTGTCGTGGTACATGCGTGTGCGGTTTACCATCGGATCAACAACCTTATCTCGTTATGTATTATTTTGGTTTTATTTCATAGAATTTATATAGCCTTTCTATTGTCAGTTCGTGCTGATAATAAATATATTAGGACGAAGAATGTGGACCATAGATTATGGAGAAGTTTTGACAAGTGTATACATTTTGAGTCAAAGTATGTAAATTTAGTGGTCCACATTATTCGTTCTGATATATTTATTGTCAAGACGAATTGATAATAGAAAATCTGTATATATATATAATCTTTCTATTGTCAGTTTGTCCTGACAATAAATATATCAGGACGAAAAATGTGGACCATAGATTATGGAGAAGTTTTGATAAGTGCATACACTTTGAGTCAAAATATGTAAATCTAATGGTCAATATTTTTCGTTCTGATATATTTATTGTTAAAACGAACTGATAATAGAAAATCTGTATATCAGTCTTTCTATTGTCAGTTCGTCATGACAATAAATATATTAGGACGAAGAATGTGGACCATAGATTATGGAGAAGTTTTGACAAGTGCATACACTTTGAGTTAAAGTATGTAAATTTGGTGGTTCACATTCTTCGTCCTGATATATTTATTGTCAGGACGAACTGATAATAGAAAAATATATATATATATATATATATATATATATACAGAAATTCTATTATCAGTTCGAACTGACAAAAGTTATATCAGTTCCTTATATGTGGGTCACTGGATTTAAATACTTTGATTTGACTGTATGCACTTGTCAATCAAAGTATTTAAATCCAGTGGCCCACATATAAGGAACTGATGTAATTTTTATCGGTTCGAACTGATAATAGAAAGAATATATATATATATGTATATATATATATATATATATATACGGAAATTATCCTATCAGTGCATCCTGATAGAATTATATAAGGATATTAAATGTGAGCCACTCGTTTTACATACTTTGACTTGGTATGTATGCACTTGTCAAATCACTGTTATAAATGAGTGGCTCACATTCAATATCCTGATAAAATTATATCAGTGCATCCTGATAGGATCGGGATCGTATATATATATATATATATATATATATATATATAACGGTGCTCATTGATACTTTGACTTTGTGGAGCTAATTTTGTACACTTGGAAAGTGATTATTTCCAACAGAGAGATTATAGCAGTCAATTAGACAATTATTCTACGATTGCGTAGTGCAACAAGAAACTTGAGTGATGAATCATAATGCATGATGGTTCTCTTGGAAAACTGGTTGCTGAATATGTTGTGTCAAAGCCCTGTTCAATCAGGTTATAATCACATATGATCTCAACAACAGCTCCAACGTTATTCTGGATTTTGGTTGTTTACATCAATATGTCCAATTAGCAATATGAATCACTCAAGACTCAATTTTGGATGATTCCCTGTACAATTATTACCACAATCTACTTAACAAATAGCCTCTCTAACAGCTGTGATTATCTAGCCCTCTCTGCCACAGTTCCCAAACAACAAAATCTGGAATGCACACCACAAAACTTGCATCTCCAGTTTCTCTCTTTCTCTCTATATAGAAAGAACAAAAATCCAGCATCTGAAGAAGCTTATCCACTCTCCAAAGCTTCACTGCTGTTTTCGGTTGCCTTTTTTCGTAACAGCCCTCTCAAAATTGAGAAAACTGCAATTAGAGCAATTTCCATATGCTCAGAGTTACTCAACTTTACACATATCTGTCCCATTTTCCGGTTATTTAGATTGGCATTAACCATAACCTTCATGCCTCGACTTGGCTGGAACTCGGATTGGATACCTCCACTCAACACCATCTCTTTATTATAAGAGAGAGTTGTCATTGACAAACTGACATTTTCATTCCTCATAGGATAGTCTCTCCCTCTTAATGTTGCTTCGACACTCCCACCGTATGCCACTTGACCACCGCCCCCCATTCGACCACCATTCATTACCAACTTCAGCCTTTTCCCAACCAGTAAGGTATCTTCAAGCTTTGCACCAACATAATACTCGTTTCTGAATGATGTCAAAGAAACTCCACAGTCGGTAACATTGTGCTTGAAATTCCTCAGCTTAGTGTTGCTATGAACTGTATAGATCATATCTTTGCCGGAAGATTGCACATCAAGACCTGTGCAATACATAGGACCCCTAGGATCAGTGTAAACTGCATCACACTCGGAGTGAATACTGAAACTCTGCTTGTCCTTGCTCATCTGTCCTGTAACCGAGGCAAAGACATTCCTTTTTATTTCCAAAGCTATCTCCAAGTTTACTCCATCAAAGCTAACATCATGATCCCACCCTTGGGGATCAAGAACAGGCCTCGCAAGCCACTGGTCACTTGTATAGAGGCAACGGTATCTGTGGGCCTGAGTCAAAACTTGGAGGGAGAGTTATATCCGGTAACGGAACAGCATCTGGATGTTAGAAAAAGTTGGTGTAAATTGCTATATAATTAAATAAATAGAAGAAAATATTAAAAACACAGTGAAGTAGTCAGTAGTTTATAGAAAAACTTTCACAATTTTGCAATATATTTATAGGTAGTTTTCTTTGAAGTTGAGGCTAGTGTCAAACACAATGTCTTTAAGACGATTTACGCCCGCTCGCTGGTGCTACAGGTCAATCGGCACTCGCCTTCTGGGATACAACGACTTCTCTGTTTTGTGGTAGTAGCACTTCAAAACCACAAGCGCCCAGCGAATTAAATATGCAGACTTCTCTCTCAACAACAGAAGACTCAATGCTTTTATGAAGTAATTTATGTAATACAAAAACTTTCTGGATGTTTATAATGAATGAATGACTTCTAATTTATAGATACAAAGTGCCTTTTGGAAAGGTCATGATTCAAAAAAGAATAATTGTATCTGTTTATGGTTGTGTCTTTCCATTTCAAAAGACATTTCCATCTGTAACTTGGTGTCTGTTAATTGAACAGCAACCTTTTATACACCTTTCCAGATTTATTTCATTTTTCATATGGTTTTAATTACTTGGAAAAATTTCTCATTCATACAAAATATGATTTTCCAAGCAAATAAATATTTTCAAATTAAATATTCATTGCTTTTAAAACCATATTTCCAACAATCCCCCACATGAATGAAAATTGGCACAACACTATGCATATGACTATGTAGACACTTGAGAGAGTTTCTTAAAGAAAAGCTATTGCATCAAGATAGGTAGCTTTTGGCCTTGAACCTTCCCTAGTGAAGTAATATCGGATTTACTTGGCTAATCAGTGAACGTGATGTCTTGAACTGTTCAGCCGTTGGTGTAAAACAAGACAATAATACTCACACAATAACCTTCCAAACATATTCTAATTAATACAGTTGTGTTCGTTTTGGCCCTGAACAAATCCTAGTGTTCGTTTTGGCCCTGAACAAATCCTAGTATTCATGAATGCTTTAGAGAATTCAGCCCTACGTAGAATGCTTTAGAGAATTCAGCCCTACATAAAATTCTCATAGAGACGGCCACATTTCACACTCATATAGGTGACTGCCCATAAAGAGTATCCTACCATACCCAACTTGAATAAATCAAATTATGGGATCATTACAAGCATAGCTTAGCCTAAATCCATTGTAGGCAGCACTACTTCGTATCACAAGAATGGGAAGGAGATTTTATCTCCGTGGTGCTTGGTTAGAGTATACCATAATTTTGTTGTCCCTTTTGAACCTGGATCTTGGGATCTCCAGTCAACCAGGTTAGGTTTCCATTATGGCTCCTCTTTTACAAGGGCTTTAATCCCATTCCTTTTGTTAATCGGCAAACTTGCTCTCTACCCAAACCTTTGGTAAACGGATCTGCTAAATTATCTTTTGACTTCACATAGTCAATGGTAATAATACCACTAGAGAGCAGTTGTTTCATGGTGTCGTGTCTTCAACGTATGTGTCTAGACGTACCATTATACTTATTACTGTGCGCCATTCCAATTGTGGATTAGTTATCACAATGTATACATACATCGTGCACAGGCTTAGGCCAACATGGAATATCTTCTAAAAAATTCGAAGCCACTCAGCTTCTTCTCCAGCCTTATCTAAGGCTATAAATTCAGATTCCATAATGGATCTAGCAATATATATTTGTTTAGTAGATTTCCAAGATACCGCTGTGTCGCCAATTGTAAAGACATATCCACTGGTGGATTTCGAGTCTTTAGTATCAAATATCTAATTAGCATCACTATAACCCTCAAGTACAGCAGGATATCTTGTGTAATGTAGTCCAAAATTCTTTGTGTATCTCAAATACTTAAGTACTCTAATTATAGCCTTCCAATGATCCTTTCCAGGATTACTTGTGTATCTACTCAATTTGTTAATTGAGTACGCTATATTAGGTCTTGTACAATTCATAAGATACATTAGACTACCAATGATTCTAGCATATTCTACTCAAGAATTTAGCCAAATTTAATGTTGTCAAATAAAACAACATTTTCTGTTGCCAGCTTTATCAGTTCCTTTGAACTTCTCAAGTTTTTCTCCATGGTGGGGAGTAGTTGCAACAAGCAAAGAAGTAACAATGACAACAGGGACTACAGTGCCAGTTGTTGTGTTCTAGTTTTTGTTACTTGAGGAACTTATTTTTCCTTCACAATTATTAACAAAATTCTCAGAGAAGAAAAAAAAAAATAATATACTAACTATAGGCAAAATGAACAAACAACTGAGGAGAATATCGTGGGTACTGATATTATATATTACCAACAAAATAAAATATTAATTTGAGCAATATAATAATGCAATGGTCCAGATGCTTAGAAAAAAAAAATCAAGCATTTCAAGAAATAAAAATATATATATATCTGGTAACAAGCATATAAATTTACAATACTAATTTAATGAATAGAATTCAAATTCAAGACAGATAATTTTTCAAAATTATTCAATAGTTTTTGAACCAGATACTACTTAATTTGAAATGCAGTAAACATAATAAGTGCAGTAAGTAAACTTTGTCAATTTGAAGCAGACAACAATAATATTAGTAGAATCCATTAAACACAGTAAAACAACAATAATCCAAATACTTCATATATATTTTTTTAATATAGCAATAAACACAAAGAAATAAATCGTCTTAAAATTGTTAGAAAAAGTTGGTGTAAATTGCTATATAATTAAATAAATAGAAGATAATATTAAAAACACAGTGAAGTAGTTGGTAGTTTATAGAAAAACCTTCACAATTTTGCAATATATTTATAGGTAGTTCTCTTTAAAGTCGAGGCTAGTGTCAAACACAATGTCTTTAAGACGATTTACGCCCGCCCACTGGTGCTATAGGTCAATCGGCACTCGCCTTCTAGGATACAACGACTTCTCTGTCTTGTGGTAGTAGCACTTCAAAACCACAAGCGCCCAGCGAATTAAATATGTAGACTTCTCTCTCAACAACAGAAGACTCAATGCTTTTATGAAGTAATTTATGTAATACAAAAATTTTCTGGATGTTTATAATGAATGAATGACTTCTAATTTATAGATACAAAGTGCCTTTTGGAAATATCATGATTCAAAAAAGAATAATTGCATCTATTTATGGTTGTGTCTTTTCATTTTAAAAGACATTTCCATCTGTAACTTGGTGTCTGTTAATTGAACAGAAACCTTTTATACACCTTTCCAGATTTATTTCATTTTTCATATGGTTTTAATTACTTGGAATAATTTCTCATTCATCCAAAATATGATTTTCCAAGCAAATAAATATTTTCAAATTAAATATTCATTGCTTTTAAAACCATATTTCCAACACTGGAGACGCTTGAACATCGGAATTATTATCATCAGGAAAATTTTCCTCACTGGAAAGCTTATTCTCCTTTCGTTTCCGAGACTCCTCTTAAAACTGTTTCTTATAATAAAGAATCTCACGGTAATCAAGCTCATCAAGATAGGAATTTTTCTGGGATTTAGTCAGTCTTTCAAACTGAGATTTCGTTAGGATTCGTATAGTCGGCAACTGATCATACTCATCTTCTTCGTCCAAGTCTGAAGCTAATACCTCATCCATTTCATTCTCTGCTTCTTTTTATACTAATTAATAAAGGAAAATATGGACCTTTTGGAATTGAAATTTGAACATTCTTCAACTCTAGCTCCTGCGTGTACTAATGCAAAGTTGGTGGGATTTCATGGAAGAAGTGGTGAATACCTGGATGCAATAGGGGTTCACGTCCAATATTTATCATCAACACATGCATAATCGAATTGGGTTTGGTGTTCTTAATTGAATTGCCCGAAGCTCAAATATGTTATTGTGATCATAACTGAATTGGGTTTGTTGTATTTAATGGGTTTTAAACCCAATTATATTGATGTGATGTTTTAGTGTAGGCCGAAAGGTAATGGGCTCTGTGATGAGTGGATTCAAAACTGAATATGGCTTGGAATAGAACATTAAGGCTATGTCCTCTTACCTCTTCCTTGTCCAATTGAAACTGTATTGTAAAGGTTTTAAGGAAGTAGGTAGAGGAAGACCTAATCTGGGTGTGAGCGATTGTTCATACGAATCTAAAATTCTTTTCGCAATTTATGATGAATTCAAGAGATACATTTTCTATTCATCCTAGAAGTTTACGCCAAGTTTCTAGTGTAAAGTGACATAATTTGCAAGGAAATTGAATTACCAAGTTAATTAAGATATGCCTTTAGTATGAAACCCGTAATTCTAAACCTAATTCGCTTCGACCTTTCAATTTCTTTCACTGCACACTTGCCGTCGCTCAACTCTGACGAGGTAAGCATCTTCGATGATAATAACTAGTAAGTTTTGCCTCTCAATGGATCTTTTCTTTGTTCAATCTGTGTTGTTGTCATCGACAATCAAGAGGCATAGATTCATGCAGGATTGTTGAGTCGCTTAGTCTTTGATTTTTCTTCACCAGGTTTAGTGAATAAATAACCTGCCAAATCCATCTCTTTTGTCTATTTTTTTTCAACAATGTTTCTTCTTCGATTGATAAAGTTGATTTCTTTTGTTTGCTTGAATTAAGTTGTTTTTTTTAGTTGGGTTCCGATGATGGCGTGTAATCTTTGAGACCTGATTGTACATAATTTGATGTCAACTATATGCAATTTCGCTAAGGTCCCCATTTTTATTTTTATTTTTTAAAATAAACTCTTCATTTTTAGGGTTTTTTTTTATTTATTTATTATTATTATTACATACATGGATATTAGATTGATTAATTTGTTTTGAAATGTTGAATTGAAAACAAAAGTGATTATTGAAGTAGATGATGAAGTAAGCACCGGGCTCTGAGGCAGTTTTATATAAACTTTTTTATTTTTTATTTTTTTTATTTTTATGTACATTGCAGTCTGAACACCGATCTCTGCCAGCCACTACCATCGTTCAGGATTAGGATTTCCGGAAATCTTCTACTCTTTCGCAGGTTGGTTAGTGCATCTCTCTCGTATGAATTTTTTATTCCTCTTTTAGAGTTTTTTTCAACTTTATTATTATTTTATGTTTGAAATTTATTCTTGTAGATGAAGTACGTGAGGCCATACACCTTGCTCAAGGAATTCCAAAAGAAGACTAAGGAATTGGCACAGAGGCAATCTCTTGGAGGTGCATCATTGCTAGGTTTCACTGTTACGGGTGATTATGTAAGCATTGGGTATTTCATGCCAAAATCTGGAATTGACTCAGAATATAGGGGGTATGATATCTCTCATTTAATGATCTGTGTAAATGTTTATACATTTGCTAATGTGACGTATATATATATATATTGTCATTACAGGATTTTTAGTATGAAGGAGCATGACATTGATGATATTGCTATTGAATTTCGAGACCTTGTATGGTTTGCCCTATTTTTCATTTTTGTTAAACATATCACAGTGGTGTTTTACCCACCAACAATTGGCACTGTGCTATGATTTTTAATAGGTGTTGTTGAAATTTTAAATCTTCTTCTTCTTATTTGTCATTATGTAGAACTTTAATTATAATGTGGCGGGATATGCGATAGGACTTCCTTTAACAAAAGAGAAAGACAATCCAGAAGTGAGTTTTTTTGGTGCTAACTTTTGCCAACTTTTTAATATTATCTCACATACTCTCATATTTGATTATAATATTTGTTTGTTTGTTTTTTTTTTTTTAATTAGGTTGCAAAAGTGAAGAATTTTGTTGCTGAACTTAACGGTACTCGAAAACTTGAAGGTCTAAAGTATACATACTTCTTTGAGAGGTCTGCATCAAAGGTGTGAAATTATATGAAGAAAGTTCCAACACTTTTCATTTCATTTCGGTATTGTATAGACATGGCATGAAACATAAGAAGAGTTGTTGTTTAATTCATTAAGTAATTGGTGGTCTGGCTTGTTGGAAATAATGTCAAGTAAATATTTGCGAAAATATTAAAATAAGCTTAATTTTGTTCATGTCTCTTTTGTTGTTTATAAAAAATGTAGATAGCAATGTTCAATTATTTTGCATTTGACATTGCCAAACCATTATTTTTTTTATGCATCTCTTTTTGTATTACAAATTATAGGATCTCATAGTTGTGATATTTTTGACAGTATCTAGCAGACGTGAGGCAAAACCCTCAAGATCCCGCTCCCCCGTTTGTTGAAATGTGGGTTGGTAAGTTTATAATGCAGGTAACTTTCTTCTTATCCGAATGCATAAAATCTGATTAGTCCATTATAAGACAATAAATAGTTTGTTAGTGTACAAGGTGGCCTTTTTAAGTTGCTTTTAATGCACATGGGGCAAGAATTTAGGAAAAGTTGATGCAAATTTTTGACAAGAATTCAAATAAGGGTTAGTCATCTCCTGATGCCTCCCTATCAAAATAAGGGTTAGTCATCTCTTGTCGTCCTATCCCTTGAAGGGATCAAGATCCTTTCTTGTCAAATTTTTTTTTAGACCTTTCTTAATCTAGCGACACATAAGCATATAAGAAAATGCATGGTTAAGATTTGTTCATATATTTCTTTCTCATGCAAATGGATGTTTTACTTGCATTTGAAAAACAATAAAATAAAAAACATGAGATGAATCAAACTCCCCTTGAGGACCACTACATGCCAGTATGCCACCATCCCAAATTAATTTTTATTTAATGTGAAAAGTTGGATGATGTTTAGATTTTTATTTATTCAATCAATTCAAATTTTTGAATATTTGTATAATTTCAAGCTCTTCGTTCAAATTGAGAACATTATTTTGACACTTGTACACTTGGTTTTAAAGTCACTTTATATACATTGTTGTTTTGGCATTTGACAGGAGTATTTTGATCTTTATCTCAAAGATCATTACCCCCTTGATGAAGATGAAGATGATGAAGATTGAAGATTGTTTTGAATCAATGTAGATGAGATTTGAAAATGATTATGATGGTTGTTACAGACAATAATTATGGTGTGTTTGAAGGTGAGAAACAAATAAATATTATTTACTAACTACTTTTTTTTAAAATTAATAAATACTTTGTTAATTAAATATTAAAAACCTTTCCCGACCTTTAAACAATTATAGAATGTGTGGAGAAAGATGTTTTTATTCAATATCCCCTAGAGTAACGGAGTTAAGGTTTCCGTTAGCTTGGCTTGCATTGATCGTACGAAATGACTATAATACCCTTACCAGTTTGAACAAAAGTCTATTATATCTAGTGGTGGGCATCCATTCGATCGGTTTATATTTCGATCATATAGATAAAAAAAACCGATACGATTCGGTTGTTTATAAAATGAACCGATCAATTAAAATTGAGATTTGTCAACTGATCCAAAACCAATTGAATCAGACCGGTTCGATTTTGAGCATACTGGGTCAAATTACTTTTTTTACACATTTGTTTACATATTTAATCAATTTGGGCCGAACTTGATGGGTTTAAAAGAAATCTCATTATGGGCTTGATAACATAAAATAGAACTTTTACATATCAATCTAAGAATGAAATGAAGAAAAAAACTGAATTTTCCGAAAAGCCCACAGATAAAACAGAGCTAATAAAAACTCAAATTGAATACACAAATAAAAGCTATATAAATTCCAACTGAAGCAGAAAGCTAAAAAAAAGTATTAACATGGTTGTGATTAGAAGACAAGAACTTAATTGTTTTCAGATAAAGTTTTACGATTTAATAGTCTTGTTGTATACATACATTTTCACCGGAGCACTTTCTTATGGTGATATCGTGTCAGTCTCTAATCTCTATGTTTACAAGACATTTATTGATAGATTATGGATCAGTAAACTTAAACTCTCAGCAATAAAAAATATATAAATATAGACTGATTTAATCTTACAGTCTTTCTATTATCAGTTCGAACTGATATAAAATATATCAGTTCCTTGTATATGAACCATTGGATTTAAAAGATGTTTTGACAAGTGCATGCAGCTAAGTCAAAATATTTAAATCCAATGGCCCACATGTAAGAAACTGGTATATCTTTTGTCAGTTCGAACTGATAATAAAAAAACCGTTTATGATCAATAGGACATAATGATAAAATGATGGTTAATTCGAGAGAACCACTCCAAATGATTTTTCAAATCCACCATAAGTACCAGTGCGGAAAGCATGCAAGTGTAGTGCTTCCATGAGACATGTCCAGCCCAAGTAAGCTCCCGCTCATGAAGCAGACCATCACAGGCTCAATATAAACCTGTTAAACAAAGCTCTAGCTAACTCGTCATCCAATGGAAACAACAAAAGACCAAAATGCCTTGACGGCAATAATACAGAATCACCCTTATGTCCAGAAACCTGAGCATTACATTTTTCCATTACAATACTAAATTATAACAATCATTTGAATTACTTTAGCTCTCTAAATTTACTATTTTGTTTCCATAAAATCCATAAAGACAAACAAATTACTTATAGCAGATATCTTGCATATATGTCTCCAAATAGAAAATTGAATATACATGTATTGCTATCTCCTGATAATATACAAGTATAGAACCAGTCACACTCACCATGTACAAATACAAAATCTTTTACATGTTTCATGTCCATATATCTTAAGTGTAAGATGACTCAATAACTGTACCAACAGAACAAAAACTATCTTCCTGGCAACCAATATTTTCAAGGGTTAATTACAATAAGATACCTTAATGTTTGGTAATATTACAGGTATATTGAACTTTTCCTTTAATTACAAGAAAGTACCCTTGACTAACCGTTGAATGACATTTGACCAACAGTTGACCGACACTAAATGATCAAATGACCAAACTAACCTACCTTCAATGTTTTATCCAAAACTGGGGGACAAACTGTGGTAGCCAAAACTGGCCTATAGGCCCAAACACAAAAAAGGCCGAAAATCTCATATAGTTGTGATAGCCAAACGCAGTCCATGGGCCCACTTACCCCAGGTTGACCCTAGACTCGTGCCAGTAAGGCTTGACAGTTTCAAGACTAAGTCAAAGATATCAGTTACAGATAGTGAGTAACTGGCGATTCAAATGAGAGGAAATCTCTCCTAGAATCACACCCACCATCTGCATTGATCAAGGTGAACATTGGGAGTGAGTCTTTGGCCTATAAAAAAACTAGGTTCAATCACAGTGAACTATCTCTGAAATTCTTAACTAAAGATAAAGCATACAAGCGTCTTGAAGCTCTGATCATATTTATTTCGGCCACCGAAATTCGATCTGATTTACAGCCACGATTCGTACTTACAATTGCTCAGCCTAAGCACATCTAAGGCTAAGAATCTAACCCCATCTCCGTTATTCTCCTTATACTTGTCTCTCTATTACTGTTCTTTTGCAAGTTCGACCAAGAAGCTAACGAACTCCGTTCGACAAGATGACACTCTTATTGATCAATAGAGGAGACGACATCCACTATTTAACCAAGTTGTATTGGACCTAACACAATCCGACTCGATCTACATAATTCGTAGTTCAACTCCCTACATTCATCACCATTTTTAAAGATATATTATATAATATGTAATAAAAACACATTATCCTCAATATTTTTATTATTTATTATATAATATATTTTTGAAAATGGGTGATGAATATCTTTAAAAAAATAACATTATCCTCTTTATTTTTATTAAAATTGATTTTATTATATAATAATTATTTGATTATTTATTTTAGGTTTTAAAATAATACAAATAGGGGCATTAAAGTCATTTTACTCTAAGATTTTGGTCAAACGTTAAACTTAACGGAAGTCAACTGATGCTAGGGGAAGTTTGTATAATTTTGAGCAAAAGGTCCATTTAGCTGCAATTAGGCTTAAAATATAGGGAGGTTTGTGCAATTACTCCTTTTTTGTACAAAATAAAATACAGAGAATGACTGACTGGTCGTTGGCTTCATTTCTACGAACTCTCTGAGAACCAAAAACGAATCAAATCACTCTCTCCCTTTCTCTCTCTCTCTCTATCTCTCATCTATGGAAGACCCATCAACCAAGGAAGAGCCTCCACGAGTACGCAACGTCCTTGAAGCTTTAAAACAAGCCTCTCACGACCTACAAGCGAGCTCAGACGACTCTAACTCATCCGCCATTAAAGCTCTGCTCGAGCTCGAAACAGAGTCCGAGAACATCCTCTCCAAGGACCCACATCTCTCGACTCTCTCTCAACACCTCTCAAGCCTCAAAACCCTAGTCCAAACCCTCCAGAGATCGCGTGGCCACAGCTTGAAGAACTTCTTGACTCGACGGGTCTCGACTCACTCCATATCCCGAGTGGCCGGATCGATCGAGACTGAAATTCAAGCCTGGATCGATAGAGAAAGCATCGAGAATCTCACGGAAGCTCTAAAGGATCCGTCTAACAACAACAACGACGAGGACGAGTTGGTGAAGTTACTGACTCAGTTCGAAGGCCGAGTCTTGCAAGGTTTCAATCACGAGTTACAAGATTTGTTGCTTAAAGCAAAGGTTTTTTCTTCACTCTAAACGGCTCTATGTGATTCGAATCGTTCAAAGAGAATTAGAGAACACTCTGCATCTGCTGTTGTGGCTTTGATTCGATTCAACAAGGATGTTTTCGTGGGTCAAGTGTTGATGGGTCAAACAATTAAAGCTTTGATAACAATTGGTTCTTCACATTCTTTTAAAGTGTTGAGTGCATTGATCAAGTCAATCAAGTCACCACTTGTTGATGAAATCGAGTCAAATGGTGAGATTCCAAAAATCATAAGCTTTTTAGATGTCAAAGACTTGCAAATGAAAATGGTGGCAATGGATTGCATTCTTGAGATTGGTTATTTTGGGCGAAAAGATGCTATCGAGGCCATGTTAGAACAGGGTCTAGTGAATAAACTAGTGGAGTTACAAAGATCAGAACTTGGTGGGGATTTGATTGAAATTGAGAGACTTAATGAAGAAGAAGAAGAAGAAGAAAAAGAAAATGATAGTGTCGGTGGGGTTATGGAGACCAAAAGAGAGAGTAGACAGAGGAGATTCTTGGAGAGCCATCCATTTGCAAGCTGTGTGGCAAGATTTGCAGTGCAATTAGAGGTTGGTGAAGGGTTGAGACAAAGAGAGAAGAGAGCATTCAAGCAGGAGATTATAATGAAAGTAAGAGAAGCATCTGTCTCTGATGCTGAAGTTTCCACCATTGTTGCTGAGGTTTTGTGGGGTTCTTCACCATGAAAGACAATTTTAATAGAAAAGGAAAATTGTGGTATATTATTTAATCTAGTGATCCATAAAGTTGATTCTTTTTTCCTCTTTCTGTTGTGATTGTGTATTTTTTATGGAGTATAGTTGGTGTAAATCAGTTGTTGAATAAAGGGAGTTCTTCAATATCCATTGGACGTGGGGTTGGTATACTCTATATAGCTCCGAGATGTTTTCCATATTTTGGAGTTTGATGTCAAAAATATTCTTGCCAACAAAAATGGAAATTAGAAGATGTAGACTGTAGAAATTGAAATGGCAAACCAGAGAAGTCTTCATCATTCTACAACATTTTTCCATTTTGTCATCATATCATGAAATGGATTAACGGAGCCAACTGGATCCCATTGCTTCAAACATAATTACCTTTCTTTTTCTTAAGGAAATCATTAAATTACGGGCCTAGCATAAAGTTTTTTTTTTTTTTTTTTTTTTTTTTTTTTTTGAATTTGAATTTGAATTACAATTACAATTGTAGATGGAACCCGGCGAGACTAGTCTTGTAAGCACGGTCTGAAGTATTACTCCCACTATCGGGGAGAGGGTACAAATAGATTACAACTCTCACAACTGGAGAGAGGGCTGCTCCCATTGAATCAAGAGAGGGCTCCTCACACTTTGGGATTTAAAGGCCAAAGGAGAGACAAATATGTACATACCAAAGCTTGAACCTTGGTAGTGGAACCTCCCTTGGGAGACTCCAACCACCAAGGCAAGAGGCCATTGGTTTTTTTTTTATTTTTTAGTTGCTGTCTTTTTAAGTTTAAATTTGAGAGGGAAAAACTCGAGTCTATAACCTCATGGTACATGCGTGAATGGTTTACTATCGAACCAATCTTATTTCGTTATGTATTATTTTGGTTTTATTTCATAGAATTTCAATTAGAATTGAAAATATGAAATATATATACAGTTTCGTTCTCATGCAGACGTCCTGATATAACTTCATAAGGATATTGAATGTGATATAACGTCTTCATTTGAAAATTTATATATATATATATATATATATATATAAATACAGTCTTTCTATTATCAGTTCGTCTTGATATAAAATATATTAGGACGAAGAATGTGGATCACAGATTATGGAGAAGTTTTAACAAGTGTATACACTTTAAATCAAAGATGTAAATCTAATGGTCTACATTCTTCGACCTGATATATTTAATATTAGGACGAACTGATAATAAAAAGACCGTATGTATACTTTGACTTTGTGGAGCTAATTTTGTACACTTGGAAAGTGAAATTATTTCCAACAGAGAGATTATAGCAGTCAATTAGACAATTATTCTACGATTGCGTAGTGCAACAAGAAACTTGAGTGATGAACCATAAAGCATGATGGTCCTCCTGGAAATACTGGTTGCTGAATATGTTGTGTGAAAGCCCTGTTCAATCAGGTTATAATCACAAATGATCTCAACAACAGCTCCGATGTTATTCTGGATTTTGGTTGTTTACATCAATATATCGAATTAGCAATATGAATCACTAAAGACTCAATTTTGGATGATTCCCTGTACAATTATTACCACAATCTACTTAACAAATAACCTAACAGCTTGACTAGATACTAGAGTGCGACTCCGAATCGGAAATCATTTTCGCCAACAAAAACCAACCGTGATTATCTAGCCTTCTCTGTCACAGTTCCCAAACAACAAAATCTGGAATGCACACCACAAAACTTGCATCTCCAGTTTCTCTCTTTCTCTATATATAGAAAGAACAAAAATTCAGCATTTGAAGAAGCTTATACACTCTCCAAAGCTTCACTGCTGCTGTTTTTGGTTGCCTTTTTTCGTAACAGCCCTCTTAAAATTGAGAAAACTGCAATTAGAGCAATTTCCATATGCTCAGAGCTACTCAACTTTACACATAACTGTCCCACTTTCCGGTTATTTAGATTGGCATTAACCATAACTTTCATGCCTCGACTTGGCTGGAATTCGGATTGGATACCTCCACTCAACACCATCTCTTTATTATATGAGAGAGCCGTCATTGACAAACTGACATTTTCATTCCTCATAGGATAGTCTCTCCCTCTTAACGTTGCTTCAACACTCCCACCATATGCCACTTGACCACCGCCCCCCATTCGACCACCATTCATTACCAACTTCAGCCTTTTCCCAACCAGTAAGGTATCTTCAAGCTTTGCACCAACATAATACTTGTTTCTGAATGATGTCAAAGAAACTCCACAGTCGGTAACATTGTGCTTGAAATTCCTCAGCTTAGTGTTGCTATGAACTGTATAGATCATATCTTTGCCGGAAGATTGCACATCAAGACCTGTGCAATACATAGGACCCCTAGGATCAGTGTAAACTGCAGCACACTCGGAGTGAATACTGAAATCCTGCTTGTCCTTGGTCATCTGTCCTGTAACCGAGGCAAATACATTCCTTTTTATTTCCAAAGCTGACTCCAAGTTTACTCCATCAAAGCTAACATCATGATCCCACCCTTGGGGATCAAGAACAGGCCTCGCAAGCCACTGGTCACTTGTATTGAGGCAACGGTATCTGTGGGATGGGCAATCTGAGTCAAAACTTGGAGGGAGAGTTATATCCGGTAACTGAACAGCATCCGGAAACGCTTGAACATCAGAATTATTATCATCAGGAAAATTTTCCTCACTGGAAAGCTTATTCTCCTTTCGTTTCCGAGACTCCTCTTTCAACTGTTTCTTATAATAAAGAATCTCACGGTAATCAAGCTCATCAAGATAGGAATTTTTCTGGGATTTAGTCAGTCTTTCAAACTGAGATTTCGTTAGGATTCGTATAGTCGGCAACTGATCATACTCATCTTCTTCGTCCAAGTCTGAAGCTAATACCTCATCCATTTCATTCTCTGCTTCCCTCGGAGTGGATAATGAGCGACGGCATAAAAAAGATGAAAGGAGATGGGGCAAAGACGGCAGTCTGGTGTTACTCAAAGGCCCCAGTTTCATGCCGTCTCGAAAATCTATGAGGGCATTAGCATCACCAAGAACTTTGGTACATACACATAACAACAGAAAATGGGATTTCCAAACCTGACCATTTGGAAGAATATGTTCCCCATTGAAATTTTTTCTACACTGAGGATGATTTTCCACTTGAAGTACTGGGTTTTCAAGTCTTGAGTCAGAAACTGCCTGATGAATATATTGTTGCACCAAATCTGAGCATTGGGTCACGTATGATTCATAACTGGCAGGATACCCACTGGGACCTTCAGGAACAGTTGAAGAAGAATGAGTCATGACAAGAATGGTGTTAAACCAAATTGCAGTTCCAAAAACTTCAGTCATAAGCTTCAGAAGGGGGAAATCACTATAGCCCATATTGATGAGGTCAAGACGTTCAAAATATAAAACAATGTCTGGTGGGGATTTTCTAATGAATTTCTTCACAGAGAGCATAATCTTCCTATTTCTCCTCATGTTTCTTGTAGAAGAAGGTAAAAGACCAGGGGTATCAATGAAACTTATTTTAATCCCATTTACAGTTCCCGCGAACTCTCTAATGCAATCAGTGGCAGGTTGAAATGCATCAGTCTCTGTCCTAGTTTCATGAAATATGGAATTTATGGTTGCACTCTTGCCAACACCTGTTTTCCCCAGGACAAGTATTCTAATTGAGAAATCCAATTCAGGCAGGCCAGCTGCCTCTTGCTCTCTTGCTATTTGTCTAGCTCTATCACTTCTGAGTTTATCCACTGTCAAATCTGATTCCCCAGCTTGAATTAAAGTTGCAAGATGTAACCGGTATAGAACTTTAGTCACCAGAAGATTGCTTTGTGAGTGCCCAATCCGTTGGAGAAGACGCAAGAACTTAATTTTGAGATCCTCAATTTTCGCCAAAGGATCCATCTTTTTTTCATTAGTGTTGTGATCTTGAGGTTGTGAATGATCTTCAACTGAAACTTGCTGCAGAGTGGGATGAGACTGATAATCCTGATTGACATCAGAAGAGTATGATGCATCGGGAGGTACTGGTGGTGCTACCAAACTGGATGTGTGAACTGAAGCAAATGGTTAAGAACGCAATAAGCAATCACTTGATGATTTGACATGCAACAACAATAGACCAAATACTCAATTCAAGATCATAACTAGAAACTCATTTCTAAAAGTGCCCCAACCTAATTTCTTGTTTTCAAAAACAATGAATCATATGCAAATTAAATGCCAAGAACCACCTAAGTGTCTTACCTCTTTGTATTTGAAAACCATCCACATAGATACACTGCCTGTACTTCTACCCACTCAATTCCCAAATATCAATAGTTCCTTAGAAACAACCCAAAACCACAAAATATATCGTTCAAAACCAACTTGTCAAAAAAAAAAAAAAAACCCAAGCCGGGTACCTAAATAATCAAAGTTTCAATTAACACATTCCTTTCCTAATCCAAAGACAAACCAGAAAAGAAACACCACGATCCACTCCTAAAATGTTTAAAATAAAAAGCAACAGGGAGGGCCACTAAGTTCTTTTGGTGATTCTCATTTTTGCTAGAATGTTCATATCACTGTGTGACCTAGAAAAACAAGGGAATAATAGAAAGCATAATTGACATCATCATTGTTACCTCCAAAACCAAGTGAAATATATTCTTTGAAAATTAATTTGTCTCAATATTGCTTGATCCAGATTAAGGAACCTATGCTTCCTCCTTTCATGGGAGAAATAATTAAACGGTAAAATCAAACAACAGATGGTTATTATGAAAAATGACATGTCAATTTGCTCGAGTTTGATACATGAAAATGGACTACAAAAAAGAAATAAAATAACAAAAGGCTACTTTTAAATAGTTTTTCCCTTCTCCCTTTCAATATCACACGTAGTCCACAGAAGTAAACTAATATGGATGCCTGTATATGTGCTTTCAATATTATTCTGGCTAAAAAAACCTGCTCTTAACCATAGACAAACATGGGAAGAGATGAGGCAATACCTTGGTCAGATTCTTCATCAGGAGGTCCTTGATGAAAGAAACTGCCACTGCTTGACAATGGCCTTGAAGTTGCCAATGAGTTTGATAACACCTGAGAGAAAACCCAGTCTCTAACACCCTTCATCTGTCCTGCAAGAATTCACACAAAATTATGATAATGTATAAGTTCAATTCTTAAAACAGATACAAAAGTAATAGTATACTGATGATTTCATCTTTCAACATTAGTAAATTGCAAAGAGAAAACAAAATCGAAAAACTTGTATGAACCTACAACTCATAAGCACATTTACATAGCAACATTCTCTGACAGATGGATTTCAAAAACTGTAGATCAACTAACACAATCGGTTCATCAAATTAAATTTGATCGGGCAGGGCGGAAAATGAATGCAAACCAAAATCATATAGACCGACACGTATGCAAATAGCAAAAGTTCATAAAAGGCGAGACTTGGAGGAAACAATCATTTTTGCAATGTGATGTATTAATTCACAAACAAACATGAACAAACTAACGACAAAAGAAAAAAAACTTCTAGCATACATATTTTAGTCCTAGGCTTCAAGCTAAAAGTAACAATAAGAAAGACAAGTAACTGAAAATCCAAGTATAGAATCAATTATATCATGTGGAGACAGGGCAAAAACAAATGCTTTAAAGGTGCAAATCATCTCTATAAGATAATCAAACAATGCCTCACTAATTATTTGTTAGGTTACACAACAAAGACAGAAAAAAGAAAACACCAACTAATATATAATAAGCTCTAGATGCATAATCAATCAAACCCATATCTACACATGAGTAAAAATCATAAATTTCCAGTCAAAAATTAAAACACAGTAGGCAAAATAATTTCCTACGATAATTAACAAAAGAAAAAAGATAACAGCTTACAATTACAGACCAGGATAAAAGAAGAATCAAAATCGGAGCTTTCTAGGGTTTAGTGTTCGTACGTTGATAACGAAGAAGAGGTTGGGGTTGGGGTTGGGGTTGGGGATCAGATAAGACAGAAGTGGACGAATGTATGGATGTGTAATCTTTGTGTTCCTCGCGGTTTCGAACAAAACAAAAACGAAATGAAGAGACGGATTTTGATGAGACTTGTTGTTAACTAGATGCGTTTACGACAATCTTTTCATCCAATCATTACTTGACACGTCACGAGGAATCACTCACGGATGTGTCCGTTAAAGTGGTTTTGGATGTACTTGATCATAGGAACGGTTCGCTGTGCGGATGGCACGTGTGTTGAGATAGTTGGATTGGTGTTGGAGGGAATACCTGGTGGTGCGTGATTTAGAGAACCAATTATACGACCTTTTTTTTTTCTTTTAATACGTCTCATGTCGTGTCGTCGGTGCGTGGACCGTACAATGTAAAACGACATGTCGTTTAGCTTGTGTTTATCAAATTGTCTCGTCTTAAAGAGAAAAATAAAATTGAAACGCCTCTAACTGCGTAGCTCAGTTGATGGATGAACGAGCTTGGGGTTTAGGTAAATGAATCACAAGTTAGTGGTTCGAATCCTACCAATGACAAAAATCTTCAAAAAAATACCTGGTCTAAATTGGTGAATCCTCGTTCTAGATAGGTAGATCCTCATTCTATTCTGGATTGTAATCTCTAATATAAAAAATAGCTCCATGAGCAAAAGCTCCTATTGCAACTTGAGTAGTAAAGTCTTGTGCTATGAATGCATAAGCAAGTAAAGATTACATGCGATGAGCTACCAAGGAAGTAATAACCCATAAAGAGGCTAGAGCAAGGTCTAATTGAAAATGAAGCAAATCATTGATTGTGTCATAAAGACCCTTATGGCCAACGCCCCAATCACCCTCCCGACGGAATATGGGCTAATAATACACATGATAAAAGTGTTGCACCCCAATCATCCTCCCAGAGGAATATGGGCTAATAATACACATAGTAAAAATGTGGTGATGTGTATTAGTATTCTATAGATATACTTATTAGAGAAAAATTGAATATTTTACAAGATGTTTTCTTTTGATTCTTTGCTTTGAATGGACGAAATGAGGTTGGTTCGGTAATAAACCCATCATTCCTCTAAAAAAAAACCCTAAATTTATGTAACTATGTAATACTTCGAAAAAAAAAAATCTTTGCTTTGAATGGATTGATCCTTGTATCTCTTCCTTCAATCAAGCACAATACCGTATTACTGCGGTTCGGATAGTTACTCTAAAGGGGTCTCCTCGTACTTCGTTATAAATACAAATAAGGAGATGCACCATTTAACCGTAACTAGATGTGCTAAAAATGGAAGTCATTGGTTATTCAAGTTATAGAAATTATTATTGTAGATAATGATTTTGAGTGATGACTGATATTATAAGTTGAGAGTCTCTTTCTATGCAAAAGAATAAAAGAGAGTAGATGATAAGCCAACCATTTGGAATCTAGTCATATTGACTGTTGTGTTGCTACATGCTCCATTAAAACAACTTAATCAATAATTCAACATGTTTCTTCGGTGGAAATGGTGGTTTTTGTCACTTTTTTGGATCGGTGTTTCAAGATTATCACCACTTTAATAACTTAAGTGGTAAAGGTATCATAGTAAGTGAACTTCCAAAAATACCTTTACTTTACATATTTTTTTTACTTTTCAGTTTTTCAGTTTTTTTTTTTATTTTTAAATTTTCTGGAATCAACCTCAGTCGACCTCTAATGAAGGTCTGTTCGTTTGACCTTCATTTCATGTTGTTGTTTTTATTAAAACTATATGGATCTTGGATTTCAATATGAGAGAAATACATAAGGAAAAAAATGAGAGGTCTGTTCAATGCCCTTAAATTGTGGATCTTGGATTTTCATGGCTGGGCATGTGTGTTGAGTCGAAGAAGATGGACAGGAAGTCTCAAATCACAGTTTAGACTTTCATAATGAGACAAAAAAAAAAAAAATCAACAGTGGATGTTGGATTTTCATGGTTGGGCATGCATGTTGACTGTTGAGTCGGAGAAGATAAACAGTAAATCTCAATTCACACTTTAGACTTGCATAATGGGACCAAAAAATTCAACACAATAAGTCTCAGAAAAGTAATAATAAGTCTCGGAATGTTCATAATAAGTCTCGGAAAGACTTAAAAAAGTCTTGGAAAGACTTAAAAATATAGAAAAAAAACAATTCAGGTATTTTCCAAGACTTTTTAGGAATTTCTGAGACTTTTCAAGCATTTTCAAGACTTTTCGTGATTTCCGAGACTTTTTGGATAAAAATAAAATTTTCCAAGACTTTAGGTCATTTTCGAGACTTTTTGGTAATTTCTGAGACTTTCCGGGTACAAATGAAATTTACTTTCCGGACAAAAATGAAAAGTCTCGAAAATGACCAAAAGTCTCGGAAAATTTCATTTTTACCATGAAAGTCTCGGAAATTACCAAAAATCTCAAAAATAATTGAAATGTATCGGAAACTACCTGAGAAGTCTCGGAAATACTTGAAAAGTCTCGGAAATTACCTAAAAAGTCTTGGAAATTACCGGAAAAAAATTTTCTTTTTTTTTTTTTCATTCATTTTCTTCTTAATCGACCTCCAATGCAGGTCGATTTGGACCTCCATTGGGGGCCGATTTCGACCTCCATTGGAGGTCTTTCATCTTCATTGATGGAGGATTTTGAAAAGGAAAAAAAAAAAAAAAAAGGGTAAAACCAAATTGTGAAGCAGATTACTGTATAAGGCATTTTGTCCGTTCACCATAATATGTGCTATTTAAATTCAAGTTATTAAAGTGGTGATAGTCTTAAAATGCACCCTCAAAAAGGTGCTATATACTTTTCGAAACCGATTCTTCATTAACTCATTAGAACGTTTTTGGTAAGAAAAGCAAAAAGAAAGAAAAAGGCTTGAAAGCATATTGAAAATCGTAAGCAGTTGAGTTGATATGAGCTGTAATTTAGATATCATCTCAGTGTAAATTTTGAAACCACCCCATCAAAATAACTTTTTTTCAAGATTTTATGAACAGTGTTTTGGTACTAAAATTTTGATGACATATGAGATATAGTCAGGACTCAGGAAGGAGCTGAGAGTTAGTAATGGAAAGTAGAGAACACTTACAAAAAATGTTTGCCGAAAGGTCATTCTTTGTAAGCAGAGCTCTCTGGATCTGTACTGCATTTACATGGAAGGTCAATTCAATGTTGATGTTTGCCTTTTGTAGAGACCAAATTCCATTTGTATACTCTTTCTTCTACTCACACATTACCAATTTGAAGAAAAAGAATATATATTGATTACTAAGAAGATCCTACTTTCAAATGGTATGTTGAGCTATCAAGTCTCTTAAAATTATTGACACGTCAATATTTATCGAAATGTAATCCATTGTTACATTGACTATGATTGATGTAGGGCCTTATGGGGTATACCGATGGACGAAACCAGCTTTTAACCAAACTCGGCCCTTTTCGCCAACCGAGAGGTCAAAAATATTTGGTGAAATACGTCAAATGAGTGAGACCACATTTTACAGGTTTTCCACGAGAAGCCATATTGATTGCTTGCTTGATTGATTTTTGTTAATAACACATGGAAGCGTGTCCAAGTGTTCTATAGTTTTTGGACATTATCCATTAGCCCAATAATGGAGCACCGATGTACTTTGAACTTTGAAGAAGAGGGTGACTGTGAACTAAAAAAAAATACTACCCATTTGGCATGATTCAATGATACTTTTTTTGGGATAATTATCTCGGTGGTCATCGATTTGATGACACATTATTAAAAAGGCCACTAAATTAGGAATTAGTTTTAAATGATCGTTTTTAGCGAAAAATGTGATACTAATGGTCATTTTATCCAATTCCATATAATTCCATCCAATAAATAGCATTTTTGTAAATAAGGGGATGACAATAATTTATTTTAGATGTTTTTTGGAACTCAATTTTTTCTTTTATTTTTTGAAACGAATAATTATATTTAGCGTGTGTATATATATATATATAGCATATCTCAAATATATATATATATATATATATTTCTTTTTTGAGAAGATGAAGATACAAAATCTAAAAAATCTAAAAAACAAAGAAGAGACATGTGTATTGATCTAAACCATTTCTTTTGTATTTTAAAACGAATATATTTATATATATATATATATATATATATTTACACACGCTAAATATAATTATTCGTTTTAAAAAACTTTCACAAAAAAAATTGGTTTCCAAAAAATATCTAAAATAAATTAATGTCATCTCATTGTTTATCAAAATGTTACTCATTGAAAAAATTGATTTCCAACAAACATCTAAAATAAATTATTGTCATTCCCTTATTTACCAAAATACTACTTATTAGATGGAATTAGATGGAATCGGATGGAAGGGCCATTAGTATCACACTTTTCATCAAAAATGACCATTTTAAAACCAATTCTCAATCTAGTGATCATTTTGATAGTGTGTTATCAAATTGATAGCCACTAGGTAATTATCCCTACTTTTTTCCACTTTATTCTCATGTGATGTGAAAAGATGGATAGATTTCTCATTCCCAAACAAGTTTATAAATGAGCTTCAAGTACCATAATGCTGATAAGCTCTGCACGTTAGGGAACTGAAGAACTCAGCAGGAAAGATTTAAGAGAAATAGATATTTTCAGTTTGATATCTTTTGAATATATAAAAAGATGGGTTGTAAATACAGTGGAGGTTTGCTTCTGATCATCACTGTTGTGATCTTGTGGATCACATCAGAAGAGGTTACACAGGTCAGTTCTTTCTTCTATATCAAATGTTGCTTGCTATTTGTTTTTTGTATGTCACATGTTATATTATATTATATCGAACTTTGTTGATAAAGTTAACTAAAAATCTCTTCATGATTAGTTGCTTCTTTAACTTTTGTTTTTAGTTACTAATATATTTCTAGAGTGTAAATGCTCGGTGACGTACAAAGTCACTTCACTAGTATGAGTTTGGACACACAAGTCCACCTTCAAATCAATTTGATGCATCCTATGTAATTTTTACTAATGATCTTTTGATTGTACCCCAGGTTGATGATCACTGTCATGTCCTTCCCATTGATATTGGATTTTGTCTTTACTGATAATTTGTAGTTTTTCTTTACTTGCTTTGGTTTATATAAGGGAGGTCTCCTGGTTGCTTCTTTCTGTGCATCAGGTTTTCAACCCAATTGCCTAAGTACATTTTTAGTCTTTTAATCTCCTAGTTTGAGTAGAGATTCAAGTTAAGAATTCTCATAGGTGAAGCAATAAATAAAGTCTAGAGCCTGCTGTCCTTTGATTCTGATTTTGTTTACTGAAACTTTTACATGAACACTATGTGTTGAACAGGGTGTCTACAAAAGCTATCAGCATCCATGTATACACAAATATATACATGTAGCCACATAGCTCTAAAAGTTTCAAACTATATATGTATACACTAGATTATAAAGTAGTACGGAAATTGTATATGATTTTGAATACTTTCACATTCTCCTTCTCAGAATGGCCTTTGACTGCAATTGGTATTGAAACCAAATTGACATTTCCGCATTCCGCCGAAACGGCAGAGATAATCCTTGTTAACAGTTTCATCGGAAGTTTTCTGAGCGACTACTTTTGGTAAGCTAATAGAAAAAAGCTTCCTGATTTGTATTCTGTGCATCAAAATGTTCTTATTCTTCTAAAATTGTCCTCACTATATGATGCTCACAGGGCATTAGCTGTGGTTTGGACCTCACCGCTTGTGGCGGCACTTGGTGTTTCTCTTTCCATACCAATAGCCATGTTGGAAGACATGTTAATACATGGTCAGCAATATTCAGTCATCTATATGATAGGCTCAGCTCAGGTAAGTAAATGACCAAACAATTGATTTACATGTCAAGGAATTTATGCTTTACACAATTATGCCTACAATTGATGAGTCGTTTGGTGATGTATTGCAGGTATTCCTAGGATTTGTGATGGCTAACCTAGCTGACTGGATTTCACAAAACTTGAGATGGGCAACTCTTAATTTTAACATACTAGATTTTGCATCTAGGGACTAAGACTTCAAGTTTAAATAATACTGTTATCGACTTCACAGTTCGACCATGTATTCAATAAAATGATTTGTCAGAGCAAATATCAAAGCGGCTCCCAGGTCTTTGGGTTTGAGGATAAAGAAACTGAGAACTATGCAATTCAAGCTTATGCTTCAAAATAAATCCATGTACGTGCTAGTAAAGACATTTGATGTAAGATAGGACTAATAAGTACACTAGTAAAATCATAAACCATCCGCTACAAAAATAATGAACCTGCCAACATCACTTGCTTGGATTAATATCAGATCAGAAATCAATTTAAAGGAATCCATTCCTTGGACAACCAAGGAAAAAAATCTATTTCTTTCCTTGGTGGAACGAAATGTGAAATTAGAGAACACTTATATAAAAATGTTTGCCAACAGAAGGTCATGCACTCATACTTTGTAAGCAAAGCTCTCTGAATCTGAACTGCATTTACATGGAAAGGTCAATTCCATGTTGATGTTTGCATTTTGTAGAGACTAAATTCCATTTGTATACTCTTTCTTCTACTTACAAATAACCCATTTGAAGAAATAGATTTTTTTTCCTTGAGATTCTAAAAGGTAATTACCTTTTACTTGGTTTTCATCCCAAGCCTTGAACCACCAAGGAAAAAAATCTATTTCTTCAAATGGGTAACTTGTAAGTAGAAGAAGAAGTATACAAATGGAATTTGGTTTCTACAAAATGCGGACATTTCCTTGGTGGTCCAAGTGGTCCAAGGCTGGACAACCAAGAGTAGAACCAAGGACTTGGGTTTCATCCCAAGCCTTGGACCACCAAGGAAAAAAATCTATTTCTTTCCTTGGTGGAAAGAAATGGAAAGTAGAGAACACTTATAAGAAAATTTTTACCAAAAGAAGGTCATACACTCATACTTTGTAAGCCAAGCTCTCTGAATCTGAACTGCATTTACATGGAAAGGTCAATTCCATGTTGATGTTTGCATTTTTTAGAGACCAAATTCCATTTGTATACTTTTTCTTCTACTTACAAACTACTCATTTAAAGAAATAGATTTATTTTTTTCCTTGGTGGTCAAAAGCTTGGGATGAAACCCAAGTCCTTGATTCTACTCTTGGTAATTTACCTTGAGGCCAGCCTTCAGGGCACTTAGCCCTACTGGTGGAAGGATGGACATGGGGCTAACGTCAGTGGTTCGAATCCTACCCATGCGGGAGCGAGTCCTGATTTACCCGCTTGCATCGTTGTGGGACCAGTGGTGCGGGCAAATGTTTCTTATTTGTCATACTCCACGAATCCAACATACAAACCACAAGAAGATATACAAGCCAGACGAGTGTCACGCAGTTGAGGGAGAATATGCGGATATACGTCTGGACGAAGTTCGGGATCCTTAATACCAAAAACAAAAAAACAAAAAATAGCTTTTTTTTATTAAAAAAAAAAAAAAAATTGTAATGACATGTCTGTTAAGAAAAGTTGTTTAATAAAAAATAAAATAAAATAACTGTACATCTATACATGTCTTTAATAAGTTAATATTTTAAACAAAAATCATTAAAGATAGATTTACAATTTAGTTGTCTATCAAGTATACTTTTATGGGACAAAATGAGGTTGGCTCTCTGTATGTGACCACACCAAAATGGGCTCTCGCAATAGTACGAGGCCGTGAATGTAACGTAGAATAAAAAAGATTTCGTTCCCATGAGGATTGAGGAGTTGAATACTGAAATTGACTGATTAAGCTACTATTTGAATAATCGAAAAAAATGTAAATTCTATCTCAAAAACTAAAATTGATCTTAACTAACTATTGCAAATTAATGGAATTAATTAAAAGACACAAACACAAGAACAGTTTTGTTGTAACTTAAATGAGAAATTAGCAAAGGCTTAGAATCCATCCAACCAATTCTATCTTTAATCTAGACCCACCAACTAAACCTATTTATACAAATGAATGTTGAAGATTCGTGTGACCCTAAAATAGTTTCTACTCTCTCTCAAGCAATAAAGACAATACTCATGAATACCAATAACCTATCTCTCGATGATTATCCGAATTACACACAAGTTCATTAAGATTAATGGCACATCATATGAATCCTACAAACTAGTCTCACGTTTCTCTACCTTACTAAACTTGTATTGAGCATTTTATCAAACGCGTGGTGTGCTTCCCCTTTCGGTCCATCACACAACCACAAAAATATAATTTTAATGATAGCTAGGCATTCAAAAGCATTAAGCATATGAAAATTTCATACAACAACATAAACAAGCATAGATAAAATTGAGGGTCATTTATTTAGATAGTCATGGATTGAGCTTCATTTTGGCCTTAGCCTAAGAAGTTTAGTTCATATTACAACTTAAAGCCATACAAAAAGTATAAAGAGATCTAAACATGGCTGTCATAAGAATAAAAAGAGAAAGAGATATAGAGAAAACTCTGATGGAGGGCTCTATCTTATTTGCTTTGAACTTCTTCTCCTTTGATTCCTCTTCGGCTCTTTTTGCCCAAAAATATGAGATGATAATGAATTTGAAGGTTCAATGTGGTGGGTGTATGGAAGGATGTGTAAAGATGTGGGTTTGGTGAATTGGTTTCTAAGAAAGGCTAAGGAAATGTGTGTTCTTGGTGAGATTTGGGTCGGAGAGTGGTAGTTTGATCTGAAAATAAGGAAAGTTTATATATGGAAGGAAAATATGGTAAGGGCAAAGGGGTAATTATCTAAATTCTAGGAAGAAAGGCAACTTGAAAAGCAACCTGCTCAAGTCACATCTCAGGGCACTTTGTCTACCGGAGTATGTGGCTTGAAAACAATTTCTTGAAAATCTTGGCAAAGAAGAAAGCAACATCAATAGCGACCTTCCTTGAAGTCGCTTCACATTTCACTTTGCCTTCTAGAGACCGGAATGTGTTTTCCGACAGAGAAGAATGCGACATCAATAGCGACCTTCCTTGAAGTCGCTTTCTCTCCTGGAGGGACAATTAAACACCCTTTTGCAACTCTTTGTTCTTTTCCAACTCCAATCATGCTAAGATGGCTCCAGAGCAAACCTTGACCTGAACAAACTTATTTAAACAATTAAATACTCAGAGTTAACCGAGAAAAGAACACAAATCTATAGGAATTGGGAACACAAACGATTAAGTACATTTCTAGCCTTTTAATCTCCTAGTTTGAGTAGATTCAAGTTAAGAATTCTCATAGGTGAAGCAATAAATAAAGTCTATAGCTTCCTGTTCTTTGATTCTTATTTTGTTTACTGAAACTTTTACATGAAACACTATGTGTTGAACAGGGTGTCTACAAAAGCTATCAGCATCCATTTGCTGTAGCATATCTCACAACTTCTCTTCTAGTTGTTCATCTTCCATTCGCGTTCATCAAGGATTGGTTACGAAATATCCTGAGACACCGTTCTAGTAAAAGCTGTAATGGTGTGGAAGCGGTCGATATGTCCTCTAGAGAGCCTGATTCTGGTGCACGTGGTAATACCAGATACGAACATTATGTATTATTGTCAGATAAAGAGTGTGCCATAGACATTTGTGCTAAGGAAGAAGATAATGCGGAAACTCTGAAGCAAGACGAGAAGCTTACTTCGAAGGAAGTTGCTGCGGTTGTTTTCTGTATCGCTCCTTTCTGGTTTTTAACAGAGGTGAGACTGACATATGTATTGGTTCTGGGTTTACATATTTGCATAAACATAACCAAAGTAGGTGTTAATGTTGCTATATTTATCTTCTACACAGTATCTAACAAGTGCTGCACTTTTTCGAGTGAGCGTTGCTAGTACAACATTATGCACTGTTTACAGGTTTGATGTACTGAAGAATACTCGTGTTTTCTCCAAAATAAATGATCTATTATAGTAAGAAACTGAGAGAAAACTATAAAATGCAGTGCTGCTTAAAAAGTTTTCTGGAGAGCAAGAAGAAAGAGTAGACATGCAAAAGTTATTTGGCTATATTGGATTATTCACACTTGCTGCCCTTTGGTGTCCCGGTAAGACTAAACATGGGAAAATCGAAACTAAGAATACGAATCTTTTGATATCATTTCGTCACCAAGAAGGGATGTGGGAAATTCTCTTTCTGATATCAAAGTAAGACGACGAATAATACATTTTAGAATCCCTTGCTTCCCTTAATTATCCTTCGAAACTAAGAATAAGAATCTTTTGATATGATTTCGTCACCAAGATGGGAGGTGGGAAATTCTCTTTCTGATATCGAAGTAGGACGACGAATAATACATTTTAGAATCCCAATTTTCATACACTGTTTCGATCGCTTTCACAAATATATACATGTAGCCACATATCTCTAAAAGTTTCAAACTATATATGTAGACACTAGATTATAAAGTAGTACGGAAATTGTATATAATATTGAATACTTTCACATTCTCCTTTCTAGAATGGCCATTGACTGCAATTGGTATTGAAACCAAATTTACATTTCCACATTCCGCCAAAACGGTAGAGATAATCCTAGTTAACAGTTTCATCGGAAGTTTTCTGAGCGACTACTTTTGGTAAGCTAATAGAAAAAAGCTTCCTGATTTGTATTCTGTGCATCAAAATGTTCTTATTCTTCTAAAATTGTCCTCTCACTATATGATGCTCACAGCGCATTAGCAGTTGTTTGGACCTAACCGCTTGTGGCGGCACTTGGTGTTTCTCTTTCCATACCAATAGCCGTGATAGAAGACATGTCAATACATGGTCAGCAATATTCAGTCATCTATATGATAGGCTCAGCTCAGGTAAATGACCAAAACAATTGATTTACATGTCAAGGAATTTATGATTTACACAATTGATGAGTCGTTTGGTGATGTATTGCAGGTATTCCTAGGATTTGTGTTAGCTAACCTAGCTGACTGTATATCACAAAACTTGAGATGGGCAACTCTTAATTTTAACATACTAGATTTTGCATCTAGGGACTAGGACTTCAAGCTTAAATAATAGTGTTGCTCATTGATCGACTTCACAGTTCGACCATGTATTCAATAAAATGATTTGTCAGAGCAAATATCAAATAGGCTCCCAGGTGGAGAAAGAAACAGTATCACAAAATTTGACTCTAAAGAAAACTGAGAACTATGCAATTCAAGCTGATGCTAGTAAAGACATTTGAAGTAAGATAGGACTAGTAAGTACACTGGTAAAATAATAAACGATCCGCTACAAAAATAATGAACCCGCCAACATCACTTGGATGAGCAGGGGAATAGATGAATATCAGATCAGAAATCATTTTAAAGGAATCCATACCTTTATAAAATTCAATTTCCGAAAGTCTAGAGCCTCAAAAATTTAGGCTCACTTTACACTCCAATTGAGTTTATAGAGATCACTGATGACATAACGTGGGAGTAATCTGTTTAATCTTCCACTGTTCCACACTTCCACCATGAGTATAGCAACTTGATAAAATCAGTATTCATGGTATACAAAAAAAACAAGCCATGTCATTTGATTGATGTGTGATTCCATGTCAACAATGATCTTCAAATTCCGCTATTCCAATTGAATAAACGAGCAATTTTTTTGTTTCACTTTATGAGGCAACCTGATTCTCACTTGCTTTGTAATAAAGCATCTTCTGCACGTAAAACATCATGTATCCTTGTGCAGCCCTCACAACATTCTCATTGACTTGACTGATCCAAGCATCATCACACTTGTACCATTGATTACTTAACCGCAGATAAGTTACATAATGGCCAGCATCTAGCTTTCCAGTGTGAGTCACTACAGCAAACAACTCAAACTCTGATGATAAATCATCCAAAGTATCTGGTTCATCTCCATCAAAAGGAAAAATCCTATTTCCAAATCGACTTCTCAAGATGGAAGAAGAGAGATACGGTGCCATGTCCAACGAAAATGGAAAATGAAGATAACGGTCAACCTTCCTTGACATTTTCCGTGCAGAAGAATGCTCAAATCTTTTGATGTGGAAACAAGAAACCAATGGAAGCTTTCTTATAGACATCTGTTTAAGAGATTCCTGCATAATTTGACATTGCTGGCAGAAGAATTTCTGGTCAGAGCCCAATCTCTCAGGTCTTGTAAATCGGTCCAAGCACCCCATCAATGTAGATATTCCACAGTTTTGACTTGACTTCATTTTATCTGCTTCACCGTTGCAAGAATGACTTAACTTTGTAGATCCTGTCTTCATCGAGCTCCCTTGATTTGGTTCCAAGTCCAGCGAGAAGTCAACACATGGGTCATACGTTGTTGATGTGAAACCACAAGCCATACACATGACATCGGATCGCAAGATACCAGAAAAAACTCTATGAGCAATACAGCAGTCTCCACTGCCTGCACTACCAAAGAAATGAGGTTATCAAAATATTCAAAGCGATAGAAATATCAATTGAAAACATATGATTTCAAATGCTTTCCTAAAGAATTTACTCCTGCTATTTTACAAGCTTAAGCATAAGCAAACTCACGAGAATAATAACTCAACCAAACAACTATCCCAGTGAAAAATGACGATAGAAAGTAACGGTACTTCTATAAACATATCATACATCTACTCTGAAGCATGTTAGAATAGCTACTAGTGAAGAGTAATAAAATATATTAAAACTTAGCGCTATCTTAGTGACTTTACTACAAGTGAAAACCAGTAAAACACTAAAACTTTAATTCTCTTTTAGTAAGCAGTCCTATCTTGTTAAAATTTTAATAATAGACTTCATTGCAGCCAAAATAGCAAATAAAATATTAGTGACATGGGAGTGGGAAAAAAAGATAGAAGCTACAGAATAAAGCTCAAAAGTAATTCCGACATACTTGCCAATACAAGAAAGTGCTCTAACGTAGTTTAACCGAAGAACAGATGAGAATCAAAGTTCTCAAAGACTGACAAGGAATTTTATGCCTGCAGAAAACCTAAAGCAACTCTTCTCTTTCTCTGCAACTGGTATCAACTTTGCAACGGTATAAGACCCTATAAATGGCAAAGGTTGAGTTAACATTATAATTATACAGACAATAAATTCCTATGATGAAACCAGTAGGCTAAGCAAAAGTTGACTTACAGGAATAAAGCAGATGACATCGTCAAGCCTGCAAGTTGAGGTTGAATATTAGCCCTAAACCTGGGAGCACTTGGCAACTCCTAAGCAACGGATAAGAAACCTAAAACCATACCCTGCAGTTAAATTTTGTGGTCACTCATTAATCTTTAACAGTGTTTTGGATCATTTCGATTACAAAGAACTACTTAGAATAGTAAAGTGTGGGGCATCAGCGGCACATCAAGAGATCTCTAACCATATACTCATGTGGCCTTTGCACGACAACAACTTTCATCCATGCTTCATGCTTAATAAGTTTGTAATCATAACCTAGTGATTGATTAAGATTAAATTACATAATGTGCTCTTAAGCTATCTAAGGACTCCTCTTATTTATTGCTTCCTTCCACTTAAGAGCTTACAAATTTTCCAATCTATTAGTGTGCTAAGCTGACTAAAATCAACAACGGTTAAGGTTTCACCATATTTGTCAAGTCATAAAGAAACATACTAATTATCAGATGGAACAGATCAGCAATAGCACCATTACAGCATGGTTGAGGGGAGGGGAAAAAAAAAAGAACACAAAAAGAAAAAATTCAAAACATTAAGATTTAAAAAATAGCTGGAAAATTCAACTATACCCAACAGCTTTAACCAACCATGATACTGAACAGAAACAGACATGAATCCCATCCTACACCTTATTCCTAGCTTAAATTTACTCATTAAAACTACCAAATGTTAGAAAAGTAAGCAAATATCCAAGAAACTGAAGTTACCCTACCAAATTTATGCAAAAAATCTGGGTGACGCGATGCATCGCAGAAACATGGGTGCACAATTAAACAGCTAAGATCACATTTTAACCTAAATCATATATCATTTCATACACATTACACATAACATAGAGTTTGGCATATCTACTTTATTTACAAAAATGAAACAACATTAACATGAATAAAATAAAAATTAAAAAATAGATAAAAACTTTGAAGCAGTTACCTTGATTATGGGGCTTACGATGATCCTTCTCCACCTTCTCATGAATCCCATCAAGCATGGAAATGAAAAATTCATGTGCATCCTGTTGTTCATAACTTGCCAGGTTAGCAGCATGTTGCCACCAACTGCAAACCCAAAAATATAAAAACATTTTTATTTCAAAACGTGCATTTACTAGTATAAAAAAAAAAGACACATTCACATAACTAAGAAGAACCCATAATACACCGCAATAAAGATCCAAATTTGTCTCACTCTCCGTCTACTTTATAACATACCCAGATTCACAAATGTACATTTTTGAAAACAAGCATATCAAATTTCAACACAAACCTGTATAAAAATTTGGCGGGGCTATAGGGTGTCCGATCCCCAGAAAAAACCGCCGAAAACATAGCATCCATGTCGCATGCCAGACACAGCCGAACACCATTCTTGGACTGGCATTGGTGTCTGTTATGCCGATCACTCAAAAAGTAGTTCCTCAACGGCGGCGTGTGAAACAATGCTTGTAAAACCGAGTTCATGAAGCACGTGTTGCCCAAATTGTTCAGTCCACGCAGTCCCAACGGTAGATCGTCGCTGCTCGTGCTCGTCCCATCTATCGGACTCGCGTTGTTCACCATTACAGTGCGTTCGCGTAAATCTGGGGTCCATGGCCGGTAATCTATTCTCCGGCGTTTACGCAGATTTTCGGGTTTCATCGGCTGGAGGGAGCCGCTAGTGTGCGCCAGTACAACCGCCGCGTCAAAGTCACGGTCGTAAACCTGGTCCCCACAAACGCAGCAGAACAGCTCCGCCCGATCCACATCCACGGCGATCTCGTGATCAAGGCGGCTGCAGGCGGGAGAAGCCGCGTGGGCCGCCGCGTGAGACGACTGCGGAGGCGCGTGGCAGGAGACGGTGGCGCACGCCATGCAGGCGTAGATCCGGGGACGGGACGCATCCCCGCAGGTGACGCAACGCGGGACCTCGGAAGGGTCTCGACGAATCGCGGCGCGGCCTCCGGGCGGCTTGACCCGGAGGCAGTCGTGGAGGGCCCAGAATGGTTTGGAGCCGCTTCGGGCCCGGAAATCGGCGAGGTGGGGACAAGGCTGCGGGAAGATCTGACCGTTGATTTTCTGGTGGTGATTGATCTTGGATGTCATGTTGATGGAGATTGGTTGTGTAAACCCTAGATTTATGGATGAACATAACAAGGGTCATCTGATCAGGGAGATTGGTAGATGTGATCAACGGCTGAGATTGAAGGAATGGAGACGAGAGACCATTGTGAATGGTGAGGATCAGTTTGTTTGAGCTGAACTGATCTTCACTTTTTGGGCCTCTCTACTTATTTATCTTCAGATACTGTTCACATCTGCAATTAGTAATTGTAATATTATTTTATTTATTTTCTATTTTAAGGATTAATTTAAAATTTTAGCTAATTATGATGTTTTCTCATTTTTGATCCAAAAAGAGAGGAAAAAGAAGACTGGACTGACCAGTGGTAGTGGTCAATGTTTTTTATTTTCTAATTTGCTTTTTTTTTTATTCAATGAAAGGGCAAAATGGGTACTAAAAAGAAAGATTATTGAATATATAGCTTCTGTGGGCCGCTGATGTAAAGTTGTGTTGGACGGTTGTGATCTTTTCTGTCGACTTTTATTTGCCACTGATCAGCAATAAATTCCACAAAGAATTGTACTCTCTGTTTGGATTTATGAAAAAAAAAGCTTGTATGCACCCGATGCATCTCCCTCTAAGATCTCGTCACTTGTCAGGAAGTTATTGTTTTTTTTTTTTTTTTTTTTTTTTTAATTACAACAACTATATTACAACAGTTGGATAACAGCAACTGGAACTGGATTACAACAACAGTCGGGAACCTGCGAGGTTAGAGACGCTGACGAGCACGGCCCGGAGAGCAGCTCCCACAGATAGGGAGAGAGACACCCACTCAAAAGTAGGACAACTACCCACCCGAAGGTGGGACAAACACCCACACAAGGTGGGACCACATCCACACAACATGTGGACCAAGGAAAATTGTCATATCCATATGCATGCCTTGGCACCCGAACTTGGATGGTGGAGGGCTCCAAGAGGAGGGTCCAACCATCACACTGCGAGGCCATTGGCAGGAAGTTATTGTTACATGTATCGAAAAGATAAGCAATTTGACCAACCAGTTCAATGATATGGTCTGGTTGTTTTCAATTGTCTAAAGATTGGTTAAACCATTTATACAATATGGCCTACAGCCTACTACTTCATGCCCAGCAGCATTCAATAATAAACTTCTTGTCTCATGTGTTCTTCTTTTTGGCAAGATGTAATTTGACAATTTGGCACTAGTTCAACATACACATATGTCCAAACTCTAATGCCAAAAATGGAAAAATACAAATCAGTAATCTCTATTCTCTAGAAAAACAAATGAAGAAAACAAAGATTGTGATCTTCCATTGGAAGGATATCATGAAGTTGATTATTTACATCTAGAAAGTTTGTGCCCCTACTACCATTTTTACCAATACAAGCTTCTTCAAAGAAGATTGATAGTTCAAAACAAACAAATTTGCCCCAACTAGATTGCATATTACCACAAATTGACTGGAAACATTTGAACGTGTTGTAGGAGTTCATCTGGTGGATACAACAATGATTAGATACAGAACTTGACTACGAAGGAATGATGATGTTCATGAATTTCCTCTTGGCAAATGCTAACCACCATTTATTTGGAGTTCCATTAGCCCTATATGCAACACTCAACAGTCTCCCACTTGTTTCCTCCCTTATCTGCTTCAGATAATTCCTGAATAGCTCTGCATTTAAGAGATCAAAAGTCAGACCTAAATACTCAAAACAGACGGTGATTATTGCACTGACGTTGGTGTCAAGCAGGAAACTTAAACCAAGTGAAAATGAAAGGTAACATATATGTCAACATTCCATTAATCAATATGAATACCTGATCCAACAGCTATTGGACAGAGAGAAATAAAAGGTTATTTTCTGGCGTTGGTACTTTTTTCCGATAGGCAGAAACTAGAGCTACTTTTCACATAATATTAACATCAACAGCCTCAGAAACTTAAGGATAACTAACACAACCATACAAGAGGAGACTTCACTAATAACGATATGGAAAATGAACAGAACTCTAAGGCATGCATTACACTTTCAGTACAGTTATCATCCAGAAAATTACAGATCAAACAATAAGGAAAAAGAAAAAATACAATCGAAGTTTCTCTTTATGCCACAAGTTTTTTGTAGAATATATAGAAGTTGTAGAAATATAAGGCAGCAAAAGCCAATTGTTTCTGATCAGACTGATACATATTTAGTCATATCAGAGGAGCAGCTAAAAGGAAAAAGGAAAAAAAAAAAAAAAAAACACAGAAAGACAGAAAGGAGAACTAAATTTATGACCCCCATGATTGTCCTTGGCCATGTATACTTTTGTATTCAGACGAACAAGCAGAAAGGGAAAAAAAGAAAAGACACCCAACTACAAAACGAATGTCGATGATCAACTTGACACATAACAGGCACTAGGGCAATAATAAGCATTAAACAAACAATTACTCTAATAAAGATGTCAAAAATCAAAAGTAAGATGAGCTATGGCATAGATTTTCTTATGTATTGTTCACATAAAATTTTAGAAGTTCTCATCTAAAAAATTAAAAAGACAGCATAACATAGTACGAAGGAATGAGCACATTAAAAGGGTCAATCATGCTATAAAACTTGAAGTTTTTTTAACATATTCATCAGTACTTCAGCTCTTTGCACATATAATATGATAACAAAAGCATACAGAGAAGGGGAGGAGCTTTACCTGCTTCCTGTTGTGATTGAGGAACAGTAAAAAGACCTTGAAAAGGAAAACCAGGTTCTCCAGGCACGGTAACCTTTTCCAGGCCCAAGTTAATGATTGCCTTGGTCCCTTCAGCCAAGGTTCTGCAGCCCTCAAGCCTCTTCAAAGCCACATTTATGTAGAATGTCAAATATATAAGTAGCTTATCAGCCGAGCTCTTGATGTCAAAATTCCTAAAGAAGACATTGGCTCGAAAAAATGTAATAGCTTCATCCGCAATATCAACTTTATCTGTAGAAAACACATATCAGTGTCCACAAACAAAAAAGAATTCATTTGTGAACAGTTAGATAATAAAATGTATATATAACCTTGATCTGAAGCCGGAGCAGGACCCTTTATATGGCTTTTTAATGGAAGTAGAGGACATCCACAAGCTTTAGTAACTCCTTCATCCACAAAACTCGAGTGATAAACCTGCCACGACAACCATCTCCAACTTTAATATAAGGACATCCCATTGGTCGTGTACATAAACAATACAGCTAAGAAGCAAATGGGAAAAAAAAAATCTAGGAACCAAAGATTCAATACTAATAGTGAACTAAATTATGATAATTAACTGAAATTCAATGAATACATTTATCCATCAGGCATTTTTGAACTTTTTTTTTTGTTTAGTGACAATTAAAGGAACGAATTTTAGTTAAAACCTAGGTCGAAAACCATCACCGATGAATACCCATGGTGAGTTTTCCAGTACCTAAAGTCTAAACCATCACAATCCCAATTACATGTTAAGCCCCAATATCAGCCCTAAAATCTAAAAAAGAGTATCCAATTTAATGTTAGTAAATCAAATGTATAAAAATTGTTAAAGCAATATCAGAGAAGACGAATAATGGAGAATGAGAATGATCCGTACCATTTATCAGTTGTTAAAGGTCAACGGAATCGGATTTCGCTCAATCGTGTGATCAAAAAATTTCCTGCCAATACCAACAACCCAAAAATTTGAATTGAACTTGAGACAGATGAATAATGATAAAAAAATATACATTTTTCTCAGAACCCAAACAAAAATATAAGTAAAAGCAACCAAACCTGATGGAAATCAGAATCCGAGGGACCGTAGTTTACTGTTTCAACGACGAAAAATAACGGGACGGTGACGGAGAGGTGACAGGTGGTGATGATTGTTGAACCAAATTACAAATATATGATATATTCTCAATTGCCGCAACAACTCTAAAAACGACGGCGTTTCGTCCCAACAAATAGTAATTTTTAAAATAAAAATCTTTTTATTCTTGAAAGACTTTTGTCATTATTTTGGTCATTAATTAAGAATCTTGTAATTAATAGAAGTTAAATAATGTTAATAGTATATTGTAAGCAAAGCAGCTTGCCAAAGTAATGATGTCCAAGATTTCATATATTGTTTTATCATGTTAAGCAGTCACATCTCATACTTACTAAATAGAGATTATTTAATTAAAATGTTAGGGTTTTATTGTTTTGTAGTGAATTTTAATTAATAAGAGAAAAGATTTTTAAATAGAGAATATACCTATTATACAACTAACTAACTAATAAGTTCTATTTCATAGTTTAAAAATATATTATATAATTGGTAGTATGTACAGCCTAGTAGTAATCAACCTCCATATTGAGATCTCAAATTTAAATACCCATCTCCAAATAAATAAATATATATATAGTACAAAATTGTATAATAATAATAAATTTGATAATAAAATAAAAAAATTCTAGATATTTATGGTTACTATTTTTATGAAAATATTGTTAAAAATGGTTCACCGATAAGTATTTTTTTTTATATAAATAAAAAAAAAACATATAAATAAACCGGTTATTCTCTTTTTAACCAAGTGCTATTTACATATTCTAGACATTTATGATGAAATGTTCAAATCTCACCATGTATATTTTGTAGTAGGTACATAAAAATCCTCTACCATATATATATATATATATATATATAGTGTCTGATCGGATAAATTCAATATATCCTCGACATATCGATATAACAATAAAAAGAGCAAATTGCAACCAACCTCCCTAAGGTTTAGCCTTTGATAACCATAAACAACTTTATGCTTAATTGACAACGACATCTCCTATTATTAGTTAAAGTGAAGTCAAACTTAACAAAGATAATGATATTTTTGTCCTTTTAAGCATTTTTAATTTATTTTAAAAAATAAAATAAAAATAGATCTCAAGTTTTCTCAAAAAAAAAATTCTTTTCTTTTCTATTTTCTTCTCAAGTTTTACTAACATAAAAAAATAAAAAAAAGACATCGAAGAAAATGTTGTTGGACTGGATTTAGGTGAGCCACACTTTATTTTTTATTTTTGCAAAATCTAAAAAACTTGAATATGAAGAAAAATCTGGAGATACATCAATGGAAGAAGAAAATGTTGTTAGATTAGATTTGGATGAGCCACACTTTTTATTTTTTATTTTTGAAAAATCTGAAAAACTTGAATCTAAAGAAAAATCTGGAGATACATCAATGGAAGATGAAAATGTTAGATTAGATTTAGATGAGCCAACTTTTTTTTTTTTTTTTTTTTTTAAAGTTTTCATATATTTATATATTTTTAAAATCATAATTTTTTTTATTCATGGATATTTTGGTATTTGTAGCGCCTAAATCCGGTCAATGGTTAAATTTGACCAGCTTTGACTAACATTAGGGAAGGTCATTGTTAACTAATGATAAAGTTGTTTTTAGTTGTCAAAGGCCAAATCTTAGGGAGGTTGGTTGCAATTTGCTCAAATAAAAACCCTTCACATGTATTTATTAAATGCACGGTGATATTTGAATTCCCATCACAAATCTGATAAGTAAGGTGCACGATAAGTGAGCTAAGAGAGGATGTGATTGCATGAAGGAGGACCACTGAGCCGGCCAACAAGTTATTCTAAGGTGGATATGACCTTAATTAATCTCATAACACATAAACATTGCAATGAAAATGTGGTTAAGATGTGATTGGTTTCCTCCACCACCACTTTATCAACAACCAATCACATACTTTAAAAAGAACAGAAAAAATATCAGATCAGCAAAGAATCCAAATCCTATTTGGTCTTCTTGATTAGATATTTGGATCTAAGAATCTAACAATGGTCTCTTATTTCCAACCATACAGTCATTGATTGCTATATTTAACAACCAGTCAAGTTATCTAATTACTAAGCTTGAATTCATGTGTTTACATCACAATCATCCTCTGTCAAATGGGATTTTTTTGTTTTCCTTCACTTGGAAGCAACCTTGTCATTACAAGTCAAGCTAACTTTATGTGTTTTGTCTTTCACTCGAAGCAGAGTCAACAAGGAACAACAAATGGATAGCACTTGACTTTTTTTTTCATTCCCATTTCTAGGTAACATTTTTTGTAAAAATTAAAATAACATTATCTTGCACAACAAACCTAACTACAACAACAACAACAAAAAAAAAAAAAAAAAAACCTAAGAAAATCCCCAAACATTAGACAGCTTGTTCTAGCAGAATATACAGGTCATTTTGGTTCTCATGATGACAAAGAATGCTAAAACAAACATAGAGATAGCTTAGCTGTACATGTGCATTGGTGACATTACATTAGTCGTAGTGGTGACTGAAGGAATCAGTATCTAGATTAAGCTTGTGAATGATGATGATAACATGTACGGAATATTCGCTAGAGGCCCCCGTTGGCAGGTGAGTTCGTGAAGGTCCTTTACTATGTTGAATACTGCCTCCGGTTGTGCTAGTTTAAGTGCATTCTTGGACATGCTCTTGAGTTCATCTGTCTTCGTGCTGAACCATTCTGCCACGAGTCGAGCAGTTTCTTTAGGACTTCTGGTGAAGACACCGGCTCCATTTTCTACCACGTATGGTACGTTGCCCTTTTCCTGGGGTTATCATTTGAAGGGAAAACAATTAGTACAATGAAATTAGAACTCGAAACTATTGACAATTGTGTTGCATAAGCAAGAGCGAGTACATATAGAGAAACACTGATCACATACTTGTCCTGGAATGTAGTCATTGAGAATAATAGGAAGCCCCCTGATCAATGCCTCTGCAATTGTACCAGGTCCTGCCTGTAAAAAGATAACCCGAAAAATTGTATTAGTCTAGACTGCTACACATCATATAGAGAGCTTTCGAGACAATGTTTTAAACTTACTTTTGTAATAATGCAGTCACAAGATCCCATCCATTTCTCCATTTGTGTCTGGAACCCTCTAACCTACATAAAATGACGGGAAAAGGAAAATCGTTCAATGGACACAATTTATGCACTATCTGTGCTGTAAATGATAGGTTTGCGAAGAAGTAATTTACCTTAACGGGGATCTTCCATTCTAAAGATTCGAGTGTAGAGACTAGAGCTTTATTTCGACCACATATGACGATTAATTGGCCAATTGGCTTCTCATTTTCTTTATCAAACAGTGATTCTCCTAGAGCAATTGCAGTTTTCTTGACAGGACCCATTCCTTCTCCACCTCCCATCAGTAACACTGCAGGCAAGTCAGGGTCCATTTCGAGTTCTTTTCGTAAATCATCCTAAACAAACAAGTAAATAAAAAGTAAGATCAAAATCAGAATTCCATCTATTTAAGCAAAATCATTTACCACCCACCTTGGAAAGAACAGCACGGGCAAAAGAAGGTCGGATGGGCAAGCCGAAAACACGAACTTGAGACTCTTCTAGGCCATCTAGTAAAGCTCTCTTGGCCACTTCGCTTGATGGGCAATAGCATCTATTGACCCTGGGGTGAAACCTGAATACAACGAGTTCAATGTCAACATATACACAACGTGGTATATGATTTATAGACGAAAACGAAAAAAATTAGAGCTTCAAATGGCTGGATTGATTATTAAACTGACCATGTAGGATGGCAGGAATTCAGGTCAGTGATAACGGTGGCAAAAATCACTTTCTTTTGTAAACCTTGCCATTTAAGAACCCATAAAGGAATGTGCTGCATCAATGGATGAACACTGATGATAATATCCGGCTTGTACTCCATTAAACCAGCCTCCACCTCCCTTCAATCACACAACACTAACTAAATTTAGATACTTTCATCACATTAAAAGAATAATTCAACCAGGCTAACGAATAATTCGTTTTCGTTCATTCAATGAATAACATTAATCATCAACAACGAATAAACGATATAATTTGACAAGGTTAAGGGTGAGAGTGTTGGAGATGAACAACATACTTGGCATAGTAAGCGGCAATGGCAGCGAGATAGCAGCTGTGAACCCATCTAGGATACGTACTGTGGAACGCGACCTTCCATAGTTGTACATGTTTTACCATGAATTTGTATTGATTCTCCATGTCATTCAAAGGCCATCCAGTGTACTCTTTCCATACATCTTTCACAAATATCTGAAACAAAAAACATGCCTATTGTGAGTAAATTCAATTAAAAGGCCTAAGAAATTTTGTCTTTCGGGTTCATTACTTCAACCGAAGAAAAAATCATCCATCAATCAAGAACTGGAACACGACAAGACACCAATTGTGTTCTTTGACCATGAAATGGACAAATTCATGCAGAAATTGATTGAATGAATGAATTACGACAACATTGTACAGAGCACACACATCCAAAACATGAACACCCGAGAGGCTAGATCTTTACAATTTTGTTTCTCAAACATTAGATCTTCAAAGTTCTTAAAAACAGAACATGCAAAATTCAACAAAGATGATAAAAATAGAAACTTGAAATGAAGAGACAGAGCATGAAAACGAAGAAGAAGATCAAATAAAAATATGACCTGGTACTCATCTCCAAATTCAATCTTGAAAGCGTCATGAATGGCCTCAGCGGAGGCTCTATGACCACCGCCGGTGTCGCTCATGAGTATCAGAACATGTTTGGTCCTATTGGCGCCAATCTGAACAAGCTCCATGGTGGTCTCGTCTTCTTCCTCGAAATCATCTTCGCTATCATACGAATTCCTATTATGATGATGATTGCTGCTGCTGCTACCGCCGCCGGCAGCGGTGCCATAATTCCCGTAAACAGTTTTCCATACCTTCTCCGTAATGGAAACCGCCTTCTTCGGCGACGCCACTGTCATCACCATGTCAACACAATTTGTACAAAACACCAAACAAAAATGTTCACCACCAAACCAGGAGGTGAAAAGTGAAAACCCCAGATGGAATCAACGGTCGAATTCCTGCCGGGAACCTGATTCTCCGAAGGAATAGAGGATTTACGAGGCGGTTTTTGTTTTTGTTAAGGTTGTGACTTGTGAGAGGCTTAGTTGGCGAAAACGTGGTGTTGGCAAATCTTTCGAAATTTTGGAATTGTTTTTGCTTTTATTTTATTTTTTAAATTTATTTTTAATGTTTTTTTGGCTTGAGAGATGGCATTAGTGAATTTAAAGCCGTTTGATTCGCATTTTATTTTGGAATGTTCGGATGGGAAGATTCGAATCTTTACTTGGTTTGTGCAGCGAATTTTTATTTTTATTTTTTTGAAAAGTTGTGCAGCGAATTCTTTTTTTTTTTTTTTTTTTTGGTTTATTAATAAGTGGTTTTTTCTTTGGACCTTCTGACTTTGAATTATCAGCTTTTATGTCAACATGGTAGGTAGTTTTATACTTTTATTACATCTGAATTGACAAATATGCCCTTTTTCAGTTGGTTGCCTTGGTGGTTATTTCAATTGACGCTTGAAGCAAATGAAAAATGACATGTCACGACGCAAAGGCACACCCGACTTCAGAATGAGCAATTTGTAAGGGTGATTCGTCGAGATCAACCGTTATAAATACGGTCTGAAATATAAGTCTAATAAGTCTAATTAAAGATGAAAGATTTTCTCACATTTTACAATTCAATAGGTAAATATAAGACTCGAACTCTTATCATAAAAGTGAAGGGACAATGAACAATTGATTAGTGATTGTGATTAAGTTGGGTAGTTAATCGTTTTAACTTTAGTTTTATATTGAAAGAATATTCTATATAAACAAAACGAAATTCGGATCATTACCGTTCACCATACGGAATCCAAATCTCTACAGCAGAAGCAGATTGAACATCGTTCACCGTACGGAAACCCGAACTCTATAGCGGAAGCGGATCGAACATAAGTCTAATTACAGATGATAGATTTTCTCACATTTTCCTATTCAATAGGTAAATATAAGACTCGAACTCATATCATAAAAGTGAAGGAACAATGAATAATTGATTAGTGATTGTGATTAAGTCGGGTAGTTAATCATTTTAACTTTAGTTTTTATATTGAAATAATATTCTATATAAACAAAACAAAATTCTTATCATTACCGTTCACCATACGGAATCCGAATCTCTACAACGGAAGCGGATCCAACACCGTTCACCATACGGAAACCCAAACTCTACAGCGGAATCGGATTGAACACCTGGAATTGTATCACCGGTCGAAGGACGATCACAGAATCAAAAAGTCCCCTCTGATCACAATGCAATTTACCCACACAATGATTGGAGATGGGAGAAAACTCTCTAGATTTTCTCCACATCTATGTGTGTTTCTCACTCTATATTGTTCTCTATTGTGTTTCTCTTACACATACACACATGCACTCTTGCATACACACACTCTCAATGTTTGTTTTCTACAGACACTACACGTAGTAAATGCACACCCAATACTGCATGATTGCTTTCTCATGTCTATTGCATACATAAGATGCCAGACTTGGGTGTCCCAAATAAATGCACCCATTAAATAACTGCTCTCATGCTTGGGCTTATCATATGGACTTGGGCTTGTCCATGCACAACTTGTGTTGTTGACCCACTTGGGTGTCTAAAAGGGTTTTCTAGCCCAAACCCAATTATGCCAACATATATTATGTGACGATGAACAAATATTGATGAGTTAACTAATATGTATATGACAAGTCGAGGTTGGCATGCAATTCTAAATTCCAATCACTTCCCCGTCTCAAATCTCAAAAGTTTAACGGTTAAACAAAATACGGACCACTCAATGTATAGCTTGGTAGTAAATTAAACTCACTCGGTTTAACGAAATCTCAGGTTCGAGTCATCGCACCGTATATTGAATATAAAAAAATAAAAACAATAAGACTCATATACTAATACATTATTGAAACTATTAACAAATTTTTCTAGTTCAAAAAAAATAAATAAATCATTTCATCCAGTCAAATAATATCTTAAATTCGAATGGCTTATTGGTAAAGAACGTTAATTTAGTTTGACAATATCTCAAGTTATCGTTGTATTACTAACCATTTTTTAATAAATTGTTACAAAATAACTAAATAAGTTATAGTGGAAATGGTGGAAAATATCACATTTTTGAACTGATTTGGTGACAAAGTCACTGCTTTAATAAGTTAAGTTTAAAAGGCACCTATTATGGTAAACTACCAAAATTGCCCTTACTTTACACATTCTCTTTCTTACTTGGAAGTTTTCTGATATTTTATTCTTTCACCTTTCTTTATAACAGACCTTCAACGGAGGTTCAACACCATAAAATTATCAATGCAACTTCATTGGATAATTATTTTTGTGGCGCTACGCAGACGCATTCGGGGCTTGAACAAAAAGGCTGGACCAGTGAATGAAAAGTCACGGGAAGTATTTCAAAAGTAACGAAAAGTCACAGGAACAGTATCAAAAGTCACGGGAACAGTTCAAAAAGTCACGGGAACAGTATCAAAAGTCACGGGAACAGTATCAAAAGTCACGTGAAGTGTATCAAAAGTCACAGGAATAGTTTAAAAAGTCACGGGAACAGTATTAAAAGTCACGGGAAGTGTATCAAAAGTCACGGGAACAGTATCAAAAGTCACGGGGAGTGTATCAAAAGTCACGGGAACAGTTCAAAAAGTCACGGGAAGCGTATCAAAAGTCATGGGAACAGTTCAAAAAGTCACGGGAAGCGTATCAAAAGTCACGGGAATAGTATCAAAAGTCACGGGAACAGTTCAAAAGTCATGGGAACCCAGAACTTCATCGTCTTCAAAACAACTTTTTTCAGAAACTAAAAACCTAACCTAACCTCATCATACAAACATAATCAACAACAAATCAAATCAAATCTAAGCTCGAACAACGTTTCAAAAGGCTCGAAAACCATAATCTATCAAGAACAAAAACAAAATCGAAACATAAACACTGTCAGTTGCAGGTTCTTATCGACTTCAGGATTGTAGCGCCACTGTCGGTAAGTTTGCCGTGAGATTTACAGTCGGATTTCTTGCAACGATGCTTTCTCTTTCCACTGTTCTCTCTCTCTCAACTTTTTTCTCTCCACGTTTGAAAAGACACAAACAGACAAAATGATGATATTTTTGTCTGATCACCTGAATAGATGTCTTTTAAACTTAAATTAGTAAACCAGTGATATTCTTACAAAAACAGGCTGAAATAGTGACAAAATTTTTTTGAACCCATAAGTTATAACTCGATAATCATGATTATTTATGTAACAATAATACCCTTCCGATTTGACTAAAGATATTCATGATATTTTAATGTATCCATCCAACTTTAAAAAAATTAATTGGTTAATCTTATATTTTACTAAATATAAGATTATCTACTGCTTTGGATTTAGTGATAAGCTAAATACTTCAAAGTAAAGTGACATCAGCAATATGCAAAATTTTAAAATACTTTAAAATTGGAAATACAATTTTATAAACTCATATTTATCTGATATTATTGTACTTTTTTTTTTTTTTTTTTGTAAGAATGATATTATTGTACTTGTTAATTGGAGTTGAGTGAAAGGGACGCTGATTTGGGTAAATGGGGCATAGAAGAAAGGAACAACTAAGAAGTACAGGTGGATAGAGGAAGATTGGACAGATAATACAAAAATATAGGGGCATAACAGCAAAATCGCATTAAAAAAACAAAAAAAAAAAACAAATGGTGTTGCGTGGGACCGAGTTACTTTTGGTGGTGATTGGCTAATTGAGGCAAGTTGAGTTGGCACTAGGCAGCAGCAAGACCAATTCAGCCTTGGAGTTTGGGAGATGTGATGTAACTGTATTTTTGCGGCTGTATTTTTCCTAGAGAAGCTGTATTTTGGCAGCTCCAACAAGTGCTTTAAATACTCTCTTAAATGTGTTTTTTTTAGCTCACCCGCATAATTAAGAGGTGGCTTCAGCCCTTTAAATGGATTCCAAATATTTAAATTTATTTTATTTTTTAAAAAACATAAGATATTTAACTTTTAAATCCCAACAACATTTATTATCTAATGAGTAATTTATTTTACAATAATAATTGCAAAGTAAAACATCAAAACAATAATAATAAATTATTAAGGGAGCCATTTGAGGGAGTATTGTTGGCAACATCTAGAGATGGCAATATTCCCCACGGGGCGAGGATGAAGGATAATATTCGGGGACGGGGACGGGGACAAAGTCTTGTCCCCAAAATTGAAGCGTGGCAGGGACGGAGGAAGCACTTCTTGCCCCATCCCTGCCTCGATATTATATATATATATATACAGAAATTCTATTATTAGTTCGAACTGACAAAAGTTATATCAGTTCCTTGCATGTGGGCCACTGGATTTAAATACTTTGACTTGGCTGTATAAACTTGTCAGTCAAAGTATTTAAATCCAGTGGCCCACATATAAGGAACTGATATAACTTTTGTCAGTTAGAACTGATAATAGAAAGACTGTATATATATATATATATATATATATATAATATTCAGATTTTTTTAATCATTTATATATATTAACACCACGTTTGGCCTGGTTGTGATTTGTTGGAATATATAACTGAATATATATATACAATTTTTCTATTATCAGTTCGAACTGACAAAAAATATATCAGTTCCTTTCATGTGGGTCATTGGATTTAAATACTTTAACTTGGCTGCATGCACTTGTCAAAGTATCTTTTAAATCCAATGGCCCACATACAAGGAACTGATATATCTTTTGTCAGTTCGAATTGATAATAAAAAGACTGTATATATATATATATATATATATATATATATATATATTATATATTTATAACTGAATTTATATTATATATATATATAATTTATAATACATAACTGAATTTATATTTTTTTTTTCTTTTTTTTAAGCTGTAATTTTTAAATATATAATTATATTAAACGGGGAATTGGGCGGGTATAGGGAAAGCCCCTCCAACGGGGAATCCCCGCCCCCGACCCCACTTCTCTTAATGCGGGGACGAGAACGGGGACAAGGATGGGGATGGTTTTGAGAGGCGGGGATAGGGATGGGGATGGTAAAGCATTCCCTGACCCTGACTCACCCTGTTGCCATCCCTAGCAACATCCACCCTTATTTAAGAGGGTCTCCAAAGGAGACCGTTGGAGATGCTCTCTAGCTACATAATTACTATTAAAAAAAAAAAGTATTTATTACACAAGTACATTTATTGTATCAATTGAATGAAAAAGTATAATAAATACTTTCATTTTATAGTAATTATATAGTTGTTAACATGTGCCCTAACTACCCTTCTTTAATCGATGAATAAAGGAACTTAATTAATGATGTTTTCGATTAAAGTCAGTGGAAGCTCAACTCTCAACATGTTACTTATAAATTATAATAAAACACCCGCTGCTTATTTATATAATTACATGTCACTTGCTTTTCATATGATTCCTTTTTTTTACTTAATTAAATAAAGAATTTTGATCTTCTACTGATCTAATATTCCTCACATGATCTCATGACACATAAGCATTGCAATGAATAGATGGTTAAGATATGATTGACTTTCACAACCACTTTATCAACAACCAATCGTATATTTTAAAAAGATCAGATCAGTAGAAGATCTAAATCCTTAAATAAATGTGTTGTGAGTGAGTTTATTTTTATTCCTATACTACATGAGAACTTTGGCTCGGCGTAAATCATATATAAACAGTAGATTATAAATTATTCTCTGTAAACCACTCATGTTGTTGCACTGTAAATATGCAATTTAGATTTGTAAATATGCATATAAATTCAACTTCAAATGGATTTGATTTATTTCATTAAAAAAATACATGAGTTTTTAAGATGAATTTTGATTAGCAATACCAAAATTTACTATTATACATTTTTTTGTATAGTTGTTGAACTCCATTGACAAGTAAATTTATCATGATTATTTTTTATATATAGAGAAAATTATATTTATGTTATTGATTGAAAATAACTAAGATAATTGTACATTCAATACTAAATAATTTGACTAATAAAAATGTATATTGTTATTAATTTGCACACCATCATTAGATAATAGTATAATTTTACGTTATCAACACTTGTTAATAATAAAATTAAATAATGTTGAATTTATGTAGGTGAATAAAAATGTATTTACAAAAGGTATTATTATCTTGTGGAATCCGATAAAAGTTCATTAAAATACATACCATCCTATAAAATAATGACCATTTTCTTTTAGAAGTGAAAATAATATATATATTTTAAAGCATTTATTCATGAAATTCATTATTTAAATGATTAAAGAATTATTTGGCTTTTACTAGAGCCCTACAAAGATAACGCACTTATGAATTTAATCATCATAAAAAATCCGATTAAAAGTTATGACAAAACGCCCCTAAGGGTGTAACTTAGCTGGTTGATCGACGAGTTTGGAGCTTGGGTAAATGATTTCCAAGTCAGCGGTTCAAATCCTTTCAATGTCAAAAGCTTTACAAAAACACCTGATCCATATGGATAGATAGTTATTGTCAACAAGTTATGACGAAACAAAAACGATATATTCTCCGATCCAGGAAGCTCAAAATGAACAATTATTACTAAAAACTCACATATTAATCTACTAATTTTAACTCACGTAAAAAAGGCTCCACGACAAAGATTATACAGTTAATTCATGATAAATTGATAAACATACAATAAATCAAATACATATAAAATTAAAACTATAGTTATAACTTATAACAGATTAGCAACCAAAAAAAAAAAACCATAGAAAATAAATAAGAAAAATATCAAAATATATTAGAGTAACAGAAGTAGAAGATTATCTATTAATTTTTCAAGTTAATATATTTTTTCAATTAAATTTTGGAAAAAAAAAAAAAAAACACAAACCTAACGACCACAGTGGGAGTCGAACCCACGACCTTTTGATCCGAAGTCAAACGCGCTAATCCACTGCGCTATGCGGTCGTATTTGACAATGATGGCTTATTAAAATACATAGCAATATTAAAGTTGACAAGAGAAATTCTCGCATTTTCTAAAAGTATCCCTCTAGATTTATTTATTTCCAACCAGGGCCCCAACGTCTGTATTTAATAATTCAAAACACCCCTAACCCTTTACATTTTCGAGGGTTGACTAACTTTTCCAGTGTTTCTCCTAATTTCGAAAGGCCCCCGAATCTAGGGTTTTCTTCCATCTGCAATCCTCGTTGGTGAGCCTCTCTTCCCCCCCGAAGATTTTATTAGGGTTTCACTTCTCTCTCTCTCTCTCTCTCTCTCTCTCTCTCTACACATTCACATCAGTCTCTCTTTCACACACACGATTTGCATGTACTTATTATATATATTTTTTATCTGAGTAAACTGGCTCTAACTCACCCGATTGTGTTGTATGTCATTGTTTGTTGAAATTGAGTTGACAATGCTGTGTGTTTGGTGTCCTGTTTTGAACTGTTGATTAATTGGTGTTTCATGTTTGTTGAAAGTTTCCAGCTTTGATTAGGTTTGATGTTTTTTTGATTGGATGATCATGAACGTTGGTTTGTTGACTTTGACAGTGAACTGTTTCTTAGCTCTTCAGATTTGAAATACTCTGACCCATTTGCTGTTTACAGTCAACTATTGTTGATTTGGCATGTATGGACTATGGATTATAAACAGTTCTGTTTTTGGTTTCGGTGGATTCCTTTCAATCCCCTTATTTTATGATCTCATTGGAAATTATTTAAAGACAATTACTATTTGATATAGCTATTTGTGCAAGGATTTTACGATTAAGAACCAACTTCCCTGTATACAGATTGTGTATTAATCCACTGTGATGCCTCCGCAAGGGCCGCAACTGCCTTTTATACAGATTGTGTATTAAATCCGCCCCGCGAATTACTGCATTTATTCGACTAATTCGAGTGATCCACGAACAACAAAAACCCTTTTTTTACCTATCTCTATCACGATGTGCCGAAACCAAAGCTCTTATTTTCTGTTGAATAATTGTTTGGATTTAGTTCTACAGTAATTGCTGAATGATAGTAGGAGCTCATTCTTTTGTTGTTATTCTTTCTTTGGTCATGCCAGCATGTTTTTGTATGTAAAATATGAGAGTGGGTTTTCTCTGTTGATGTCTCCGGATTGTTTAGTGGGTCGCAACAGTAAGATCTTTGAAATCAATCGCAAGCTTGTCCTGAATTCTTTTGGTTGGTTAAAAATTACTGGTTTCTTAGGGTATTTCTTTGTAAGAATGTCTTCAAAGAGTATTCCGGTTTTATATCGTGAGGTTTTAAAGAAGGTTTATATATTATAGAATTGTTGTGAAATAAGTGTTGTTCCATATTTGGCTTTAAGCATCGAATTATAGAATTTCGAGAAACTCATGGAATGTATCTGACATGTTTTCCTATGTAACATATATGTCTTTTGGTTTTCTGTACAAATCTCAGAAGTTATTGTAATGGCAAAGGGGAAGCTTATATTAATCTGCCAGTCTGGCGGCAAATTTGTTACCAAGGATGATGGATCCATTTCATATGATGGAGGAGAGGCAAATGCCATGGCTATTAATCCAGACACCCAGTTTGACGATCTGAAGTTGAGATTAGCTGAACTTTGTAATGTGGAGCATAAATCTTTGTCCATCAAGTATTTTATCCCTGGAAACAGACGCAATCTCATCACTTTATCTAATGATAAAGATCTAAAAAGAATGTATGAGTTTCATGGGGACTCAGTGACAGCAGATGTTATTGTCATGGGGACAGCAGGTTTTGATCGTGAATCCCTTGCTAGGGATGCTGGCAGGTACTCATCCCACTCTTTTATGCATCCTACTTCTAGGATCATGGTTTCTCTTATTTAATTAATTTTACAATCCTTTTGGTTGCTATTTTGTGAAACCCATTGCTTAACCAGTTATGGCGTGGAGGGGTTTTCTTGTCTTTACATCAACAAGCAAAATGTGTGTTTTGCTAATTTTGTCTACAGTTTTGTTGAAATGATGATAGGGCACCTGAATATTAGTTCAGGTGCTTAGTAATTGGTGATATGTTAGTGATTGCAGGAATTTGTGATATTTTTTAGAATTAATTCTATTTAACCGTCACTTGCAGGGAAAATGGGATAAAATTAGCTGAAACTGTGCCTGCTTCTACGCCATCTCAAGCTGATGTCAGAAGGCCTGCTTCTACTTCGTCTAAAACTGCTGCCAGAAGGCCTGTTTCATCTAAAGCTGCTGCCAGAAGGCGTGCTTCTGCGTCATCAAAAGCTGCTGCCAGAAGGCCTGCTAAAGTAGCCACTGACTCAGAAACTGTCATTTCTGACCCCTCCGGTGATCATCACACTCCAAGTAGTCCTGTCACTGACAATGCTGATAGAAATGCCAACAGCCCAATTATATTAGATATGAATGCTAGCCCTGCTGATACTGTCAAGAAGCGAAGGCGTGCTGCATCCAGGAAAAACAGTGTCTACGAACCATCCACTGATGAGGACTCTGAATCTGATGGTGAGAGAAGGAAAGTTGCATCTCGGAAAAAGAATGTTCGAAATCGCAATCCCGCTGCTGAAAATACGGAGCAGCAACCAAGTAGTGCTCCTTGGCTTGATGATCTGAACTTTACCGTGACAGTTGACAACTCTAACAATGCAACACCAGAAAAACTTGTGGCCTTATGGAAAGGTGGGATAACTGGTATAGGCCAGGAGTTCAAAAGTGTGCATGAATTCCGTGATGCGCTGCAAAAATATGCCATTGCACATCGTTTCACGTATCGGTTGAAGAAGAATGACACAAATAGGGCAAGTGGAAGATGCTTAGTTGAAGGTTGTTCTTGGAGGATTCATGCATCTTGGGTGCCATCTGAGCAGGTGTTTAAGATAAAAAAGATGAACGAAACACATACCTGTGAGGGAGAATCTTGGAAGGCTGGCCATCGGACAAAAAGTTGGTTGGTGGGTATCATAAAAAACAAATTACGAGAGAGCCCACATCCCAAACCAAAAGAAATTGCTGCTGACATTCTTCGAGATTTTGGGGTTGAGTTGAATTATACACAAGTCTGGCGCGGAATCGATGGTGCCAGAGAACAACTTCAAGGCTCGTACAAAGAGGCTTATAATCAGTTACCCAGTTTTTGTGATAAGCTGCTGGAAGCAAATCCTGGTAGTTTTGTTAATCTCTGCATTGGCGATGACAAAAAGTTCCAGCGCCTCTTTGTATGTTTTCATGCCTCCATACATGGTTTCCAAAATGGTTGTCGCCCACTTCTTTTCCTTGATTCTACATCATTAAAATCAAAACATCATGAGATCTTGTTGACGGCTACTGCAGTCGATGGGGATGATTGTGTTTTCCCAGTTGCATTCGCTTTAGTTGATGTTGAGCATGATGACAATTGGAATTGGTTTCTGGAACAGTTGAGATCTGCAGTATCAACTTCTGAATCCATAACCTTTGTCTCTGATAAACAGAAGGGATTAATGGAGTCTGTGCTTAAAGTGTTTGAGAATGCTCACCACGGTTATTCTATATACCACCTGTTGGATGATTTCATAAAAAACTTGAAGGGCCCATTTCATGGAGATGGGAAGTGTTCTTTGCCTGTTGATTTCTTGACTGCTGCTCAGGCAGCACGACGTGAAGGTTTTAGGATGTCAGCCGAGCAAATTAGACGAATTTCTTCAAAAGCATTTGATTGGATCATGCAGATAGAACCGGAATATTGGACATACGCAGCTTTTAAGGGTGAGCACTACCATCAAATTACTTTTGATGTTGCAGAGACATATGCTAAATGGATAGAGGAAGTGCGAGACCTACCCATTATACAAAAACTGGAAGTGCTACACTGTAAGATGACAGACTTAATAAACAGTCGTCGAACGGAATCAGGCTGGTGGTCTACAAAACTTATTCCATCGAAGGAGGAAAGACTTAAGGAAGAGAGTCAAAAAGCACTTAAGCTCAAAGTCTTATTCTCAACTGATACCTTATTCGAGGTTCGTGATGAATGCACCAACATTATTGATATGGTTAAACAGGAATGCAGCTGTGGGGGATGGAAAATTACAGGGATCCCTTGTCGCCATGTTATTGCTGTCTTCAATTGCACAGGTAAGAGTGGGAATGTTTATGATTATTGTTCGAGGTACCTCACTGTTGATAGGTATCGTTCAACATATTCGGAGTCCATCAACCCTGTTGCAGTCACTCTGAAGACTCCATCGAAAGAAAAAGCAAAATCTCCCTCAGAGTCAGAGGTTCCTTCAGAATCAGAAGCTGAGCAAGTACTTCCTCCCAGCACCTCAAAAAAACCCAGCCAGCAGAAGAGAAAATGGACGTCGGAGGGGTTTGTCCCAAGAACAGTTACTTGCACCAAGTGCAAGGGAGTAGGGCATAATAAGATTTCATGCAAGGAAACCATATAGGACCACCTCCGTACTTTCAACTTGCATTAGTTCAATGTACAGACTGTAGTTTATAGGCTTGCGGTTTGTGTGTTTATCGTTCACGACTGATGACTCTGTTGGTTTTGTTGAACATTGCTGTATCCTTTATGCTAAGTTAAGTTTACTACAACTTTTTTTCTTTCTATGCTAGGTTGTGATTTGTGAAGTCATCAAGTATAATTTTTCCATGGTCCATTTACTTTGATTTTTCTATGTCAAAGGCCTCCAGACTCGGTAGTCGGAGACTTCAAAATCTTCATCAACCAATAGGATGGCAACGAGTCGGGTTTGGGTTGGGTCTTTCTAAACCTAGACCTAAACCCATGAAACATTTCCTTACTTGAACCGAATAATTTCGCAATTAAATATATAAACACAACTAGAAAAAGCTGAAAACTAGGGGGAAATGAAAATTGAGTATGCACAGCATCTAAAAAGTATGAAAATAACAGTAGAGTTTTAAAAAAAAAAAAATACAGATTAAATTATCAATATGGTGATGATAGTCCCAGACTTCCGGTTATGGCAAAGCCAGCAAGGAGGAGCGGCGTTTGACTGATGATTGATGACTAAAGAAAACAGTGGGGGCACGGACAGTAAGTGAAGAGTGAGAGAAGATTAGGGCTCTTTGAGTTTAAAATTCTAATTCTAATTTGTTTGCAACGCCTTTCTGAGTTCTGACTATTGAGTTTTTAAATTAAAATAATCTATTTTCCATTTTTTTTCAAACCCATAAAATCGCAACTAGTGTTGAAAGACCCCTCCCGACATTAGAAGCTGACTTCTTTCGATTATGGAAGTAAACATCCAAATCGCATTGTAATATTTTAACTAGTTGTTCTGGATAAGTTCCAAAAGCCTTCTATGACTCGTAAGGTGTTCGATTTCCAAATAAAATAAAATAAAATAAAAATCCTAGTTATCATCTTTACAACTAAACTCAGATACTATAATGAGCACTTGTCTGATGAAACCAGCAATTGCTAATTTCTGTACAAATAGACCATCTTTCTGCCCTGTTAAGCTCATACATTCTGTTTTCATACAGCTAACGAGATGATCTAGTAGCCTTAGAATTACTAAACTGACCATTAAATGTTTAATAAAGCAAAACAAAAAAAAATATATACAAAAAATACAATACATCAAAAAGGTTAATTCATATTTCGAAGTATGGCAATTTCAAATGACAATATTAACTACAATGTTTCTTCCAATCTGCCTAGCAAATATGTTTAGATTGGAGAACACTATTTAAGTTTTTTTGACACTCTTGATTGCTCTAAGACTTGCAAGTACAATGCAAGGCCTAATTACTACTACCCTGTATAAAGTCTGCTCGGATTACATCAACTGCCTACATATCCATGTAAGTTTTTCGTCTAACGGTATGACCTGTCTCTCTCTCTCTCTTAGAAGATTAGTAATATTGATGTAAGGGCGACATCTGTACAGTTACTTCTGTGCTCCTGAAGCATCGTCCTGCGTCAGCAACCCCAAACACAACAGGCAGGGTGGATCGCGCATATGTTCAATGGATGTTCTCTGCTCCAGGCAGTCTGCATGATATACATGACCGCAAACTAAAACAGCTACCACATTGAATTCACCAGGAGACATTGTGTTTCCAAGTAAATAAGATTTCCGTCTGAAAAGCTTCTGACAGATTCCACATACCATCTTCACTTCATCAGGTGATCCGGCATCCCTTACCAAGGAACTGAACCTGATTCTCTCAGGCCTGCCAAACAGTTTTTCCCTGTTTTCTGGAGAAAAATCAAAAGAGTTATAAGTTTAAGAATACCTCACAAGACTTGTATTTTTGAACAACATGTATTTGTGTCTAACTATTATGTTCGAACACAAATAAATAAAATGAATAAATTACTACTCAACATATACGAGCACACACACACACACACTAACCGACAAACCAAATTCTCAGTAAAAAAAAGGTTTTGTGCCCCCTCATTGTGTTATATTCAATCTAGCAGAATGAAAAAAATTCTCCCTGATCTGACCTTCCATAAAACAATAAAAAGCTTGGATGTTCAACAGATTGAAGATAAACGTCTCACTCTTACCTATATGGTGTCCAGGCTCTGTGTTGCACTGACTAGCCAGCTTGAAGGAGAGTCTCTCATCATGTAGAGGAGTGCCCTTGCCATGAGAACTAGATGCACTGCCATGGCTACCTGAGTTTCGGCGAGAGTACTGATGGCTGTAGTGATGACGCGATCTTTTTAAGAATATAGAACGACTAAGATTGTAATGATGTTGTGCAAGAGAAGAATGGGCATTCAATAGCTTCACCGAACTATCTGTGATATCCATGCCGGATGAGAAAGGCTTTAGTTCACTAGATTCTTCTACTAAATGGGAAGATTTCTGCTACAAAAGAAAATTAAGACACATTTATTATCCTGTTTAATAGTTGTGGATATGAATGGAAAGGAAAGAAAAGGTAAATCCAATCACAACTCAGTTAATTAAACCAAAGATGCATTGGTGACTTTATATAATACAACATAAAATTACGAGATAAAAATAACATGGAAGCAGGTATTTCATGCATAAAGAAAGGAAAATAACAGCTAACCTCTTTAGACGATAATTCCATTACAGAGCATGGCATGTTGTCTGCAATAGAATGGAGCAAAAGTAAGTTTTCGCATACACTTAAAGAAATCCCTATCCAACTACATTCTTAACAATCACAACATTACTACTGGACAAGCTTAACCTCTCTGAATCGAGTTTCAATTAAATAAGTTTAAATCAACTTAATAACAACCATGAAAGAAAAACAATCGTATTCAAATTGGAGTAATTGATAAACAACGGAGTTAGGTCTATAACTTCAAAATCCTCAGAGAAGCACGTCCAAAGACATTAACATTATAAAGTGGATGTAGATAGAAGGTTAAAGTAAATCCGATTCAGAGCTTGTACATTTTCATTTCAGAACATGAGATTGCTGGAAAAGATAGATACATAAAACACACTCCAATCAATTACTATGCAATTACGAAGAATTGAGAAAAGAAAAAAAAAAAAAAAAAACAAGTACTTGGTTTGAACTACATTCATCAGGCAAAAGGGATGGTGGATAATACCGGAACTCACATAACTCATTTCGTCAAAGTTTTGTCCGCTTTTTTTAGATATATCGACAGAGATGTAAGGTGGTTTGACTAGGATAATAAAAATTCTGTCAATACAATCCAAAGCACTAGCATCAGGGTTGAAAGGGGAGTAAATACAATCATAAGAACATAACATTTGAGTCAAATTCAAATGGTATCATCACCAACACCAAATCCAGTATTTATCAACAGAGCTTCAATAACAATTATAACAAAGAGTAACCAAACTTTATTCGTAGGAATAAATAAATAGCGAAACTCTAAATTGAGCCATCCGTGCAATGTGATATCATCCATTTGTTAAAGCCAAACTATTTTTAAGTTTATATTCTCCAAATTATCATTTCTTCTTTCATCTCAATTCTCAAGAAATCACAAGACAAAGCGAAATTGTTTTTAATATTCAATTTTACTTCTCCGCAAAATAAGACACCAAAGTGGATGCCAAAGGACCACATAATTCAACAAAATTCTCTCCAAAAACAAACATCTGAGCTTTTCTCTCACAAGCATATCACGATATAAGCAACTTTACTGATTGGAAAAAGATGACATTTTTTTCACAAGAAGAATCGACAAAAACACTTTTTTTATCTGCTACGAAAATGATCTAACAGCGATCAACAATTCCTGACACACTTCTAAACCAAAAACAAACACCTTTTCTAATGCCGATCAGCTGCCAAATCACAAACGAAAAAAGGCATACAAAGACCAACAAAAAACAAAATCGAAAGAAGTGAAATAAAATAGACAAGAGTGGCAAAGATTTGAACAAATCCTACTCCTAGTCACAAAATTCCCAAAATTTTATCAAAACAAACACATCAAAACCAAAAAAAAAAAATTTATCGAAAACCAACCGAATTCAGTATCATCCCAAAAATCCACAATCCGTACATCTTCTCAAACGACAAACACAATCGATAAGAAAAAAAAATGTAAAAAAAAATTAAAAAAAAATTAAAAAAAAAGAAAAAGAAAAAGAGAGAGAATCGTACCCGAAGAAGGAGGGTGATCATTGTTGGTGTTGGTGTGGTCAGTAGTTCGCTTTCGCTTCCCCATTATTAAGAAAAAAAAGAGAGTAGAAATGTAAGTATTAACGGCTAATAAGAAGCGAAACAAATTCTAGGGTTTAAGCTTCTGCGTTTTCTGTGGTGTTGCGGTGTTAGAGCAGCTCTCCATGGATTCTACACTAATTCTTTTTGAGAGGGGGATAACAGTTTCGCTCACTGGTGAAGAAAAACACGTGCGAAAGAGTCGGTGATAGCCTTCGCCTTTTTAACTCCCCGCCACGTCATCACTCTTTCCTTCTTTTTTGGTACGTGTTCTCTGTCCGAACCAATACCCAAAATATCTCTTCACTCTTTTTTCTTCTCGCTTTACTTTTTTATTATTTTAATTTTGTAAACATTTTTATATAGGGCTAATTGTACAAACACCCCTAAGGTTTCACATAATTACACATATATGGTAGATTTTGATATATTGACACAAATATTCCTTGACCTTTGAAAAATATTAAACTAACATCCCCTACCGTTAGCACTTAACGGTTAAGGGTAATATAGTCTTTTTCACAAAAATTATAACAAAATTAAAAAAAATTATTATTTTTAAATTATTTTAATCTTAAAAATAAATAAATAAATAAAGGTGGAGATTTCTCCATCTGGAATAATCTCTACCACTTCATCTTCGATGAAATGGAGATCTGCTTCATCTATAGCAGATCGATCCATCTTACCAAAGATGGAGTATTGGCTTCATCTCTAAATATGGAGCTGATGGCTTCATCTTTCAAACAAACCAGGGATGGAGACTAGCTCCATTTCTGGTCAGATCGGATATTGAGCAGATGACTCAATCTCTAGTCAGATCTGGAGCCCCACTCCATCTTCAATCAGACCGGAGATGGAGCCATCAGCTCTCAAAATAAAATCAAGATTGAAAAACAAAAATAAAAAACTTTCATAAATCGGGATCTCTACAATCCCTACGTGTGATGAGCTTGGCGAGAAAGGGATGGATAGATTTGTAAATCGAGGATGAAGAAGGGAGAGAAATTAGAGAATTCTGCTAGAGGTAGATGGAGAAAGAAAGAGAGAAATAAGTTGAAAGAAGAGAGAGGAATTATAGAATTCTGGATTTCTGGTATAGGAAGAGAGAGAAGTGGAGAGAGAAAGAGAGAAGGTTTGATTTGAAGTTGGCATTTCAACACTCATTTTGTCAGATTTTAGGCCGATTGCTCCATCTTTGGTTTGACCGGAGACGGGGCTTGATGATTTGAAGGTTTTTTTTAAATTTTTATTTATTTATTTTTTTAATAGGAAAAAAAAAATTTGATTTGGAGGTGTTATATTTGATTACTTGAATATCGTGTTGTTTGATGGTTTTTTTTTTTCTTCAGATTGATGAGGAAGATGAAGAGCTATATTTATAAATTTTTTAATTTTATAAAATGAAAATAAGGGTTATTTTAGTCACTTTGTTCTTTTGACCGTTGACTGTTAGGAGTTAACGTTAGAGAGTTAACAGTAGGGGTTGTTAGTGTAATATTTTTCAAAGGTTAAGGAATGTCTGTGTTAATATATCTAAAACTACCATATATAAGTAATTATATTAAACCTCTGGGAATGTTTGTGCAATTACCTCTTTTATATAAATTATTAAGAAGTAAGGACATACCTGATTTTGTTTTGTTCTTTAATCTTCGCAGATAAGAATTTCAATCGGCACATTACCTCTTAACAAGGTGATAGTGTACCTCCCTTAGAGATGATAGAGTACCTCCCTTTCCCATAAGTGGTGAGAAGTTCGAATCTCACCAAGCACAACAATTAATGTGTATCCACTCATCAAATGACAACTCAGTTATCATACGTGTTGGAATGGAAATGGTGGAATTGTAGGTGGGATGTGTAGCATTACTCTTTTATAATTATATGTAGGGAGTTTTCTTCCCAGATTATGAAAGTAGTTATCTTCCGTTATGGAAAGATATCTGGGCCGTAGTTAAGAGAGTAGAATTCAATGACTACAGAGAACATGTCTTTTTAATTTGTTGGTACTTGGTACGTTGAATTAGAATTCAATGACTACAGAGAACATGTCTTTTTTAAATAAATAAATGAAACTAGAACTTGTATAATATAATAAAACAATGTCAGGAGTGCCGATTAGTTGTCTGCATTTAATCATTTATATTCCGACGCTCTATTTAGTATCAGTTTTAGACAAATAAAGTCTACAGTTGAATTCTTTTTTCTTTTTCTTTTTTTTGATGGAATAAGTAGTCTACAGTTGAATTCAAGGGGTCTAAGTTTGGCCCAAAATGTCGGTCTTTTGTTATAGGATATATGAATAAATCACAAGAGTGGCGATAATGAGCATCTTCAAAAATTGTATCTACACCTCTTTTATAATCACATTTGTAAAAACTTTTAAAAAATCTTTAATTTGTAATTAAACTCCACTTAATGCTAAAAATACCCTTTATTTAATTATACTGTAATGTATTTTTGTAAGTAAACACCACTTATAACTATTATTATGTTATTTAATCAACTTTATTATTATTTCAAATTTTGTTGTTACCTTTAATTCTCTTCCTATTCTTTCTCTTCTCTACTTATTTTCTCTTCTCAGTTTTTTTAAAAATCAAACTCCATTTTTCGTTAAAAATCTATTTTAAGTTATTTATTTATTTATTTATTAGATAACCACTTTCTGTTTGAGAGAGTTGTTGGGATACAAGATTTATGCTATGTCCCAATTGATGTGGAAGTAGATAGGTGTTAAATGATATTTAAAAAAAAAAATAGTGTTCGATGAAATTGAAGAACATTTAATATATTTTTTTTTTGATAAGAAAGAACATCTATTATTGATGAAAAAAAAAAAGGTCTAAAGTGTGTTTGAAAGAAACAAAAAAATGAAAAATATAGATAATATAGTTAATTTAAAAGTCTGTTTATATACATAATGATTTTGTTTTTCTAACAAAAATAATAAAAAATAATTTAAAACTTACTTTTTTCACAATCAAATTTATCTCGTGATTTTGATTTATTTCCCTTAAAAAAAGATTGAAAATATATTTAAAAGGGAATCTAGGATTTATTAAAATGGAAAGAGTTTTTATGATATATGTTAATATCAAACCATTAATAGGAAAAAAATTACAAAAGATTAAAGTAGGAAACTAATTAATAATTATTGGTGGGTTACTAACAAACAATTAATCCTATTAATAAGTTTACTCGAGGGTATTATTGGATTTTTAAAAACATGCTAATTTGAGGGTGTACATACAGTTTTTATAGGGTGCAAATATCATCACTCATATCACAGTCATAATTGGGCCGAGTAGGAGTTCTTGGCCCAAATTAGACTTTAGGCCATTATTAGGCCTTTTGAAGCCCAATATCCCAAACAAAACACTTGATAGCAACGCATTTTATGGTATAATAACATCGAAGATGCGTATGTATTGAAGTTACTACTTGACCTCATTAACTTTCTGTCAAATTCCATATTTTTAACTAGTTATGTTTTGATGAGATGAGGCTGGTTCGATAATATACCCCTCACATCTGCACCATAAGATTGTGGGTTCGAGTTCTTAAAAAAATCCCGAATTTATGTAATAATTAAAATATATATAGTTAACTTTTGTATAAAATGGACGAGCTTGGGACTTGGTCAAATAACTCCCAGGTCAGCGGCTCAAATCTTACCAATGACAAAAGCTTTTAAAAAAATACCTGGTCCCGTATTAATAGATATTGTCAAAAAAAAATGTTATTCAATGAGGGACTCTGGTGTCACCAACATTAATATCTAATGGCGCAATTCAATAAATCAAAATCCCTCAACGCTAAGATCAAAATGGTAAAGTAGAACCAAAGTGTGAGGCATTTCTTATCGATTATCATCTAGAAGCATAGGCCCAAATTCATTCGTGGGCCGGTCCAAATAGAGCACCGCATTAGAAGCACTTTCGTGTACCGGAACCGAATTTTTCAAGTTGTTGTCGATGATCATGAACATATTTATTACATACTTGCCCGTGACTTTTGACTTCTAACTTCTGACTTGTGAGTGGTATTAACATCGGCGGTGGCAAAAAAAAGGCAAAAAAAAGCACTTCTATGATTCTATCCAAAGTTCCAACTTCCAAGCACCTTGTGCACTTTAAAACATTCAAACATCGTGTTCAAAAGCAGCCCAATCTATTCCTAAATCCTTTTCACTTTTTTTTTTTTTTTTTTTTTCTCTTTAGTTTAACTTATAACATGATTGATTGTCCGTTACCGGTTACCATCGCCCCAATCAGGGGTGAAGCCAGAAATTTAAGATTATGGGGGGTCAATATATAAAAACAAAAAAAATAGGAGGATTAAAGTGAAAAAAAGTTAAAATTTTATATCTATTTTATATATATATATATTTTAATATAAATTTTAAAGTTTTTTTATTTTTATTTTTATTTTTAGGGAGGGGGGTCATGGCCCCTACCAACCCCCCTTTCCCTCCACCCATGGCCCCAATATGATTTTATAGTAAATAACGCTTATTCAATCATATAATAAATTAATAACTCGGGTTCGAATGTTCATAACCGCGTGTTTGGAATTCCATTATTCCATTCCTTATAGCAACAATTTTTTTGTTTTTATTTTTTTTCTAACGATGAGATTGTATGTTTAAGTGGAACTTATCTTCTCCAAGTCACCATTTTATTTTATTTTATCATGACAGTGAGATTATATAATTTATTTAGGCCGATGGTAATAGAATAATCAAAGCAATTGATTTTCTACAAAGTTCCATTATATAGGCCTATTTTATTCCATCAGTGGACTTTTAATAGTTTAACTATTATGAAAAGGTAAAAAAATAAAAAAATACATGTACACCGGTTCTTTAAATACCGTAGTTGTACACCTTCCTTTTACATCGGTGAGTCATACCTTTGTTTATATAATTAAAAAAATACAAGAAGACCCTCCCATATAGAGAGAGTTGTTTTTTAAAACGTATTTGTAGCAATTGATTTCATCATATCCCTAACAAACACATGAACCAATCGAAAAAAAGACAAGCTACCTATCAAAAAGATATCATTAAGAAATTGAGAGTGATGGTCGTATTCATTAAACTAAATCATAAAATCACTTGAGTGTATATGAGAAATGAGATTATATTTTAAGATAGGATAGGACCCCTTTTTTTGTAAAGAAGAAAGTGCTAATTTCATTTTCAGCCATAGTATTTGCGTGCACTAATTGATTTTGACTCATAACCCTTTTTGTTTTTTTTGTGAAAGAGGACTCATACCTTAATTGAGTCCGCTTAAAATAAAAAAATAAAATAAAAAAATAAAAAATAAAAAATTTATGTACAATCTTGCCTCTTTTCCAATGCTATGATTAATTTTTTTGTTTATTACAATCTAGATTATCATGATGCCATTTATAACAATAATAAGCAAAACTGATTTTAAATAATTAATTAAGTATTAGTTTGGGTTGTGAGTTTTGCAATCATGAGCCATGCCATTATGGGTGTAACTCAGCTGGTAGATTGATGAATTTAGGGTTTGGGTAAATAACTTATAAGTCAGCGGTTCGAATCCTATCAATGACAAACAGTTTAAAAAAATTATCTGACCTAAATAGGTGGATAAATAGATACCGTGGAAAAAAAAAAAGTTTTGCAATAATTAAATATAATTAGACTATACAATTGATAAGGCAATGGTATAAATGTATAATGGCGGTGTACAAAATGACTTTTCATATTGTACTATTGAAGTGGTGTAATTATGTCTAATTAATAAATATATTAGATTAATCATTGTTAATAGTAATCAAGAGTTTTATGCACACTATTTCTTAGCATACGTGGTAAATGGTAATGCACATCTCTTTCGTATTAGTGTTAAGAAATTTAAGTCCTACTATATGTCTATCTGTATATAGTAAATTATACTATTCACATATAATATTTAATCTCAACGGATTCAATTTCATATGATATGCTGAACGACTATCGGGTGTCAAATCCAAGTTGTGGTTTAATTATTGTAAATACTGAGATGTACAAACAAATCAACAACTATGCACGACCAACAAGTCAAGCGAATGATAGATAATAAAAATATATAATATATAATTAATGGTGCAAGTATGAAGTTTCTGCATGATAATAATAATAATAATAATACTAATAATAATAATAATAATTAAAAAAAAAGAAAGTATAATTTATATAGTGTAACATTGTGATCCTGTACCAAAATTTCACCAAACAATGGACCTCGGATACCGATTGAAAAACTCTTTAATAATAAAAAAAGTGAGAGTGACAGTGAAACCAACCACAAATTACAAATATGGAAGGTGAGATCTGGGAACGGTTTACAAAGCAGACACATAGATATGGGTCCATGTCAGGGGTGGGCCCCACCCATGTCACTTGACAGCCAATTTCTCCAAATCTATAATCTCTATGTATATTTTAATGCCTTGTCTCTTTGTCTTTCATTTCTCTCGCGACAAAATTACACATACACTCTTTTTATATATTCCTTCCATTTTCCCTCTTACACAATTATTCATTTTATTATCTATTCTCTGAAATAAATACCAAATCATTGATAAAATATTTATGTCCGGTCCGAATATCTACCATCACAATATCTACGATAAAACTCGAGCTCTCACCACTTATGTGGAAAATGACAAATACTCTCACATGTGTTAATAAGTGATGTGGTCACGTCTTTCAAGTTGTTCCTTAATTTTAATCACATGACATTTTCAATGGCAATTGTGCTAAGAAATATGGATTTTATTAACTCTATGTTTGATAAGAGAGAGGAAGAGTATGAAGAATGGATAAATTAAATAATTTATAAAATTACTATATTACCCTTTAAAAAATTGGTGGGTAGTATAAAAATTGAGGACATTTTTGTCTTTGCCCCCTGTCACTCTCCCTCCATTGTGATCCGTCCATCATTGGGCGGATCCAATATGGTGGGTCCAGAGGGAGATCTCCTCCCTCTGCTCCTCCTCTCCCGTCTTTTCTCCCTCCAACCAAACACGGGATTGGAGCTCTCCCTCCCTCCATCTTTCCCTCATACCAAACACAGCGTAAGGGGCCATATATCAAATGTGGGGCTAGCTACAATGTTAGTGGAGTGAAAACTATGCATTGGATTTTAATCCGAGGGTCTATAAAATTCAAAGGTTTAATAAAAAAATAAAAAATAAAAAAATTCTTTCTGAAAACTAATCATTAACAATACAGTTACTGTATTGTAGCTAAACTCATCAAATATATGAATACATTTCACTCTTGGTGTTTCATCTTGATAAGTCTAACGGATTTTTGATTCAGTATCTGATTATAATATAAATATATATAGAGAGGGATTATTAAGTGTAGAATTTTCCGTATGCAATTCCTAATTACTATCGATGGTAGTTGAATTAACACCAGTGACTATTAAATTACCACCGATAACAATCGATGATTTCGTATTGAAAATTCCGCACCATACTGATGTACACAATGTGTGTGACTTTGTACAGTAAAAAGGAGTTATCAAATCACAAATTTTTAGACCCGTTGTTAAGCACTAATGAAGTAATGGCACAACGAAAGTTTAGATTCTTCTAGAAGTGGGGTCCTTCTATTATGCTTCCTGTTGGCTGATAAGCTTTTATCGATTTTCGTTTCACGGTCCTGATCTTCCCAATGTACATCAATGATTGGGACAGCTTCCATGTCCTGATTAGGTGCATCATGCATTTCACCGAGAATGATTTTCCAACCAATAACAAATCAACAACTTATTAGGCAACAAAATAAACTGAAAATACCAAAAGAATCCCCCAAAAAGAGAGAGAGAGAGAGGAATATTCGGGCTTCGGGCACGGATAAATAGCGTCTAAATTACGCCCCTTTATAGTTATCCGAATAATTAACACGTCAGCTTCAATTCACCTCTATCAAGATATAGATACTAATCTTCTTCAAGTTTATCCTTAATTAAAAAATTAAGGATAATCTCCACTTTTTTTCTTTAAAAAAATAAAATTAAAGTAATGTTAGATATCACACATAAAATCATAACTTTTCCATCACAACACATGTGGCAACTGATATGTCAATTGGTTAATGGATATATATTAATAATGATTTATCTCACTTATCCATGTGTCTACTCACCAATTGACATCTCAACAACCACATATGTTGTGATGAAAAAGTTGTGATTTTAGGTGTAGTAATGCTACACATCCCACCTAAAATCCCACATTTTTCATCCCACTACATGTGGCATGTGAGGTGTCAAATTGTGTGTGGATACACATGTGGCATGTGAAGTGTCAAATTGTGAGTGGATACATGGGGTAGGTGTCATTAATGTGTATCCACTCACAATTTGACACCTCACATGCCACATGTAGTGGGATGAAAAAAGTGGGATTTTAGATGGGATGTTTAGCATTATTGTTTTAGGTGTGATATCTAACATTACTAAAAGGGTAAATTGCAATAAAGTACCCTCACGTTTTGCCATACCACAGCCAAATCGTTTTTTTTTTCTTTTCTAAAATTGCAATGAGGTACCCTTGACCCATTTGACCAACCTTAGCTTTAACGGCGATTCGTACCGACAGTTTGGATCCATACCGGTGATCCATCTACAACGTTGGTTAACTCCGTTGATGGTCAGATCTGGAAGATCAGACGGCGCTGAGTTCGTTGGCGTGATCGATTTCGTCGGATTCATGACGGAAAGACGCAGATCTGGTGACGAAGCTTTGGCGACGGTGATGATGTCAGTAGTGGCGATGATTTTCGAATAATGGTTTGACCTCCCAAACGATTTCGTTTGGTGACGGTCCTTTTAAGAGATCAAAAGGTCAGCATCCCACGCACCTTCTAGTGTAGGTGGTGTCGACTCACTCTCTCTAGTGGTCGGCGATCGGCGAAGGTAACGGTTGAGAGTAACGGCGAAGGTTGGTCAAATGGGTCAAGGGTACCTCATTGCAATTTTAGAAAAAAAAAAAAAAACGATTTGGCTGTGGTATGGCAAAACGTGGGGGGTACTACATTGCAATTTACCCTTACTAATATATATATATATATATATATATATATATAATATTTATGTTTTCTGGATTTATGATAATAAATACTAAATAGTGTGATTTTTTTTGTCCGTTACGATGTCGTTTTCGATGGTCCTGTCATTGTTTGTAGTAATTGAGAATTTTCCATGGCAATGAAAGGCGTTCGCGCAATAAATATCAGTTTGTTGGGTTGCTTTGTGGTTACAACTTACAATAGAAAAATAATTGGGCCTACCTTGATATTTTGATAATGATTTTTTATTTTTGGCAAATAAATATTATGTTGATTGTAATATTGGGTGTCTACCCATACTCAACTTGACTGCTAATTGATATATGGTTGATGTGGACGTAAAAAAAAAAAAAGTTTCCATGTATAGTTTCACATTTATTGATCGGAAATAGAAATTAAAGGGAGTCAAGTTTCATCGGAAAGAGAATCAGAAAAAATGAGAGGGAATCAAGTTCCAATAGTAAGAGAATCAGAGAAAAATAAAAAATGAAAGAGAATTTGATTCCTTAGGATAAGGGAGGAATCAAGATCATTTTACTTAATTATCGACTTGTATGTGAGACCCATATAATTTGATTCCCACATTATTTTAGTAAACAATATAATCGCAAATCGTGAATTAAGTCATATTTCCATCGTTATGATTATTTATTGGTAACACTAATGCTGGACAACCCAATAAATTAGTCCAAAAACCAATCTAAATGATGTGACAAATGATTTGTCATCACCATATCATTAACCATATCACCTCATGATTTGTATAATGATGACAACCCATTTGTTACATCATACTAATAAAGTAATTACTATTAAGATGTAAATCAATTGTGAATTTTGTTGCATCTTTATTTTATATGGATTTTGAGTTGTAAAAAGAAATTTTAGAAGGTATAAAACTATAGATCCCCTTATTAAAATAATAATTAAAAAAAAACTATAGATCCCTTAATTATATTGATAAAATTAATTGCAATCCAAATCATACTTTTTATTTTGTCATCGAAATATTATATTTTTAACAAAATAATATTTGAGAATCAAATTCTTATTCTTACCTTTTTACATCTCAAAAGATGTCTATAAGTTGTGTTACAAAGACACGTATAAAATTAAAACAAAATTTCATTGGTTTAAAAAGAAATCATTAACCATGTGCAAATTAAGTTAAGTTTGAAGTTATAATAGTGTTATTTCCTTAATTTTGTCTAAATCATGTGTATATCCATTATAAAATGACAAGCAAGTCATGAGTTGTACACATTTTTTTTTTTTTTTGAAGGATGAGTTGTACACACTTAATGTGCATGTTTTTTCATGAACAATAATCAATGTCTATACATTGTGATTAGATCTAATAAAATTATAAAATAAACTAGTTGTTACTTTCTTCCAAAAAGAATATCTCCGATAAAATATTCATCAGTATGGTTCAATTTTAAAGTGCGCTCATTTAATCTAATAATATCTCAAGTTTGAGTCGCTGCACAACTGGTAGACAATTGAAAAATGAACTACATAATAATAAAATATTCTAATTTTACATAGACAATAGCAAAAAAATGTAACAAAAAATCTCCTATAATTGTGTACAAAAAACCTCTATATAGGCAATAGGGGTTTGTTTTATCTAAATTTAAAATACGGGGCTGTTTTAATAAAACGATAAAACTTCTGGAAGTTCTTGCAAATATCGTATTTAGTTGAGCTGCCATTTTGACTGATAAATCAAAATTTAACTAAAATTAGACATTTTCTACATGGCGCCAGCGTGGACACAAACCAAACTGATCTGTCACTGGCATTCCCATATTTTCCTCTCTCTCCATATAATTTTTAATTTTATTTTATATTATTTAAAAAAAAAAAATGTATTTTTAATGCGACTCTCACCACACGCGTTCTATCACCTGTCTATCTATCTCTATATATAAACACTACCAACTTCACACAAAGCTCTCATCTCTCATTCCCATTCTCATTCACTGTTATTTTCCTCTGTATTTTTATTTTATTATTATTATTTTTATTTTGTTGCTGCGTTTCGAGTATGGGCGTGACGATTCTTCCAGATCTCGGCACCGAGATTCTGATTCCGGTATGCGCCGTTATCGGAATCGCGTTTTCTTTGCTCCAGTGGGCGATTGTCTCCAAGGTCAAGGTCTCTCCGACCCCGGCCAACACCGGTAGCGTCGGCGGCAAGAACGGCTACAGCGACTACCTCATTGAGGAGGAGGAAGGACTCAACGACCACAACGTCGTCCTCAAATGCGCCGAAATCCAGAACGCCATCTCCGAAGGTCTTATTATTATTATTATTTTTCGTCTTGCTCGATTTTTTTTAACCTCGGTCTGTGTGTACTTGTTTATTTTTTGCTTTTTATGTTTTGTTAGGGTTAGATCTTTCGGTTTGGTGACTTTGGTCCAGTGATTTGCGCGATTTTACTGGATAAAGTTTTGGTTTTTGATTTTTTCGTTGACGTGTTTATGATTTACTCTGCTTTTGTGTGTGACGGTTTATATTTGTGCGTTTGTGTGTTGTGTTCCTGTTTTTGAGCTTGTATAGCTTTAGTCTACAATTCTTTGTCGAATTGGTCTCTGACAAACGTGATTTGTTTTTTCTTTCTTTTCTATGAAAATTTATAGAACTTATTTCTTTATATATATATATATATATATATATATCGTTTTTAACACTCCATGTTTTAAGCTTAAAATGGTACTTTAAGCAAGAAATACAATATAGTATATGCTAGGTGTCTTAATTATATGTTCCTCAGATCTTAGGTGGTGGCTGATCCTGAAATCCGGGACCACACATTTTTATCACCATATCTTGCAATCAATATTGACTTGGTTTTGCTGTCATATATGATATATAATATATTATTCAATCTAAACATTATATAATATATGATTTTGTCTTGGAACTATAATGATTTTTTAAATGTAGCACATGGGTTTGCAGAATACTTTTCAAAAACTTTGGATACAATATCAATGTGATGATCTGTGGTATTATTCTCTGTTATATATGGTTTGAAATTATATATGTAATATGATGTTATAATGCATAGAACATTGGAGCCTAATATATATGAAGACCCTTTGGTTCCATGTAAGGGATTGTTTGAAATAATGTTTTACCTGTAATTAGTACTACCTTATCTAAAGGGCATTCATTAAAATTTCATTAGCCTCAACGGAGCCTAACTATTCACAGAGAATGAATAACCAGCACCTTTAATTTGTTTTCACTTCATAACAAGCTTAAAAAATGAATAATATCAATAAAGATCTTTAGATAACCCAGATATCCAGATCTTGATATATTAGTTGGTCCCATTCCTTTATTATGAAGTGAAACCTTTATGGTGTTTTGCTCTTTTTGTCTGTAGGCCATATGCGCTAGATGTCTTGCATGAGGGTTGTGTGATGGAGATTTGAATGTTTAGATTAACTTATTATACAAAAAAAAAAAAAAAAAAAAAAAAAAGAAAGAAAGAATTATTATCCTTGGATAATAAATTGGTATTTCCTTTTTATCATATCTAATTTTTTGTGGGATCCATTTTTAATCATTTTTATCAGTACAGTTAAATTATTTTTATTCACACATTGTACACACACAGCTTAAATTACATATGGAAAAATGTCTGATGATAGATATTTCAAACATACAAAAATTTCATTTTATAGTTCAGCACCTTTTTCATTTTATAGTTCAGCACCTTTTAAAGTGCAAGAACAATAATCATATGCAATGCACGTGAATATAGTCCAGCATATGCCTATGAAAACATTAGATGACAATTAGTATTTAAAATTTTGTTCGGTTGTTTTACCTCTTTTTCTCAAGTTGTTTCTAGCACTGCACAAATATAATATCTTATTAAGTTTGTTAATGGAGAGATCTTAACATTTTACTGAGTTTGGGTTGTGTTTCTGTTACAGGGGCAACCTCATTCCTTTTCACCGAATATCAATATGTTGGTGTTTTCATGGTTGTTTTTGCAATCTTGATTTTTGTTTTCCTTGGCTCTGTTGAGGGCTTCAGCACTAAGAGCCAGCCTTGCACATTTGATCCATTTAAGATGTGCAAGCCTGCTCTTGCCACTGCTGCCTTCAGCACTGTATCCTTCGTGCTGGGCGCTATCACTTCAGTGGTTTCTGGCTTCCTTGGCATGAAAATTGCTACCTATGCAAATGCAAGAACCACTCTGGAGGCAAGAAAGGGAGTTGGGAAGGCTTTTATCGTTGCGTTTAGATCTGGTGCTGTCATGGGTTTTCTACTTGCTGCAAATGGTCTTCTGGTGCTTTACATCATCATCAACCTGTTCAAGCTGTACTACGGTGATGACTGGTCTGGCCTTTTTGAGTCTATAACTGGTTATGGTCTTGGAGGTTCCTCCATGGCTCTGTTTGGCAGAGTTGGTGGAGGCATCTACACTAAAGCTGCTGATGTTGGTGCTGATCTTGTCGGCAAGGTTGAGAGGAATATTCCTGAGGATGATCCTAGAAATCCAGCTGTAAGGAACACAACTCTTTGAAGATACTACAGGATTTTTGTTAAGATGAAGCGTATTTATTCTTTAGTTCTTATCAAATTTGCTTCATATTTTTCAGGTGATTGCTGACAATGTTGGTGATAATGTTGGAGACATAGCTGGTATGGGATCTGACCTTTTTGGCTCTTATGCTGAGTCATCATGTGCTGCCTTAGTGGTTGCTTCCATCTCCTCATTTGGAATCAATCATGAGTTCACATCGATGTTGTATCCTCTGATCATCAGTTCAGTGGGTATCATTGTTTGTTTGATCACCACCTTATTTGCAACTGATTTCTTTGAAATCAAGGCTGTCAAGGACATTGAGCCATCCCTGAAGAGGCAACTCATTATCTCCACAGTTCTAATGACTATTGGAATTGCAATTGTTAGTTGGGTAGCTCTTCCACCGTCCTTCACCATCTTCAATTTTGGAACCCAGAAAGTTGTAAAGAACTGGTAAGCCCACATTGTTTCTTTCTCTTATGTCCAGACTTTAGATATATTCTTGAATCATCATTCTTTTTTCTACTTTATTTTGTCATTAAACAAGCTTTTGTGTAATAGCTTTAATTATATTGTCATTGAATTTGGTTGGCAGGCAACTCTTTTTATGTGTTGCTGTTGGTCTTTGGGCTGGGCTTATTATTGGGTTCGTGACTGAGTACTATACCAGCAATGCATACAGGTAATTAGTTTTCCATAGCACTTTATTTTCCTCTTCATTTATTGTTTTAATAATCATTCATCTAACTTTGCCTTATGTTGCAGCCCCGTGCAAGATGTTGCTGATTCCTGCCGAACTGGAGCTGCTACTAATGTTATTTTCGGCCTTGCTTTGGGATACAAATCAGTTATTATTCCTATTTTTGCCATTGCAATTAGCATTTTTGTTAGTTTCACTTTTGCTGCTATGTATGGTGTCGCTGTTGCTGCCCTTGGAATGCTAAGCACCATAGCTACTGGACTGGCCATTGATGCATATGGTCCCATCAGTGATAATGCTGGAGGCATTGCTGAGATGGCAGGCATGAGCCACAGAATCCGAGAGAGAACTGATGCTCTTGATGCTGCAGGAAACACCACTGCTGCTATTGGAAAGGTTGAAATTTCTTCACTTATGCTTTACCCTATATCATTTGACATGCCATCAGTCAACTGCTTTTTCATTACTTGATAAAACATGCCATCTGTTTTTGCTCCAGTAGTTGTTTTCGTTTGTCCAATCCAATCTATATGAGTTCTAAAAGTTTGTTTGTCTCACTTTCTGTGCCTTGTTCTGGAAAAGAGAAAATAGAACTCAAGAAAAATATAAACCACACTAGCATGCCTACAATTAACAAGAAAATGTTTACATCAAAGAGTATTAGATCTTAATCCGAAAGCACTAAGAGATGTTTTATGCCTGTGTTTCCAGGGTTTTGCCATTGGTTCTGCAGCTCTCGTGTCCCTAGCTCTCTTTGGAGCCTTTGTGAGCCGTGCAGCTATTTCAACAGTTGATGTCTTGACTCCGAAAGTTTTCATTGGTTTGATTGTTGGTGCTATGCTTCCATACTGGTTCTCTGCTATGACAATGAAGAGTGTAGGAAGTGCAGCTCTGAAGATGGTTGAGGAAGTGCGCAGGCAATTCAACACAATCCCTGGTCTCATGGAGGGCACTGCCAAACCTGATTATGCTACCTGTGTTAAGATCTCCACTGATGCATCTATCAAGGAGATGATCCCCCCTGGTGCCCTTGTCATGCTCACACCCCTTATTGTTGGGATCTTTTTTGGTGTGGAAACTCTCTCCGGTGTCCTTGCTGGTTCCCTTGTCTCAGGTGTACAGGTAAAAACTAAAACAATCACATACTAGTCTCTACATCTGTGCACGTGACGGTGTAGTCGTAGCCATTCAATCTGGTGTAATAGAATCTTTTATAGACATTTTCTACACAATTTTCTTCTGAACTATGGCTTGTGTTGACATTTACAGATTGCTATCTCTGCATCCAACACTGGTGGTGCCTGGGATAATGCCAAGAAGTACATTGAGGTATATATATTTAACTCTGCTTTACTAATTTTTCTTTTACGATTGTTTTAAACACCCGATTACCTGATTATTTTTATCCGCGACTTACATTCTGAATATTTTCATGGGGAAATAATAGGCTGGTGCTTCAGAGCATGCTAGAAGCCTTGGCCCTAAAGGATCAGATCCACACAAGGCAGCAGTTATCGGTGACACAATCGGTGATCCTTTGAAAGACACATCTGGACCGTCGCTTAACATCCTGATCAAGCTAATGGCTGTTGAATCGCTGGTGTTTGCTCCCTTCTTTGCCACACACGGTGGCCTGCTTTTCAAGATATGGAATTAAGAAGAGGAATTGGTCTTTGACAAAACGACAGTGGATGGGTCGTCGACAAATACATGTTTCTTCTGCTGGTTCTTTTCCTATGTATTCTCTCTCGCCTCTTAAATGTATACTTAGTCTGCTAGTTGATGTTAACCTTGAAATTGAATTCCTTAAGGTTGAACCGGCCTAGAAAATTTTCCCTTTCAAGAGGCTGATAATGATGATAATATGGACAACCTAGTGAAGAGTTTGAACTGCATCGTCTTATGTGTTTTTTTTTTTTTTTTGGGGTATAAGAAGTGTTTATTATGGTCCATTTTAAATATTAGCTAGTAGCTCTCCCTTGCTTGTCTCTTTGTTTTGGCCATTTATTCCCTTTTTAGCCATATTATCATCTTATTCCAATATGCAATTTCTTATTTATGATAGTTTGGGATGTGTTCTGGCCAGTAAGAAGGGCAAAATGACACCCGTATCCTGCCGGAGGTAATGGGGTTTTGAGGACGGGATATAATTTGAAGTTTTGAACCCATATTCCTGTTGTATTTACCGGAGGTAATGGGGTTTTGAGGACGGGATATAATTTGAACCCATATTCCTGTTGTATTTACTGATTTGAGTAATATAACTAGTGAGGTGTTTTGCCATTATATTCGTGTTTGTATATAGCTTGCCGCTTGGGCATAGATGTATAAGGGCCAGTTTGGTATTGCTTTTGAGAAGTTAAAATTAGCTTATTTTATAATTTTGACATAAAATGATGTTTGGTAAAACTTCCAAAAGTGATTAATTCATAATCTGACAAGTTTTAACAGTGATTTTAAGAAGTAGGTAGGGGGTTACTTTTTGAAAGTGATTATGGAATAATCTATTTCAGCATTTAATGAATCTTTTAAAATATCATTATTATCCTTATGAAATCAAATTAAAATCATTTATATACCTTATTTCATATTAAAATTAAAGATTCTAATTAAATATTGATTTGATTTATAAAACCTTTTAAAAATATTTTTATTATTCTTATGGATTTTTTTTCTAATTTAAATATTCTACTTAAATATTAATTTAATATATATAATTAATGAATAAAATAAAATAAGGTTCTAAAATAATGTCTATTTTAGTCATTGTAACTAATATCAGCACTTTTGAAATAAAATTACCAAACATACATATACTGTTTTTGAGTTATACAGTGGTTTTAAAAGTATAATTAACCAAACATCTGCTGATTAACTTCACAGTTGATTATTCCTTCAGCACAGCTAACAGTGATTATTATAAAAGTTACAGCAATACCAAATTGGCCCTAAGTTAGTGGTGCAGATCTCCGTGATTGTTGGTGTGTTGCTAATTGCCATGTCACTTGCTGGCTTTGGATTCTGTTGTGGAATATTCTATCTGTGGATATACCCTAAACATTACTACCAACACCAACCAATAATGTTGTCGGATTGGTTATTATTATTATTATTAATTTTCAAATCCAAAGCCTTCAAAATCCCGCCAAACTGACAAGCTATTCCCATGATCCCATACCACAGTTCCACTACATTGTTTGTATTCAGGAAAATTATTAAATCGCCTCAGTAGTTTGGAGTATTATCCAAAATACACCCGTAATCTCGTTTTTCTCCGAAATCTCTTATGTAGTTACAATAAATCTTTAAAAAGCATCTCAGTGGAGATGCGTTTAGTATATGTGGTAAAATACCTTCCTCCAGTTTTCTTTTCAATGTTAGATATTCAAATTGCACATATGTTATTTGATCGAGTAGATATCTTCGGCAAACCCCTAATCCATTTGATGACAAAATTTATTGTAGTACTTAATACATCAAGATTTTTTTAACAATATACTTATATACACATCCATTTCGAGTTTTATGTTTAATTGAATGAAATAATTGTACGAGCTCGTAGCATGCATGCATTATTATTGACAAAAATAAATAAATAAATAAATAAATAAATAAATGAAAAAATGTGTCATGAAAGCATGTGTTTGTTAATGGAAATTTCGATTAGTGTTCTTATATGTCGCGGTTATGCAAGTGTTTGCTTTGCTTCCGAGGCCAAAGCCGGATCACAAGTACAAATTCTACTGGAACATCTACCACCACATCACTGGATACACCGTGATTGGTTTGAGCATCTACAATGTCCTCAAGGGTTTGAGTATTTTGGACCCGGTGAATGACTGGTGGTGCCGTGGTGGGCATATGTTGGCACCCTCATAGGTTTGGGCTCTCTGTCTGCTCTATTGGAAGCCGTAACCTGGTTCATAGTCATAAAGAGGAAGGAGAGCCGTGAGAAGCTCCCTCACAACATGAATGGAGCTAATGGTCATGGTGCGTTGTAATTAATTTTATCGTTTATGTACAACATTATCTTATTTTTTGTAGTCCATTACACTATCAGTGATAGCAATATATATATATATATATATATATATATATATAGATTAAATAAACCAAATTTCAATGTCTTGAACGCGGACGAAGATTATATTTCCTTGCTGCCATTGAAGAAGTTGTAAGGGAATTCTCTCCGGTTCCCTCTGTGAGAAAATAATCAAGGTCCTGGTGACTGTTTTCATCATCTTCTTCTAATAAGTCATTAGTGATCCATGAAGGCCAATGCACACTGCTGCTATCCATTTCCAAACACAAGTCTCTCTCTTTGCTGTTGCTTCTCAGGTTTCTTAGTCTCTCCATCATGTCCATTAGCATTCTATGGTTCAATTGCTCGTAATCCCTGCAACAACAAGTAGTGTTAAATTAAGTTGTCGAAAACTTGATTCGTAAAATATTGAGGGAAAATAGATGAAATCACTCACTTGTATGCATAGATAGCATGTACGAGTTGCGCGGAAGTGAGAAGCAGAAAGAGCAGTCGGACAATGTTGATTATCCATAGTTGTTGTTCGATATTGTTTGACAACATTCTTGATATTGAGTGTTGAAAATTAAAAAAATTATTTTTACATTTGTTGCTTGACTGGTTTCAATATGAAACTAGGCAAGTTGAAGTCTTCTATTTTCATACAGCTGAAACCAGTAGACAAAAATGAACATTTTCCATATTGAAAATTACAAAGAACATTGCTCTGTTACCAGAAAACATCACAAAACATATTTTGTTAAACATTTATAAAAGCATTACATGAAAACATAAATAGAGAGACATGATCATAAATTAAAAGAGAAGAAACATAAGAGAAACATAATTTTGAAAATATTTTTATATTGACATCATATGCCATTTTCGGTGATAGCTAAACACACACACACTTTTTTCTTCAATCCCCAAATGGGGTATATATAGACACAATGAACATCTCTAGAAGACTAGAGATATCTCTACACATTTACATCATCCATTACATCCTAAAATTACATCATCCATAACATCATAACTAAACCATATATAAACCATAATTAATAACATAACCATAGTTACAAAGTGGGCTATAATTAAATCATTGGGCCATCCATACATCAATCCATGAGCCATCAATTTGATCCATAACCATTGTTTTTAAGAACAAATTGCATATTTCCAACACTTCTTTTTGAAATTTTTCTTGAAGACCTGAAGCTTCCCATCCATCAATATCCATCATTATTAAGCTTCAATTCCATCAATTTGGAGGAAAAATTGGAACCATAAAACATCCATCCATACATATGTGTGACTTGTTGCTTGCATGCTCCTCCTCCATTACATAACATGAAGAACTCTGCTGAAATATCAGCTATCCATATATATATATATATCCATATATATATATCCATATATATATATATATATCCATTCATACATCAAGGGTGATGCCTCTGGACATTCTCACCCTGGCTGCTGCCTTTTTGGGTCAGTCTTACCATCAATAAACATAGAAACCATACTCTTGGTCATTGCTCTGATACCACTGTTAGATTTGTAGGCCATCAACACATCAATACATCTGATAACATAACTAGTAGACTTGCTCAACTAGTTTCATACATATGAAATAAAAGACATTCCAACATAACTACTATCATACACGTGAAATCAAGAGGAAGAGATTAACTCAACTAGTTTCACACACGTGATAACCAGAAGAGATTCACTCAACATAAACATAAATATGAAACATGAAAGATAAGAAAAGAGAGAGTTTACACAATATTTAGCTAAAACAAATGTAAATAGAGAGACATAATCATAAATTAAAAGAGAAGAAACATAAGAGAAACATAATTTTGAGAATATTTTTATATTGACATCACATGCCATTTTTGGTGATAGCTAAACACACACACACACACACACATACTTACTTTTTTCTTCAATCCCCAAATGGGGTATATATAGACACAATGGACATCTCTAGAAGACTAGAGATATCTCTACACATTTACATCATCCATTACATCATAAAATTACATCATCCATAACATCATAACTAAATCATATATAAACCATAATTAATAACATAACCATAGTTACAAAATTGGCCATAATTAAATCATTAGGCCATCCATACATCAATCCATGAGCCATCAATTTGATCCATAACCATTGTTTTTAAGAACAAATTTTATATTTCTAACATTGCGAATTCCAACATGAATGCAGCGCATAAGCCTGTGGAAAGTATTCAACGATAAGTCGTTATGTACCCTTTCGATTAATTCATGTTACATGATTGAAAAAAATATATTAGGGATGTAGATGTATATGTATATATACCCAGATAGAGCTTTGGTCTGACAGTGTATGTTTGCTTAGTACTGGTGAGCACATAAACGATGAATGTCGATATGGAGTAGATGAAAAAGGCTTTGATCATTCGTGATTCAAAAAGCAGCGCGTTGTGCAAGGTGAAGAGTTTATCTAAAGCAACAAACATGCTTGCTTGCTTTTCTTCGAAAGCTTCCTGTATGTGTATTTATGTACATAAATACTATTAGAAACACAAAAAGAGTAATGTATGTTGAGATTTCATCATCATAATTATAATTAACAAAGAATTAAAAACCTGAGCTGCTAATATTGACTTTGAATTCACTAAAGGCGTTGATGAGCTTCTTCGAGCTATTCTTGCCGTTTAATAAGTGCTTCTTGTTGTTTATGACCAAATTCAGCTAACTCTTTCAAAGTATCCCTACGAAAACACAATACACAACATAAGATTTGTTTTCTTGAGGAATAAAAAATGTCTGTTCTCGTTCGCGTTCATTTACCTGCTCTTAGTGAATGCTTGAGACCGAAATTCTGTCAAAGATTGGAGACCTTCAAGTGCCTTGGATTGTCCATCCATAAGTTGTTTCTGCTTATCCAATGGAACACCTACAACGTCCTTGATTTCGTTAGCCTTGCTTTGCAAGTTACTCATCTTATTAGACATTGCATTTCCAACTTCATTAATCTTCTTTTCAACTTCTACTGTTTCTGTTTTCAGATCCTCCATCCTTTGACCCAAATTGTTGTAAGAATCATGAAGTGTTGCAATCTCTTCTTCAGTTTTGTTTTTCATTTTCTCTTGCTCATTTTGCAGCTCAGATTGAGTAGCTGCAATTTGCACAAATTGATTGAAAATCTCCTCTGAATACTCCTTCACTACACTTATGTGATCCGAGACTTTCTTCAAACTCTCAACAACTTGCTGAGTCTGTTCATCAATCACATTCAAAGTACTCAAGATACCATATGATCTTTGTAACAATTTTTCTGATTTCTTATCCAAGTCCTTCAACTTATCTTCCGTAAAATTCGTTGATCTTTTTAGATCATTCACCAATCTTTCGGTCTGACATCTGAAAGTAGCACCCCTGAAAGCACAAAAATCAATCAAAATTCATGTCAGATTTTTCTATTCCTCAAATGTAAAAACATAATAATAAAAAAAATGTATTAGATTAGATACTCAATTGTAATTGATAACAAATGGAATTGGTTTCCAGGAAGAATTCAAGATAGACTCGGTAATCATTATCATTCAATTTCGCAAGACATTTTTTCATTGGAGTACTGGTTTGACACACAAGAAAAGGTGCTCTAGCAGAGTTCTGCTAAAAGCAGTTGCTTAAGTCCCAAGCAAACCGCTTTCGTTTTTCGTTGTCATCAGAAATAATCTTTGAATAAGCATCAAAGATCTGTCTGTATGCAGTATGCCAACATGAGTTTGAGCCAATCATCATTTTCTCTTTCGCCCTTTCGACCAATTGAATCCCCTTCTGGTTGTCAAAAGCTTCCAGGGTGAATTGAGCATCAACATCACCACCACCACCACCACTGCCGCCCGTAACCGACCAAACATTATTAGGAGGTTCCTCGGCCTTGCCAACAGCAAAAGGGTTTCAACTCCAGGACATACAAGAATCTGAGAAACAGACCAAGTCAACAGAAGAAAAAGAAGATGATTGTGTCTGCCCATTTTTATTTTTATTTTCCAATTCTTCTCTCAATTTGATTTTCCACGACTTGATATAAAAATTGTGCCCAGATTACACTTAGACCTGCAACAAAACAGTACACAGTCAATTGTAAAATGTGACTGAATTGGGAAGAAATTAAAATAAAGATAAACTGTTATAACATTTTTTTTTTCATTAAAGAAATTCTATAAATAGAAAAAAATCATTATAAGGGTAATTCAGGCAAAAAAATGGAGAATCATGAATCATATACTAGTAAGGTTGTTATCTCATTTATTTCACATGCATCGTGGTTGTGATTCGATTCTTTGGACATTAGCGGTCTGGAACACCATTTTCACAGAGATTGTAGATATGTATAAATAATGTAGTTTTTAGCTAAATAAACAGAAAGAAAAAAAAAAAAAAACTGATATATAATTGGAAAATCCAACACAACCAAACAATTGCACCAATCAAAAGTTGAAACCCAACTCATCTTTTATATATATATATATATATATATAGTGTTTCTATTGTCAGTTCGTCTTAACAATAAATATATCAGGACGAAGAATGTGGACTATAGATTATGAAGAAGTTTTGACAAGTGCTATACACTTTGAGTCAAAGTATGTAAATATAATGGTCCACATTCTTCGTCTTGATATATTTATTGTCACGACGAACTTATAATAAAAAATCTATATATATATATATATATTTTCGTTTCGCTCAAATATTGATATCATAAAATTGTTTGATGCCAAGACTCTAACAATGATGAACAGTAAAATAAACCAAGTAATCAAAACCAATTAATTAATTATTTCCAAAAGAGTTCACAAAACCAGCAAATTCAAAATTTTCTAAGAAAGTATTAAGAAAAACAGAGCAAACTATACAATACAGGAAAAAAAAAAAAAAAAAAAAAAAAACAGAGCACCAAAAGCCACACACAGAGAATCAGAGAGAGAGAGAGAGAGAGAGAGCTTGGGTTCGGCTGCAACCGAAGTGAATAAATACTCAAGCAAAAGAAGAAAACTTAGGGAGAAAGAAACCCGAGTGGGTGTGTAAACACATCAAAAATAAACAAGAGACTGGATGAAAGAAGAACAGAGTAAAAGCAAACTGTGTTGAAAAGGAAAAATGAGAGAAAACAATGGGTTTTTATGCCAAACATTAAACAGTGCATTGCTTGACTGTTCATGTTCATACAACCACCAAACACCAAAATCTTATAACTCTATTTATTAGATTTTATTTTTCTTTCTTGCCCCGGAATTAATTAAACTAAGGGCCTGTCATACAGACTGTTTTCAGACTGTTTTCGTTTTTGTTTTCCAAAAATAATTTCAAATTCGTGTTCGGTAACCGTTTTTCATTTTATTTTCAAAATACAAAAACAAAATAAAAAACAATACCAAGTGTTAAAAGTGGAAAGTTTGAAAAACAAAAAAAAAAACTTGGTTTTCTTGTATTTGTTTTTGTTTTTCAAAAAAATTAACAAATTTTTTTTTTTAAAATTTTTTTTTTCTCTTGAACCAGACAAGAACTGATGCCCATCTTCATCTTCTTTCTTCTTCATCTTCTTTCTCCTCCTCCTCGCCGCCGATCGTCGCTGCCTGTCGCCAGTCGTCACTCACCACTGCCTTCCGTCGGTTGCCGGTCGCTGTCGCCATCGCCGCCGTCTTCTTCTTCCTCTTCCTCCTCCTCCGCTCGCTGCTGCCATCGCCGCCGTCTTCTTCTTCTTCTTCCTCTTCCTCCTCCTCCGCTCACCGTCGATCGGCTTTGCGTCACCTCTCACCACTGATCGCCACTCGATGCCGCCGATCTGCTCTGCTGAGTCGCTGATCTGGTCATCTTCTTCTTCTTCCTCTTCTTCTTATTCTTCTTCAACTGATAACTTTTGTTTAATTTAAAAATTACATTTCAATTTTTTTTAGTTAATTATTTAATCAATTTGTTTATAATTGTTATAATATTAAACAAAATGTAAAAATTGATATTTCAATTTTCGAAAGTTTTCGGTTATCCTACCAGACGCGTTTTTTCCGTTTTTATTTTTAAAATACGGATTCCAGTAAATGCTACCAGACGCGTATTCAGAATTTAAAAATGAAACCAAAAACACTGTTTTCATTTTTATTTTTCTTTTCGAAAAACAAAAACAGAAAACGGCTTGCAGGACGAGCCCTAAATTTCCTTTTTGGGCAGTAAATCGTTTAGTTAATTTAATTAAGGGAAATTATCATTTGAGTCCCTATATTTTTTTGAATTATCTATTTTTTAGTCACTTATTCATTTTTCACAGGTTTGGGCCCTATGTTTTCAAAAACCACTAAATTTGATCCCTCTGACCAGAATTTTGACGGTCAACCGTCACAGAAAATGTTAAATGACACTTTTACCCTTGACTTTAAAATAAAAATAAAACTTTTTATTTTCTTAATTTTAGTTATAATTATTTATTAATTTTAATTTTTTTAAAGGAAAAGAAATATAAAAATTATTTTCTTATATTCAAACCCAAACCTAAATTCGAACCTAACCACCACCCAAATTCAAAATCATCCACCACACCAAACCTATACTCAAACCCAGACATCATCTTAAATTCGAATCCAGCCACCAAACCCATACTCGAAATCAACCAACCATACCATACCCAAACCTAAATTCGAAATCAATCATAGCCATAGCCACCACCATACATGATACAACAATCTGAAGTGAAAAAAGCTAAACATATTTACAAAAATCCAATTTTACCACAGTCAGCAACTGAGAAAAAACTAAAAATAACTAGAAAAATCCAGCAATGCCTGGAAGCCAGGTGAAAATATCTCAAATCGAGTAGACTTGAGGCAAATTATGTTCTTCTTTGACCTTTTGTTGCTCTCTTACTTGAACCAAAATCTGTAACAACATGAATAATATGACCAAATACATAACCTTCCAATATCACTACCAGATTTAACATAGCCTAAGTAAAATTAGAAATCTGAACATGTTTTCACAGCAAACAATGTGCAAGTAAATGTTGTTGGAAATCTAAACGCAGAAAACCCAACACAACCCCCAAACCCATCAAGCAAAACCCAACTACCAGGCGCCACTGCCACCATCACCACCGCCATTCCTAAATTCAACCACCGCCGGCGGCCAAACAAAGCCCAAACCTAAACCCAACACCCACTGTTACTAAAATCAGCTCGTTTCAGTTAGAACCCAGTTCTAGTTCGAACCAAATCTGGGTTCCTTTTGATTCGAACCCAGTTCTGGTTCGAACCAGATCTTGGTTCGTTTGCGACGGTCGACGGGAGATGGATTCGAGTCATGGAGGTCAGAGAGAGACCGAGAAAGGAGAGATATCGAGAAAAAAGAGAGAGAGGTGGGTAGAGAGAGACAGATCGAGAAAGAGAGAGATGGATTTTTGATTTAGAGAGAGATTGAGAAAGAGAAGAGAGCGAGAAAAAAACAGAGATATTGAATCTAGTATTTTTTTTTTAATTTTTAATTTTTAATTTTGTTTATACTTTTTAAATTTATATTTATATATTTATTTTTTATTTTTTATTTTATATATATATATTCCTTTTTTTTTTGTTGACACATGGCATATCAATGCGTAAAGACAAAAATACCCTTAAAACCGTTTAATTTGACTAACGGTTGACTCACGGAAGGACGAAATTAAGTGGTTTTAAAAAACATAGGGACTAATCCAGTGAAAAATGAATAAGTGACTAAAAATAGATAATTCAAAAAAACATAGGGACTCAAATGATAATATCCCTTTAATTAATTAATCAAACCGTTACAGCAAAGAAGACAAAAAAAAAAAAAAATCAAAAAAATCAAAAAAATCAAAGGTTGGGACATGTATGTAGTGGTGTAAAAATGGACCAGGCCCAAGAGGGCCGGTCCGTATGGCCTGCCAAGGAAGCTGGGCCGGATCAGGTCCGGTCCACGGAGGACACGGTGCGGACCAAGTCCGGCACGAAGGCGGGCCGCGGAGCGTGCTAAAGGGTGCTGGTCCGCCGGATCGGCCCGCCACGGCACGTGGATCCGCCGGATCATTGCAGGCGGGCTGGAATCCGGACCGGTCCGGCAGGCCGGCCCAAATAACAAGCCTGCTGTTGTAAAAAAAAAAAAAAAAAAAAAAAAAAAAAAATTTTATTGTTGTCAGCTGTAACGGTTGGATTTCAAAATCCAACCGTTGGCTGACGTCAGCCATGACGTCAGCCAACGGTTGGATTTTGAAATCCAACCGTTACAGCCAAAAAAATTAAAAAAAAACCCCTCAATTCTTCTATTTTATATTTTCACCCACAATTTCAATTTTTCTATAAATACCCCATGCATTCCATTTTTCAATCACTTTCTCTCATTCTCTCATTCTCTCAATTTCTCTCCATTCTCCAAATCTCTACACATTTTCATTCAATTTCATTGTTTCTCTCTCTCTCTCTCTCCACATTTTCCACCAACACACAAAACTTTGAAGGTACATTTTTCTTTAAATGTTATTATTTCTTTATGTGAGTAAATTTATAATGTTATGTAAACACTTTAGCTAAATTTTTAAATATTTTTGTTTATTTAGAAAAAAATTTTAAATTATTTTAAGTTTAGTAGTTTATTTTAATATATTTTGTTAGTAAATTATGATTTTTATGTGTAGTTGTTAAATTTAACATTTTTAAGTTAGTAAATATATGATTTTTAAGTTTAGTAGTTTATTTTAATATATTTTGTTAGTAAATTATCTTAATATATGTGTAGTAGTTAAATTTAACATTTTTATGTTAGTAAATATATGATTTTTAAGTTTAGTACTTTATTTTAATATATTTTGTTAGTAAATTATGATTTTTATGTGTAGTTGTTAAATTTAACATTTTTATGTTAGTAAATATATGATTTTTTAGTTTAGTAGTTTATTTTAATATATTTTGTTAGTAAATTATCTTAATATATGTGTAGTTGTTAAATTTAACATTTTTAAGTTAGTAAATATATGATTTTTAAGTTTAGTAGTTTATTTTAATATATTTTGTTAGTAAATTATCTTAATATATGTGTAGTAGTTAATTTTAACATTTTTATGTTAGTAAATATATGATTTTTAAGTTTAGTAGTTTATTTTAATATATTTTGTTAGTAAATTATCTTAATATATGTGTAGTAGTTAATTTTAACATTTTTAAGTTAGTAAATTTATGATTTTTAAGTTTAGTAGTTTATTTTAATATATTTTGTTAGTAAATTATCTTAATATATGTGTAGTTGTTAAATTTAACATTTTTAAGTTAGTAAATATATGATTTTTAAGTTTAGTAGTTTATTTTAATATATTTTGTTAGTAAATTATCTTAATATATGTGTAGTAGTTAATTTTAACATTTTTATGTTAGTAAATATATGATTTTTAAGTTTAGTAGTTTATTTTAATATATTTTGTTAGTAAATTATCTTAATATATGTGTAGTAGTTAATTTTAACATTTTTAAGTTAGTAAATTTATGATTTTTAAGTTTAGTAGTTTATTTTAATATATTTTGTTAGTAAATTATCTTATTATATGTGTAGTAGTTAATTTTAACATTTTTAAGTTAGTAAATATATGATTTTTAAGTTTAGTAGTTTATTTTAATATATTTTGTTAGTAAATTATCTTAATATATGTGTAGTAGTTAATTTTAACATTTTTAAGTTAGTAAATATATGATTTTTAAGTTTAGTAGTTTATTTTAATATATTTTGTTAGTAAATTATCTTAATATATGTGTAGTAGTTAATTTTAACATTTTTATGTTAGTAAATATATGATTTTTAAGTTTAGTAGTTTATTTTAATATATTTTGTTAGTAAATTATCTTAATATATGTGTAGTAGTTAATTTTAACATTTTTAAGTTAGTAAATTTATGATTTTTAAGTTTAGTAGTTTATTTTAATATATTTTGTTAGTAAATTATCTTAATATATATGTGTAGTAGTTAATTTTAACATTTTTAAGTTAGTAAATTTATGATTTTTAAGTTTAGTAGTTTATTTTAATATATTTTGTTAGTAAATTATCTTATTATATGTGTAGTAGTTAATTTTAACATTTTTAAGTTAGTAAATATATGATTTTTAAGTTTAGTACTTTATTTTAATATATTTTGTTACTAATAAGTTCATATTTATATTTCAGGAAATGGATCCTTTTTTCCCAGATGGTTTTAACATGCTGAATGATGATCTTGATCTTTCAGAACAAACGGAACCCCAAGCGGGAGCTTCCTGTTCTACCGGTACTGGTACACCAACATCACGTCCCAAAAGATTGACATCAGATGTTTGGCAGTGTTTTCAAATAGTACAAATGAGACTCCCAGACGGATCGATAGGCCCCAGAGCTAAATGTAAGTTTTGTCCTAAGGACTATTCCAGTAGTAGGAATGGAACCGGTCATTTGAGAAGGCATATGCTGAAATGCATGCCTGCACATGGACAGGTAGACACTACAACCCAAACACAACTACAACGGCACCCAGATGGGTCCGTTACTACGTGGCGGTACGATCCCGAACACGCTAGAAATTGCTTGGCACTATTCATTGCACAAACTGATCAACCAATCAATTTTGCTGACAATGTTTTTTTTCAAGAGTTGATCACATCTGCATTTTGCCCCCAATTTCAACCTGTTTCTAGAACTACCACTAGAAATGATTTGATAAGATTGTTTGGATCAGCTAGAGATGACTTGAATGCTGAATTACACAGTTTAAATGTCTCTGTTGCATTAACCTCTGATATTTGGAACGCATGTTCGAAACAGGACTACTTATGTGTCACTGGACACTACTTAAATTCTGATTGGAAGTTAACAAAAAGAATTCTTGGTTTTCGTCCTATGGATTATGCACACACCGCTGAAAATATTTTTAATGTCATTCTTTCTGTTTTAGAAACATATGAAATAACAAATCGCATCCTTTCTATTACATTAGATAATGCATCTGCAAACACTAGTTCTATTGCATTGTTTGTTGACAGAAATATCCCGCAAGATGGAGGTTATTTCTTCCATCAACGGTGTGCATGTCATATTATAAATTTAGTGGTACAGGCTGGTTTGAAGAAAGTAAGCGACCGTGTAGATCGCATCAGAGATGCCATTTCTTGGATTGGCAGCTCTAATCCTAGATTCCAAGAATTCCGTAGACATTGTACATTAAACAATCTACGCCCCCGACGATTCCAAACTGATATGCCAGTAAGGTGGAACTCTACTTACTTAATGCTGGAAAATTGTTTGCCATATGATACAACTATTTCAGGTTTTTATAACATGAAGTTGGCCGAACTTGGCCGTCCACAATCAGAAGCACTTACACCAGACGATTGGTATGTGGCAAAGGTATTTGTTGAATTTTTAAAGATTTTTTACGATGCCACTGTAACTCTTTCCGGGGTCTATTACCCCACATCTTGTGAGGCAATCCATCGAATAGTGGAAATGTCTGAAGCTATAAACAATTATAGGGCAGATGAACATTTAGGCATTGCAGTTGTTGCCATGGAGGCAAAGTTGAAAAAATATTGGAGTACCATTCCTTTACTTTATGCCTTGAGTATTGTAATAGATCCTAGGATTAAATTATCTGGTTTAGAAGTTTTCCTTGAGGTTATTGGTACTAATTTGGAAATAGATTATTCAGATCAGGTTACTGACATTCGAAACAAGTTGTTCGAAGTTTTTCGTATTTATGAGCGCAGGTTTGGTGGCATTGAAACCCAACCATCAACAGAACTGGAGACACAGTCGGAGCAAACAAGTTGGGCCATTCTCAAACGCCGAAAAAAGGACAAATCAGCAAGTACTTCTTCAACCCAAAGATCTGGCCCATCTTCTTGTGCCGAACTGAATAGGTACCTTGAAGCCCAGTTCGATGCTGTCGAAGACAAGAAAGAATTAGATTTGTTGTTATTTTGGAAGTCTTATACCCACAGATATCCGGTTTTGTCACAACTAGCACGTGACCTACTAGTTATCCCCGTGTCCACGGTGTCTTCAGAACAAGCATTCAGCACCAGTGGACGCATAATTGAACCAAGAAGAAGCTGTTTGACTCCGGACATGGTAGAGGTATTAACAAGCCTTCGGGATTGGGAGCATGCTAAAAAGAGGTTGCAAAACCAAACTATAGATAATGAACTTATTCAAAATTTCAACAATCTATATGTTGATGAGGCTTCCGGTTCCGGTAGTAACCAGTTCCAGAACTAGGTTATACTGATACATTTACTTGTAATTTGTAATGCGATTGCACTCTTTTTCCCTTACCAAGTTTTTATCCCACTGGGTTTTTCTTGGTAAGGTTTTTAACGAGGCAATACTTAATTCCATAAGTAAGAAATAAATAAATACTTCTTCATTTCATATTTTCATAACATCATGTATTTTATATTTTTTTAACTATTTTATCTTTATTCATTGTTTGAATTATTTTTTTACCAAAAATAATAATTCTATCTAACTACATTTACATAATTCAATTGTTAAATTGATATTAAGCATTTTAATTTTTAATTATGTATTCTATTTTTCACTAGAACCCAAAATGAAAAAGAAATATTAATAAAACAAATAAATAATTTTATAAACAAAAAAAAAAAAAAAAAAAAAAAAAAAAAAAGGATCCCGGTCCGGACCGCCGGACCGGTCCGGTCCGGTCCGCCTGAGCAGTCCGCCGGAAACGTGCCACGTGCCGTGCCGGACCGGACGTCCGAAAAACGGACCGGACCTAGTCCGGTCCGCCAAATGTGTGGCGCGGACCTGGTCCGGCCCGTTTTTCGAAAATGGTCCAGGCGGGCCAGTTGTATGTGGGCCGGACCACTCCACTTTTACAACACTACATGTATGTGACGGGCATTTCGATCTTCCCAACACGAAACCTGAGTGGTAAAATGTAATGTCACATCAAATAAAAATTAAAGCCATGAGTTTTATGATTTTTAGACAACATATATTATTTTGGAATTTTCAACCATTAGATCCCATCTTGAGAGCATCCAACGACCAATGTCAACCGACAGACCGGTCCATCCAGGTCACGTGCATTTATCGTGGATGGGTTCTGTGTTAATTTTTTTTAGGAGTAATTGCACAAACGATCCCCAAGTTTAGGTCTAATTACACCCATATGGAATTTTTACCAAATATTATATAAACACCCCCTACTGTCAGTTGACTTCCATTCAAACTAATTGTTGACCAGATTTTTAGTATTAAAAGTCCAAAATACCCTTAGTTACTTATTTATACTTTATTTTGTTCCCCTTAAAATAAAATAAAATAAAATAAATTATATAAAAATACAAATAAAAAACTTTTAATTATATTTTTTTTAAAACAAATTTTGAAAGACAAAAATATATAAAACAAAAAATTAAGACTTTAACAAAAATTAGAAAAAAGAATAAAAGAAATTTTTTAAAAAAAAGAAATGGAGAATAGATCTCAAATACGTCATTGATGGGACTTGAATCTACAATCATGAAAAACAAAACTATATTTTAAGTTTAACATTAAAATATAATCATTATTGATAATTCATAAACCAACAAACCACCATTATATTCAATTTTCAATCATCAATAAGATTCCATTCAAGCCATAAGATTTTTAACAATAAATGAGATTCCACTATTATATTCAATTTTTAATCATCAATAATTATTGTATTTTAATGTCAAAAACTTAAAAATCTAGTTTTGTTTTACATCATTGTGGATCCAAATCCCATTAATGGCGTATTTGAGATATGTTCTCTATTTCTTTTCTTAAAAATTTTCCTTTATTCCTTTTTCTAATTTTTTTTAAAGTCTAAATTTTTTGTTTTATATATTTTTGTCTTTTAAAATTTGTTAAAAAAATATAATTAAAAGTTTTTTATTTACATTTTTATATAATTTGTTTTATTTTAAGGGGAACAAAAAAAAAAGTGAGTAACTAAGGATATTTTAGACTTTTAATACTAAAAATCTGGTCAACAGTTAGTTTGGATGAAAGTCAACTAACGGTAGGGGAAGTTTGTGTAATATTTGATAAAAAAAAAGTCCATATGTGAGTAATTAGACCTAAACTCAGGGGCGTTTGTGCAATTACTCTTTTTTATTATCATTAACAAATAATTTGGAGGTTGTGAATCAGATTGAAAGACAATAACGCAAATCAATTGATGCCGTTTTTGGATCAAAGCTTCGCAACAATTAGTGCAAAATATCAACAATGCTAAATATTTTAATTTCTATTAAAAGACATTTATGATTTAATAAGTTTTGCTATATTAAACCTAAACAACCAACTAGATGATTAATTAATAAAACATGTATAAAAAAAGAGAAAATCTTGCATTAGTAGCGTGAGTTTGTGATCTCGGGGAAAGAATCCCGGCGGCAGGTTGGTGTTTCTGTTGGAAATTCTAAATTACCGCCTCCGCGCCGCCGCAATCATCAACAATGCTTTCTCTTCCCACCCAAACATACCACCACCACCTCCTCCACTCTCCTCTCAAAACCTCTCTTCACTCTCCTCTCTTCTCACAGCCACCTCCATCACTCTCTCTCCTCCCCACATTATCTCTCCCTGCACCCCTCCGCATCCAATCCCTCACCGTCTCCTCCTCCACCACCCACCCGACCCATTTCCTTCTCTCAGACTCCCAATCCAACTCCAACGTCCTCAAAATCGCAATTATCGGCTTTGGCAACTACGGTCAATTCCTTGCCAAAACCCTCGTCTCTCAGGGACACACCGTATTAGCCCACTCTCGCTCCGACCACCACAACGAGACTGCCAAGAAACTCGGCGTCTCGTTTTACGCTGACCCACATGACCTCTGCGAAGAACACCCAGAAATTATCTTGCTTTGTACTTCCATAATCTCCACCAAACAAGTCCTCATATCGCTGCCATTGCAGCGTTTAAAACGAAACACATTGTTCGTCGACGTTCTCTCAGTGAAAGAGTACGCTAAGGACTTTTTAGTCGAAACTCTGCCGGACGATTTTGACATATTGTGTACTCACCCCATGTTTGGTCCTCAAAGTGCTAAAAATAGCTGGAAAGGACGCTACTTTGTGTACGAGAAAGTGAGGATTGGGGATGAAGAGTCGAGAGTCTCGCGATGTGAGAATTTCTTGGATGTTTTCGCAAGAGAAGGGTGCGAGATGGTGGAGATGAGTTGTGCAGAGCATGATTTTTACGCTGCTGGGTCGCAATTCATGACTCATACGGTGGGCCGGGTGTTGGAGATGTTGGAGCTGGAATCTACACCCATTAACACGAAAGGTTATGAGGCGTTGTTGGATTTGGTTGAGAATACGTCTGGTGATAGTTTTGATTTGTATTATGGTTTGTTTATGTATAACAAGAGCGCGCTTGAGATGTTGGAGAGGCTTGATTTGTGTTTTGAGGAGTTGAAGAAGCAGTTGTTTGGGAGCCTTCATGAGGTTGTGAGGGAGCAATTGTTTGAGAGTCCAGAGAGGAGAGGACTATTATATGCCGGAAATGGAGCTACAATGGGAGCTTCTGATATTCTTTCAAGGTAAGTTTTTATTGATTTTTGTTGTTTTATAGTTGGTTTAAAACTTGTAAAGGTTTCTTTTTTATCTTTTGGACCGTCTTCATCGCATTTGAAAAGATACTAAAAGGGATCAAAATTACAATGCGGGTGTGATGATGGCTTTTGTTGTTTGAAATTGTTATGTAAACAAACATTAATCATCAAATGAATCAGTTTAACTATTTCGGGGTTTATGGTTTGTGATTTTGGTGAGATGATCTGGACTGATATGGTGTACATCATGGACTAACATTCATAGTAAAAGAGGGGGTAAAGAAGAATTCTTTTACCTCATTGAGCTAGTTGAAAATGATCCGAACTCTGTGATCTACAGATGATGAATAATAATGGATATATAGGATGTGGCCGTGCTTAGAAAACTGTATTAATGATGTATTATTTATGATCTTTTGGTGGAATCTTCAGGTCTGAAGGTGCTCTTAGACCACAAGAATACCAAGCACGGTCCTCTGGTTGTGTAGATGATAGCACAAAGCTCAAAATTGCCATTGTTGGATTTGGTAACTTTGGTCAGTTTCTTGCTAAACCAATGGTACGCCAGGGCCACACAGTTTTAGCATATTCTCGAACGGACTATTCTGATGTGGCTCGAGAAATGGGGGTTTCTTTCTTTTCCAATGCGGATGATCTTTTCGAAGAGCATCCAGAAGTCATTCTTCTTTGTACATCAATCCTGTCGACGGAAAAAGTTTTAAATTCATTACCACTTCAGAGATTGAAGAGAAGTACCCTGTTTGTTGATGTGCTCTCTGTTAAAGAGTTTCCAAGGAATTTGTTTCTTCAAATTTGTTACCAGATTTTGATATTCTCTGCACGCATCCTATGTTTGGACCCGAGAGTGGAAAAAACGGTTGGAATGATCTGGCTTTTGTTTTTGATAAGGTCAGGATTGGTTGTGATGAAAAAAGAGTATCAAGGTGTGACGGGTTTCTTGATATTTTTGCACGAGAAGGATGCCGAATGGTGGAGATGTCTTGTGCAGAACATGATTGGCATGCGGCGGGGTCGCAGTTCATAACACACACGATTGGAAGGGTTTTGGAGAAGTTGGGATTGGAATCCACACCAATCGACACAAAAGGCTATGAGACATTGTTGAAATTGGTGGAGAATACAGCTGGGGATAGCTTTGATCTTTATTATGGGTTGTTCATGTACAATGTAAATGCAATGGAGCAGCTAGAGAGGTTGGATTTGGCATTTGAATCATTAAAGAAGCAGCTTATTGGCAGGTTGCATGGTGTACTTCGGAAGCAACTGTTTGAGAATACAGAGAAGTTTCCTGTTCTGGGGAAGCAGCCTGTTGTGCCAAAGCTATCTCAAACTTCTTTGGAGGGTGTTGTAACTCAAACAAATTATAACTCTGGTTTTTAGAGAGGAAGAAAGTCATGGGAGAGAGAGCTCTTTGGTTTGTGGTCTAAAATATCCAGAGATGAGAAAGTGGATTGAGAAGAGAGTATTGCAATCCTGTTCATGGTACTGCTTGGACAAGAGTTATCAGTGCCATTTATGCTAATTTCTATGCCTGTGCGTTACCATCGACAACTTTAGCTATAAGACCACACTTAAAATTCTTTTTCTTCTTTGTGTGTGCATGCATGCATGGTGTGATAAAATATGCTGATTACTTCACATTTCATGACAAATCCAGTTCGATATGTATTTGCTATGGATTGAATATTGCATCTTACATCTTACTTTATGTAATTGTTGGTGTTTTATGTCCTTTACCCTGGCAGTTTGCAGGTGACGAGAAGTCAAGCGAAGAATAACAGCAGTTAACACACTATTTTGACTTGTGCCATGGTTAGTAACAAGCACTGGACAATGCCGAGGATGGCTGACGCTGAAGCTATCGGTATTGTTTCATATGATGTGATTGCTTAGTTGCTACATAAAAAAATCCAGCGAAAATGTATCTGATTGTGTTACTTTGTTAACAACTGATTACGATACCAAATGGAAGGTCAAATTATTGTTGAAGCATTTGACCTTCATTCGAGTCTTGCTGAGATGAGAATGTTCTGCTGTATTTATGGTTGATGTTAGAAATACTTGTTCCTCCACAGTCAATGGTGCTTTCTCGTTCCACTTGTATTGTATTAGGCGGATAATGGCGATAATGATCAATCCAGTGAAGAGTTGTCAAGTTTTTTTTTTTTGGTAGTAAGAAGGTTTTTCTTGTGCATTTTTATACTATTTTTTTGCTTGTGTTTGTGTTAGTTTGATGGTAATTTGGATGGGAACATGATTCATGCAACCACATAGGCCTATAATCTCTGAAGAAATATTATAAATGTACTCATAATATCTGGAAAATTGATGTAAATTAGAGCTGCTTGGTTGGAAAGGCAGGGTCCAAATGTTTTGACTTCAGGCTCAGCAAGAGATCAAGTTTGAATTTGCTACCAATTTTTCCACTCTAACCCTCTTGTTGATATTGATTATTGAATCACTTCTGCAATAGTGCAATAAACAATTAATTGCCGTGAATATTTCTGCTTCACTTCGTCTCTTTAAAAAATAGCTTCAACAGGGCACGATCTTTAAAAACTTTAGGTCGTCTTTATCTGTCAGGAATACGAAAAGATTTTCAAGAAGTGTCTTATTTTGGCTGTATCCATAGGTGGTGTAGCCGATGTTTGACTTTGACACCAACTCAGCATTGTATCTGAAAATATATTATTTTATTATATGAATGAGTAGGTTTGCTTGACCGCCACAACAACCCATCTAAATATCTCTTTGCCTCCGTCTCCTTCCCAAATCGACGTGCTTGCTACAACTAACATGGCAGAAATTCCAAACCCAGAAACAGTGTCAAAAACAGTTCACGAACTCATCCTCAGCGGTGAAGAGCTACCGGAAAAATACATCTACAAAGGTTCTGATGCCGGAGTCCTAGATGCTTCTCTACCCTTTATGGACGTTCCAGTTATTGACATGTCTCTCCTTACTTGTCCCTCTTCCAGCGCTGAACAACTCCACAAACTCTGCTCAGCTCTCACTCACTGGGGTTGCTTCCAGGTATGTATGATCTTGTTTTTTGTATTGAATTGTGTAGCTTGAATCTGAATGATGTTGGGTTACCTTTTAAAATATATCTATCAGTCTGAGATTTTAGAGTTTTCAGGCGATCAATCATGGAATGTCAACTCAATTTCTAGAACAAGTGCGTGAAGCTACTAAGCAGTTCTTTGCACTTTCACCTGAAATTAAGAATAAATACAAGAGAGAAGATGGTAGCATTGAAGGGTATGGTAATGACATGATTATTTACGAGCAACAAACATTGGATTGGACTGATCGTCTTTATATTACCGTGAGTCCACAAGACCGGAGACAGCTCAAGTTTTGGCCCGAAAACCCTGCTAATTTCAGGTAACTCTCCAGTTCTATTATCTGAAAACCAAAAAGCTTGATAGGTTTTGATTATTACAGGTTTATTAGATTGTTTGTGGTAATGATGGTTGCAGGGATGTTTTACATGAATATACAATGAAGTTAGAAGATGTATCTAAAGTTGTATTTAAGGCTATGGCAAGATCTTTGAACTTGGAAGAAAACAGCTTTATGGACATGTATGGAGAAGATGAAACATTGTTTGCAAGATTCAATTTCTATCCTCCATGTCCTAGGCCTGATCAGGTTATCGGCATTAAGCCTCACGCTGATGGATCGGCAATCACCATTCTCTTGCAAGACAAACAGGTGGAAGGTCTTCAATTCATGAAAGACGGTCAATGGTACAGAGCTCCAATCATCCCAGAAGCTCTTCTCATCAATGTTGGTGACCAGATTGAGGTAAAACCATTTAGCTGCGGACGTCTGCACGTTATTTATATCAAAATGTGATTTGAGTGATTGTGACTTGTTGAGCTATTGAAGAATTGTTAACTTATGCATTTTGCTTACAGATAATGAGTAATGGAATTTTCAAGAGTCCACTACACAGGGTGGTGACAAACTCTGAAAGGGAAAGAATTTCGGTGGCAGTGTTCTGTATTCCAAATTCGGAGAAAGAGATCGAACCAGTTGATGGAGTGGAGGATGAGACAAGGCCAAGATTGTACAAGAAGGTGAAGGATTATGTCAGTATCTATTTTCAATACTACCAGCTGGGGAGGAGGCCTATAGAAGGAGCAATTATTTAGGGGTATGTTCTGTTTACATCTTTGTTTAACTGTAATGAAATTCAAAACCGATTTATGAATAAAATTGAATGCAAATACAGTAACATTCTAGCTCCTAGTTGCATCACTTTATTGAAGAAATCAATAGTTCATAGATGAACTCAGATCAGTAGAAGATCCTGATCCTACATGTTAATATTGCGAAATCACTCTCACGATAGTTAACAATTTAAGGGAGCGGAATCAACATTAAGCATCAATTGAAAAGATGTCTATTCTATTAAGCAATATCAAGAAATACAATGTGTGCCTTTTGACCTCTTCTTGTTCTTGAACATAACAATAAAATTGAAAATGCACGTAATGACGATTGTTAAAACTCTATGCTGTCAATTGTGGAGCTTGTTCACCAAACAAAAGGTACAAGATCCCAACTTAGTATTTATCCAACAACAGATTCTGAAACAAACCTAATTTGAATGTCCTGCTGGATTTCTATTCCAGGACAAATAAGATGGATCCCCAAGAGGCCTGCAACAAAACATAAACAAAAAATCTCAAAACATTTAAGTTTTCGTATTCAATGGCAGAGAAAAAGGAACATCTATTCATTCAAAAATGCCAAAGAACAACATTTGATACTTTACTCACCTTGGCTTGATCACGTACATGAGGATGAAGGTTATGGCCAAGAACAGGCATATTCCACCAACAGTAAGATATGCTATGCCCAGAAAGTCATTTTTTCCACCTATCCAACTTGTCGTCGAAAGAACCAGCTTCTTTTTACCCCCAAAACTATAAGTGTTATAATTGTTCTGTATTGTGACGGTCACTTGGTCATTAGCCTTAAGATCTGTCTCTATTTTTCCATATAGTTTTCTAAAATTTGGCAGTGCTGCAGTACGCATCCAAACTATAAGATCCTCTTGTTCGCTCAACTGTTAAATGTTAATACACATACCAGCAACAAGACTTGATTAAAATAAACAAAATAACAAACACAAAAAGGGAAATATGAACAAAAACGAAGGTATACTCACTGGTATGCTAGGATTAAGTGTTGCACCTCCAATCAATCCACCACTCTGGAAATTTTTAGGATAGACGTCTGACCCAAATTTCTCCTTTTTGTCGCTTTCCCATGCTATGTTCTTCTTGCTGATCTCTACCACCTTGTCTTTTACTGAAATCCCGTATGTGTCATTGAACAAACTCCACGCAATAAGGCCACAAGGAACAATTGGAGATCCATTTGCTGTGGCTTCAGGAGCACAATTTGTTGTAACACGCTCATTGCTCTTGCTCCTTAATTGCTTGTCACTTCGACTCTTGACATACCTAACAGCAATTTTTAAACTTTAAATTAGAAAGTTATTCAAAATTATTCATAAGTCGAACACAATATGGTGATTAGATCACTAATATGTAAGTATAAACAATGAAGGCTTCAACTGTTGAACAAAATACAAAAAGAAAAAAAAATTCAAGTCTACTTTGAAAATCACAGAAAAATTAATTCCAACGAATATTTATGGAAAAAAGAATAGTAAATGTAGGTCCACGCTCCACGGTAACAAGCTACTTCTATGTTTGCTCAAACAAAATCATATATTCGTATTGTTACTGTATTAGTTGCAAAATATCAGTCATAAACAGAGTTCAATACAGCAAACCAATCTTGATATTATCATTTTCACCCTGGCCACTCTTTTTCCCTTCTGTAAACAACATATAGGAGGCAATTGAGCCAACTGTTTATTGATCTTTGCAAATGTTCAATAGGTTTAGAGAAGCCAATTGATTGCATATATGAATAGAAGAGATGGGTCATCTTTCCTCCATCTAGTATGGAGCATTGAAAAAAATTGGTGTGCCAAGAATGATACAAAAATTTCTTTACAGAGTTCATACTACTCTGAATCGTCATTTTCTTTTGCTCCCAGCCCGGGAGGGCATATGAATTTTACTTTTTTTCCAGATTCTAGCTTTCAGAAAATGATATTGTCAACGTAAGTAGCATGCATTGCTGTGAATTGCCAACAAGAAGCCTAAACCTTCTTCTTTTTTTTTCTTCTTTTTTTTCATTTAAGAATATATTAAATATATTTGTAGAAATCCTGAGGAGACAAAGGTAACATCCTAACTCAAGCTTAGACTTTCATACAAGAGCGGTAATCTCTCTTTGTAGGCTTAGTGACAAGAAGAAACAGATGCCTAAGAAAGCACATACTGCAGAACACACACTACTGTTACCCACACAACGTCCTTATCAAAGAGCCAAAGAGTCATTATGCAGTTTAAAACCATGTTCAAAATAAGTGAAAGTTTGCAGGTCAGAGGACACGAACACAAACAACTAGCCAACTTATTCCACGTACTCCACAAATGTACAAATAAAACCTTTGAAAATTTGACAAATATATTATACATACCGCCGATGGTTCTGGTAGAAGTTATCAAGCTGATAATAGACATAAACAGGACTTTTCATATGCTTTGGGACCTGGAAAATGTTGAGGCACAGAAAAATGTTACCAAGATGAAGAGGGTCTTTTATTTGTTTATCATGTGGCTCAAAACACATAATATGAAAATGCAGAATATAGCAAAACTTTCTTCCAACATACAAGTAAAAAGAGAAATTGAACTAACTTTAAGACTCCTGGTACACGTTTTGTTAGTGCTACTGCTTTGGATATAACCAACCATATTCTTGTTGTGATCATGAGGAATGCAATCTTCATCATAGCGGTCCACAATTTCCACAACCTAAATGTCAAAGAATGCATAATTTCATGTCAAAAAATCAACCAAATACAGGGTACAAGAAGTCTAAAAATATATCAAAATATACTACATTCTCAGATGCAAACAGTGACAGAAGGCCAACTGGGATGAAGACGATGCCAATGATAGTAAATATCGCAATGACCTGAAAATCCAATAAGAAGGGGAAAACAAAAATCAAATAAAAAACGGCAAACGAAAAGAAATGGGAACTAATCATCTGAAAATTTATATCCTAATCCATACATATCCAGGGGTTAGAACTGGTTTGCAAGCAGGAAGCTCCTGTTGTGTAAACCTAGAATCTGCAACAAACAGAGAAAAACCAAACAATTTCAGCCCAAAATCGTCCCTTATACAAAAATAATTTCAGAAACACACCCTTAGTAGAGAAAACCACCACAATAAACCCACAAACAGGATGGTGAAGACTAAAGACATTGTGATCAGTGATCAAACATGAACAATTTTTTTTATAAAGTTTCTATTCATGCATTCAACATTAGAATTCTAGCCAGAACCTTTCATGGTGGAAACATAAACTACATAAAGCTAAGAAAATTCAACTATATTATCAATAACAACAACAAACCCACAAATTTTATTCATTGAATAACCCAATTCCCTTTCTGATATTCCTACAAAATTCAAGACTGTTCTCCCACAAAATTGCATCATCACCCAAAACCAACCCATAAAATCAAAAACAGAAACAAAAAAAAAAAACACCCAAATCATAAAGTGAGAAATCCTACTTCATTATTAATAACAAACCCACCACAAATTTTCACAATGCAACTTCATGATTCATTGAACAACCCAATTCCCTTTCTGATTTTCCTACAAAAATCAAGCTTTGTTCCCACAAAATTGCATACATCATCCAAACCCAACACATAAAAATAATAATAATAATAATAAAAAAAAAATAAAAAAAAAAAACACCCAAATCATACCAATGACAAACAGATCAGAAGGAAAAAAAGAAACTGACATTTGGGTTTCTTGGATTTGGCCTTGGAAGATGAATCCGATGAGCCATTGTCGCCTCCAGAGCTGGTCGCTTCTCCAGCCATCTTCTCCTCAACCAAATTATTATTTTGAAACTATAATAATGTCAATAATAATAATTCCATCAAAAACTTCCCAATTTTTTTTGTTCTTCTTTACACGTTCTCTCTCCTAGTTTTTCTTTTCTTTTCTCAATTTTCCATTTTTGGTGAGTATACTAATTTATCTACAATAACAATAAAAACGACCTATTTTTGTTGTTTTTGTGTTTCGAAAAAATAAAGAGAAAACAAAAAACAGAGGAGGGTTTATATCTCTCAACCGTACCCGAAACCGCAACAACCGGTCGTTTTTCGTTTTGTTCGAAAATCAGATTTGTTCAGTTTCTCATCCAACTGTCAGACTCTCTGGTTAGGTGATGAAGATCTGCTGTCGCCTTTTTATTTATTTTTTGTTTTTTAATTGCATGAATATTATTATTATTATTTTTTTTGAAACAACATGAATATTAAGGATTTTTTTTATTTTTTTTATTTTTTAATATTACATAAATTTAAAGTTTTTTTTTTTTTTATAGGAGGGAAATGACTCGAACCTACAACTTCGTCTCGTTGTAACTTTTGATTGGGGGTTTAAATTAATATAAAAATATAACTTATAAATTGATTGAATTAAATATTGAAAAACTTAATACATGTGTTATTGACTTATTTCTTTATACATAAATTATGCACGGTAAATTCGTATGGATCCCACGTATGATAACTACTATTACTACTATTTCTTTATATATATATATATATATATACAAAAATTCTATTATCAGTTCGAACTGATAAAAGTTATATCAGTTCCTTGCATGTGGGCCACTGGATTTAAATACTTTGACTTGACTGTATGCACTTGTCAGTCAAAGTATTTAAATCCAATGGCCCATATACAAGGAACTGATATAACTTTCGTCAGTTCGAACTGATAATAGAAAGACTGTATATATATATATATATATATATATATATATATATATGGGAGAACTTTAAAAGTAACCATAAAATTAGTGAGTTTATTGTTTTTAGTCAAGATTAGTATTTTTATTATTTCTATCAAAATATCCGCTTTTTAGATAAAATTGCCATTCTTTATAAAAAAAAAAAAAAATCTCTATTTTTCTTCTTTTTCTTCTTCTTCTCGAAAAAAAAGTTGTTTTTTTCTCTATATTTTTTTTGTTTTTGTTTTTCTTCTTCCCAGACCTCCAACTTCTTCCTTTTCTTCCCAGATGTGTTTAATTGCGCTAATTTGGTCTTGCCCTGATGCGTTTAATTGGTTTTTTTTTTCTTCCCAAACAAAAGCAACTTTTTTTCTCTATTTTTTTTTTCTTTTTCTTCTTCTTCTTTCCAGACCTCTAGTATTCTTCTTCTTCTTCCCGGATGTGTTTGACTGTGTTAGACTTGGGGTGTTTAATTTGATGTTGCCCTAGTGTGTTTAATTGATTTTCCATGGTGTGTTTAATTGAGTTGCCTTGATATGTTTAATTGGGTTGTCGTGGTGTGTTTAATTGATTTACACCTGGTGTGTTTAATTAGTCTGCCCTGGTGTGTTTAATTGGGTTGTCGTGGTGTGTTTAATTGGTGTTGCCCTGGTGTGTTTAATTGATTTTCCATGGTGTGTTTAATTGATTTTCCATGGTGTGTTTAATTGAGTTGTCATAGTGTGTTTAATTGATTTACGTCTAGTGTGTTTAATTAGTCTGCCTGTGTGTGTTTAATTGGTATGTCCTGGTGTGTTTAATTGGGTTGCCATGGTGTGTTTTTTTTGGTTTACACCATCTAGTTTCCGGGTGGGGCGGATCCACCATACGGTGCAATCAGCCTAGACCACACCCCGACTAATCCGGACTCGCACCGGGTCGGCCCACTAAGGGGTAAAGTGCTCCCAATATGTGTAGCTCCGTTCACAAGGAGAGTTGAACCCAAGACCTTGCTTAAGGGATGAGAGCGTCGAACCACTCACACCAACACATGATTGGTGCCATGGTGTGTTTAATTGCTAGCTTGGTGTGTTTAATTGGTAGATTGGTGTGTTTAAATAAATATGGAAAAAATTCCATATTTGAATAGATTTGGAAATTTTTCAGATTTCCTCATACAAAAAAATAAAATAAAATAAAAAAATTCTTTGAAACAATGGATCTATAATAAATTGAACAAAATCTAGAAAAAAAATTAAACAAAACAAAATATGATTTTTTTTTTAAACAAATAATACCCAAACTTAAGCACAACCACAACCACCCTTAAAATCAACAACTAACACTCAAATCCAAATCTTTTTAAAATCTGGAAATTTTTCAAAATAATAAAAAAAAAAAAACTGAAATTTTTTAAAAAAATTTGGATTTTTTTTTAAACTAAACAAAATCTGAATTTTTTTTAAACAAATAATACCCAAACTTAAACACAACTACAATCACCCTTAAAATCAACAATTAACACTCAAATCCAAACCTTCCGGTGTGAGATCTGCAAACCAAAGGAGAGAGAAGAGGAACAAAAAAAAAAAATGCTTGGATTAAAGAGGAGAGAGGCGTGAGAGAGGAGATTTGGAGAGGAGATTTGGGTTGCAAAAAAAATTTGTGGTGGAGAGAGAGAGAGAGAGAAGAGATTGAAGAGAGAAAGAAGAAAAAAAAACCAATTATTGACAAAAAAAAAAATACTAATCTTGGATAAAAACAATAATCCTCATAATTTTTTGACTAAAAAGGGGCATTTCCCCTATGTGAGTGAGTCTAAGGACTTTAATGAAAACATATCGATTTTGAGAATTTTCTAAGCACTATAACTATTTATCCAAATTTTGTTAAATATGATAGCATTAGAAAATAGGCGAAATATGAGAAAATTCAAGAAAAATAGTTTTAGTATTCGAAAAATTCTCAAATTTTGTTAATATGTAGATTTCAATGAACTCATCATTTACAAAAAAATTCAGATCAAAATTCATTAAAATCGATATTCTTTCATCAAGGTCCTTACCGAAATTAATAGAAGAGATCACCATGAGAGACTCATTATATATATTACAAAAAAGATACAAATATAATTTCAGTATACAAGATTATTTATTTATTCTTTAAAAAAAAAAAAAAGATTATTTATTTATTTATTTTTTAAGTAGTACCAGTATACAAGATTTCTTATAATTTATACAGATATCAAATACATACAATGATGTGTGTCACACATTATTATAGAACATGAAAATCAGTCTGATACAATTTATTTTTGTTGATGAAAACTTTTGAGAAGCAAATTATAGAGGCAAGACCTCCTCATTTATGGCTTCACTTGTTGCTCTAAAATCCATCTTAGAAGATTTTGGCATTGTCAAAGCAGATTTCTGATGATGAGCTCTGTTGTCTTCAATTTTTCAGGATATTTATGAGCCAAACAACCTGAATATCATTATAATTCATAGTGTGAGAAATGATTTTACAAGACATAATCCTGAAAATTATCTAGTGCGGACATTTGAATTTTGTTAAAATTTAGGGTTCGAAATCTCGTTCGTTGAATGGATCTTTACGAGCTAAAAATTAGGTAAGGACAAAATAGTAACGATTTAGAAAATTTATGAGATCAAAAAAATTCGACATTCGGATTTTGTTAAAATACAGACATCCGAACCTGATAGAACCGATGAATTCGAGTAATGAGTGAAACTTTACCTCTGCAATCGTGACTGTGAGCGTTTGGTGCTGCACAAAACAAAATTCGTGTAATTTATTATTTTTTTTGACAGTAAAATTCATGTAAATAGGTTTGCATGAAAAACGAATTCTATGATAAGTTGAATTCAGGAAAATTATTTAATCTTGTTAACCTTGTAGCCGGTTGTGGTTTGAGTGCTGCCTTTGACACTTGTGGTTGATCATCTTCATTAGGAATTGGTATATTCTTCACCTGCAAATTAAATCCCAAAAGTGCTTTTTGTAAAATCACTTTTGTGAAAAGCCCTTCAAGTGTATGTATCCCAGGTAGTCTTAAAAGGTACCAGATTTTTAAATTGGAGATTATAGAACATTTCAATATATATCTGCTTGGCTAGCTTTTGCTCCTTGTTAAATTGCTTCCAAAAGCTGTAAGTGCATCCCATGTTCAACAGCTTGTTTGCATAAATCTTCCAAGTATAGCTGCAACGAATGACTCTTGTCGGTGAGAGTTGTTAAAAATACGAACGATTAATTGATTCTGACTGAACCGGACCCTGTCTAATTATAAAGTTAGTTGATATGTGTACATTACCATTCGTTTATGCGTTTCAATCCATCTGCGGAGACCTTGTTCCAGTAATCTGGATCAACCCTACATTTGTCAAAGAAATCAGCAATTTTGTTGCTGGATTCATCCCCATTGATTGGATCAATGTGGAAACCTGAAAATCCATCCACAATAATCTCGGCTGGACCACCCTGGTTGGTTGCAAAAGTTGGTAAACCACAGTTCATAGCCTCAATGACAGTGAGACCAAATGCTTCATACAAAGCAGGTTGTACAAAGGCTCCTTTTGTGTCAGCAATGCATCGGTAAAGTTCTCCGTTCCGAAGACGATCAGACTGTGCTGCTATCCATCTCATTTGTCCCTTAAGTTGGTATTTTTCCAGCAGTGAATGCATCTTTTTTATCTCAGCAGTTTCTTCTCTATCTTTTGATTTTGAAGGATCAAAGAATGCCCCAACTATGACAAGATTCACCAAGTCTCTCAACCTCTTGTTCTTGCCATACCACTCAGTCAATCCTGTCAGGTTTTTGACAACATCAAGCCTTGCCATTGAGAAGATGATTGGTTTCTTCTTGTCTGCCAGATATCCACTTTTTTCCAAAAATACATTCACAAACAAATGTTAGATAACATATAAAACAAGTTCGAACAGTCGGTGACTTGTAAGTTGTAACCAACACTTACATGTGTTCATCATTGTCCTCTTTATTGTTCAACAACTCATCAATCTGAGGATGGAATTTTGTGAGTCTTCTCTGCTTCTCTGTGTAAGGAAAATAGACAGATTGATCAGCCCCAGGAGCAGCAATGTTGAACTTTGGATCAAACACATTGATGCCTCTAACAACTCTGCAGAGTCCTGGAAGAGTAAATGCAGCATGGCTCTCATATTGTCCTGGTCTATCTTTGCTGCAAACAACAACAATTGGAAACTCAGTTAGGCAAATACTTCGAGCATCTAACGATTTTCGATATCCATGAATATGTAAAGAATGCATTTTGATCATCTGGCCACCATCTTTTTACCTTCCTGCAATCTCCTGGTAAGTGCTTGCTACAACGAAATCGGTTTGGTTCATTGCAATTGTATCAGCTATGAATTGGCAAGAGAAGTGATATTTTGGGTCTAATTCTCTCCACTTGACATCTGAATCCTCATACTTGGTCTTCTCTAAAGCATGTGCAATAGTTGCCTAATTTTCAACATTGAAAATCAGAAGTTGATAAAATACTAAATAATATAGAGAACATAAATTTTATAGGTGCATAAACTGATAAACAAAATTGACCTGAGTGACACCAAGTTTACTAGCCATGAGAGATGCCACTAAATTTCCATCAGTGTAGTTTCCAATTACAAGGTCTGGTTTTCCATCCAGGATGTCTAGGATCTTGGCTGTAGCATCCTAAACGTTTATACAATTTAGTAAAACCATTATCAGATCACGAATCAATCGTCCACTCTGTTTATTCTAGAGGGCAAGAAAAACTATACATACTTTAGTAAACGTCTCCAGATAGGGATAAATATCGAAACGAGAAATCCATCGACGGAGTATCCCTTTCTCTGTCCTAAATGGCACTCGAAGGATGTTGCAATACTTGGTACCGTTAACTGGTTCCAACTCTTGGTTGCATTTAGTTCCTCTGGCTTCCGGTATCAGTCGAGTAACCTGTTTCCAAACATAGTTAACAATACCGAAAATGAAACTGCCTTGATCCGAAACTTGTTACTTGAAGCACAAGAAACTTACCACAATAATTTGAGGCTTCACATTGAGTCCTTGGTGCTTGATTCTGAGGAGCATTTCCTCTTCCAAAGCTTTCACTTGATCCAAAATGTAAACTACCTGAAGCAATCAGAAATTTGTGTATCTTGTTCAGGAATTTCATCAAAAAAGTAAATTGCATTATGCATTGCCAATTCAAAAATGGAAGAATTTTGTACCTGCCCACCAGTGTCTGGCAAACCAAGAACATCTGCTTGGCCAAAGTATCCATGAGGAGAGAAAATTACAACATTGAATATTTTCGGAAGCCTGGTAATAAAATTCTCTAAGTTGATTGGATCCGGAGCTTGGAGGACTTCCGAAAGTGACCTAATTGTTTCCTTCACTCTTTCTGCTGTGTCACCCCATCCCTTCTCAAAGCCCCACTCTTTGAACCTGCAAAAGAATTGGCAATCAAATGCAATTCTCTGGACTTTTGAGTAAGGAACTACTCAAAGGATGTTTCCGAAGAAATTAACAAAATCGAAGGAGGTTTATGATGATTTCCGAAACCATGAATATATATGATAAAATAAAAAAAATTCACCTTAACTCAAAAGTTTGAAAAGGAGTGTCCTTTGGAAGTGCTGAGAGGTAAACTTCAGCAATTATCAATGCCATTTGAAGCTTTTCAGCTGTGTTTAGGTTCTCATTTATCATAAGTTTCTGTAAATATATCATTCATGATCGTAAGTTTAAATTCGCTTAAAATTTATCATGTGCGGACTGTTCTGTTGCAAACTTTTACTAACTCTCCTACTTTCTTTGTACAGAAAATTCATTAAAAGACAAAAGCCTGCATCAGGATAATCCGCACCTGATAATAATAACTACGATGATTATTTTCTTAATTTGTATCATACCTCTTCTTGAAGTTCCAATGAGAGTAAGTAATCCACCAGAGGCTGTGCACTCTCCCGGCGGCCACTTAGCTTTGCAGTTAAGAATTTGGAGACAAAATTGAGTCCATTTCCAATTGAAGAAGCAAGAGTTAAGTGTGGTGAAGAGAAGTCATAGGCTCCAAAATCCACCTCTAATGCATTTTCATCCTTGGCCCTGTCATAAAATCACTTTCTGTAAAAGCACTTAAAACATTTATTGATTGAATTTAAAGGGGCTTTTGTGACAATCAAAAAAATGAAATGAAGATGATAGCTAGATAAAGGACATGTTTACCAGTTTTCATCATAGACCATTTCTTTGAATTTCAAGTAGTCAGTGGTAGTGATTGGGTCAACAGTGAGATCATCAGAGTTCACCTTCACAAATTCCCATGATCCAGGATTTGGTCTAACAGCAAAAGCTACATGTGGAGGAATAACCACAGCTTCCTGCAAAAAAAAACAAATTTAATTTCCAATCAATTATAGCCTACTTGAGAAATATTGTAAACAATGGAAAAAAAAAAAATCAAAAGAAAGAAAATGAAACATATAAAACATATATACCTGAGTGGAACACAAAATGTAGCCAAGTAAACCCTCCAAGACTTGGTTTCTTTCAGTCACATCATCAATGGCCTCAGCTGTTTCATCCATCAACTGATGAAGCTTCAATGTCCTCCTCCCCTTCTCAGTATACTTGGCAAAGCACCTCTTCATATGGTACCTGCTCTTCTTCAAGGCCTCCGGCATTGTATCGGCTATCGATTCCGTTCTTTTCAAACCCGAATTATTCGAGGCCATTTTTGAGCACGTTGATGATCACTTATAGGTTGATGATTGGGGAGAAGGAAATAAACTGATTTGGGTTTGTTGATGATCAATTTGTGATCAATTTATAGAGATGGGAATATTTTTGATGCATGGACATGCACTCATGTGTTATTTGGACAATTTGTTTGCTTGTGTTATGCGTCAAATGAGGAAACTTTTGTGGGTGAAAAATGGGCCCAGAGAGGAGAGTCCAAGAGGAAGGAGAAAGAACATTCATTAAAGCGATCATTCATGATGAGAAATTGGAGAGAAAGCAAAGAATTTGTTAGATATATATATATATATATATGATCAAGTACTGAGATCAAAAACATAAAAAAAAAAAGCAAAGCAATATATTCTTTTCTTTTCGTGAGAGAATGAAAGATTTATATAGGAAGACAAAACTGCAATCTTCACGTAGCTTTCTCATCATTTTTAATATAGAATAAAGTAATGAGTTCTATACATTTTCAGCACCTTTTGGTGTTTATTTTGTGGGACTAGCGCTAACTTGAAGAATGTGTTATAATTAATGGGTTCTTATCAATTGGTATCGGAACCTATACCACACCATACCGTGAATTTATTTGCGGGCGGGGTGACTTGAGGAGGGCTGCTACCTGAGAAGGCAGTAGGATTTACGAAATCACCCAACCGGGGAATGATGGGCTGCCGTGAACGAGGTTGCCAAATTGAGTCCGATATCAACTAAGTATGAGATTAGTTGATCCACACCTCCGACCATACAAAGATACAAACAGGTAAATCAGAACTCGCTTTCATCTGGGTAGGATTCGAACCGCTGACCTGGGAGTTACCCGTGCCCCAAGCACGTCCTTCCATCAGCTCTGATGGTTGGCCACAATGTAATTGCCAAGAGTAGAACCAAGGATTTGAGATTTTCATCCCAAGCTTTGGACCACCAAGGCAACCACCTTGTGGTTAGTTTAAATATTGTCATATAGACATGATGTGTGATATCAAATAGACAAATACAATATATCGAAGGTAGTGTTTGGTAGAGGTGGCACGGTTCCGGTCCGGTTCCGGTTCCACGGTTTAGTGGAATCGGAACCGGAACCGGCGGTTTTGAACCGGATTTTTTTTTTGTTTTTTTTGTTTTAACAAATGACAAATAAAATAAAATAAAAATAAAATAAAATATATAAATGAAATATATAAATGACAAATTACAAAATTAAATTAAATTATAAAATAAAATTACAAATGACAAAAGAAAAAGAAAAATGGGTTCTTATGGGTTCTTAAACCATGGTTGCAAAAGAACCATTATAACACCCTAACCAATGAAGCCACATTCAATTCTAGTATAATAATTGAAACAAAAACTATAAGTAGTATAAAGATTTATTTTAAAACGTGTCCATTTACACAAGGCCTGACTTTAAAGTAATTATCCGGACCAAGACGGGCACGGCTGTGGTGTCGGATCGAGAGGAAAAGGTTTCTTACTAGGTTTAAACGAGGTTCGAAATGGACACAACACTTAAAAACACTTTTTTTTTGATGAAAAAGGGGTTTTTGGAGCTCGAAAAGTGGGCACAAGCCCTCTAGTCTTGCTCCCATTGGATTCCTTACATCATTCTATGCGATTTCAAAAAAAAAATCACCCAATTCGGACATCCGAGCACAAAGTTATGGCCTTTCAAAGTTTAAGGCATATATACAAATTTTTTACCGCAAATTTTTTTTTTTTTAGGCAAATTTTTTCTATTCTCGCGTTGTCAACGGCAATTTTTCTACTAAGAGTTTGACACTTTGTGTTCTCTATTCCATTCAATACTTATTGTTTACCAAAGCTGAATACCGTCTTCAAAACAATTACAAAATGAAATAAATATTAAAAACCTTAAAAACTTGGAGACTTGAGAGTGTTGGAGAGAAATTAGAATTAGAGAATTGAGAAGAAATTGGTTTGAGGAAAAATGAAAGGGGGGGTGGTATTTATAAAAAAAAAAAATAATAATAAATAAAATTGTGCAAACCGGCGGTTCGAACCGGAACCGGAACCGGGAACCGGAACCGGAACCGCCGGTTCCAATCCGGTTCAAACCGCCGGTTCGACCAAATCATAGAACCGGAACCGGAACCGGAACCGGAACCGGAACCGGAACCGGTTCAGGTTCCGGTTCTTGAACCGGAACCGGAAATCCGGTTCTTGAACCGGAACCGGAAATCCGGTTTTTCCGGTTCCGGTTCCGGCCGGTTCCGGCGGTTCCAACCAGAACCGTGCCGGGTCTAGTGTTTGGACTAGAACAGTGGAGTTGAATTTTTTTTACTAAATATATCTCCATCGTCCATCTATGAGATCGACGGTGAAGATTTGCTCTTATTGTTTTGTTTAAAGGGTTTGAAAAGTCCAGGAAGCCCTGCTCTGTTAGTAGCTAACTGGAATGACTCTGAATCAAATTCACTTTGCTCTCAATCTCTCAAACTCATCGTCTCTACTCTCTCGCCGCCGTGGAGACATCACTCCTCTCACTGCCGGTCAGTCCCCACCTCCCATCTCAAGTTTTTTTTTTGTTGTCCTTGTTTGTCTTACAATTTCATATTCTCAGATGAAATTGATTATTGTATTATTTGCTTAGTACAAATAATCAAACATAGATCTCATAAAGATACGAAAAGACAAAGGAATGCCTTAACAGTTAAGTAAATCACAAAATCCCACTCACTAGGATCTTGGGAAACCACACCCTCTCTCTTAGTTCTCCTCAATTGGGACGATAGATCCTGCATAAATATTCATTGAAATTGTGTAATTCACTGATGTTTTTCTTTGCTGTTTACTTTAATAATTTTTAACAGTAAATTGATGACTGGTGCTAAGGATAGGGCTGTGTGAACTGTACTAAACTTGTTTACATACTAGTTTAGGAATCAAGTTGTGTGGAAAGAGCCACTGAAAACCCAGGTCTGTATCGATTTGGATGGACAGACCCTAAGTGCCATTTGCTTCTTATTTTGTTTATTGGTTGTTGTATAGTAGAAGATCATGTTATATGTAGGGATTATCTTTCTGTCATCCGGACGCAGAATTGAATCCAGGGATCACTGAAAAAAAAAAAAAGACGTGTGTGGGGATCTTATCAAAGCTGTCTGGATTTGAAGGAGATATTACTAAAAAAAATAAAGAAATAGATTTTGGGAAAGCTTAAACTGTATCCAAAAGTGGCCTGCAAGTGTGGAAGTGGAAACCGAAGCATGCAAGATTAGTTCCTTTAGGAATATCTACTTTGAATATCAACTTTAATAGAGTGTCATTTAGACTGAATTCTGATGAGAAGTACTTGAACTATAGAGTAAAGAATGGTAAAATGGACCATTTTCATTAAAGTTCTTACATATGTTTCCCCATCTTATTGCAGAGTTTAGGAATGTTGTGCACATTCCAGTTAATCATAGAGTTCTTTCTGGATTTAGTTAGGTGTTGTTTACTTTTGGGGTTTGATTTTTTTTCATATAAAGTTTTTTGGGAGGATACTGTAAGAGCAGGATAGGTTTTTACTAGAGCTTTTTTGCTGTTTTGTATAGTTTTTGGGGTTCATACAGTAGAAATGTTTCGTCCCCTCAGTAGACTGTTGATTCACTTTAATAATCTCTCTTTCTTGTTTTCCTAATAAAAATTTTCACTTTCCTATAAAAAATAGAAGTATTATCGACACCATCTTGCATTTGGAAAAAAATGATTTTGATTATTTTTAGTCTTTGACGGCTTTATGACCATGACTTCAGAGTAATGCAGGAATGAAACCGAAGGAAGATCTTGCTGCTGCTACAAGTGCTGTTGAGGTCAATTCATTATGTATAAAGTTTATCAACCACTATACATATTGCTGTACAAGTTGATTCTTAACAAAGAAATAAGATATAGCCATACAAGGTAATTACGTGAAGGAAAGTTTGTCCATATAGGAGTCTCTTTTTGTTGGTTTGAGCTGTTGAAAACAAAAGTAAAAGCCTCTAATGTATTTGAGCTTTTTGGTGGCAATACAAGAACTCATGTATAAGATCCGAGAAATAAAAACCAAAGCTGAGCAAAGTGAAACAATGATTCAAGAAATATGTTGTGATATTAAGAAGTTGGACTTTGCAAAGAAGCATATAACTACTACAATTACAGCTCTTCATCCTCTTACGGTGCTAGGTTAGTCTATTCTATTGCTTCTTTTTCTTATACTGAATTGTTTATGTGTTCTTATTGTTAATTGACATTTAGATCATTTAGTTATTGCTAGTTATGGATTATAAGATATCCAAAAATAGGCATTTGCATCTTAAAGAGTGAAATTCTTTCTTTTTCTGATAAAAGAGTGTTATGCATTGTAAATAGTAAACAATTGCTTACAAGTTGTGCTGTTGAGGATCACGCATCATGTAGATGAATGACATGTATTCATGGCTTTGTTAGTGATAAAACATGTGACAATTAATGTGTTGACAGTCAAGTTCTCTTTTTGATGCTGGTTTGAGTGCTAAATTTTATGTCTTTTGTATAAAATTTGTTACCACACTTTTCCATGATGTGGCAGTATCTGCTGTTGAGCAGCTTCAGGTAATGGCTTCAAAATGGCAATATAAGGAGGCAGCTGCACAGCTTGAGGTATTTTACTTGTCTATCCTTAAATCCGTACTCTAAAAATGATATTGGTTATGCCATGGTTTTTAACTTTGTAGTACTCGTACTTTTTTTTTTGGTTTCCTCTCTTTGCTCCTCATAATCTCCTTGAACTCTGTTTTTGCTGATGTTCTAGGACAGTGCATCCTGTTTACAATGCTAGTTCAAATGCATTTCAGGCTGCAAACCAATTATGTAATCATTTTGAAGCCTATAGGGATATTCCAAAGATGACATAGCTTAGGGAGAAGTTTAAGACTATAAAACAATTACTCAAGTCACATGTGTTCTCTGACTTCTCAAGGTATGTTATCTTTTAGTCTTTGACGCTTCTTCTGTCCCATAGCAACCAGTATGTAGGTGCTCCATTATAATTTATAATGCTAATGCTAGCATTGGCCTTCTGCTTTCCATGCATTTATTATGTTATTTGTTATTTGATTGTCATTATGCTGTATTGTTATGTATCTACTTTGCATCCCTAAAAGTCATATCTAGAGAATTTTTGAATACGTGAAGAAATTGAATTAGATTAGGGGTATTTCATATTTCAAGTAAAGGCATTTGAGATAGAGCATTAATTCTTTAGACTCTTGCCTATTACAAAAGGATACTTGTTTAGGCCTTCAAGTCTTTCAGATTTAAGCTTCTACATGTGGTCATCACTTGTGTAGGATTTTTTGTTGATTTTCATGGGGGGTATACCGCTAATCACACTTTTGTATTTTTGGGGCTTTTATAGAGTTTTTATGTGGATCCCTAATTCAACCTTAATTACTTTTTTATTTTGATGTTAATATATAGTTGTTTTTGATAAAAATAAATAAAAAAGGGGAAACTTCAATCTAGTCCCTAACTCTGATGGAAAGATAGTTTTTTACTTATCTTTCTATTCTGGGATCACGAGGTTCTTAAATTATTAAAAATAGCTCAATTCGGTTCCTTTGACCAACTTTTTGACTGTCAACCGTTACGGAATTAGCTGAAAGACGATTTCCCCCTGAACTTAGTTGAACCAATAAAATTACGATTTCTGTAGTCCTTTTGACCTTTTCTACAGCGATTTGGATGGCTAAGGTTATGTCATGGGAATTAAAAACCAATGACATGATACGAAGGAGAAGACCTAGGATGTGTTTGCAACCTTAGTGCTGTATCATGTGTAAAAGAAATTTTGAGAGCATAGATCATCTTTTTCTCCACTGTCCCATTGCTTCAAGCCTTTGGAATAAGTTTTTGGAAGCTGCCCATCTAAAGGGGCCTTTGCCTCTCGATTGTAGGATGTTCTAGTTGAATTTTTTGGTCCTTTTGTGGTGGGTGGGTGGGTGGGTGGGTGGGTGTGTGTGTGTGTGTGTGTGTGTGTGTGTGGGAGTGGGAGCGGGGGCGGGGGGGCGGGGATGTAATGCTAAAATTCTTTGGTGGTGTGCCACGATGGCTCTCTTTTGGGTTGTTTGGATGGAAAGGAATAGAAGCAGTTTTGAGAATAGAACAGAGGAAAATATTTGCTTTTTATGGGATAGGATTCACTTTTGGGCCTCGCTTTTGGCTTTTGTTTCTATTGTTTTTAAAGAAGTTCCTTTCTTCTTTATCAACCTTAATTGGGAAGCTGCTATAGCTTGATAGGTCTGTTTTTTGCTCTTGCATAGAGCTTTTATCTTTTCTTTTGTATAGGCTTATTTTTTGTCATTTGGTAGCTGTTTCTTGTTAAGGACAGCTTGCTTTCTACACTTGTAAATCTGTTTGTTCAATACAACTGTTTTTGTTCAAAAGAAAATAAAAATTCTTAAATCCTTTTTGTTCTATATTGAACCTTGCAAAGTTTCCTTTTTATTTTTTTGCTATTTCAATGGATTCGTTATGCAATATCTGGCTGGGACTATGATCTATTCGTCATGAAGTTATGAGTGTTCTCAACATGTGTACAGTGAGCGTTTGTAATTATGAGAATCGGGTCAAGGAATTCTTTGTTAGGGAGAATTCATATCTCCATTATATATGTGTACAGTATTTGAAATTATATTTAAAATTATTGGTTTTGGGGTTACCTAGCAGTTGGTAAAAGTTCTTTGGGGATACATGACAAGAAAGAAATAAAAGATTTTGAAGACTCCAAGGATAAAGTTAAATCCTATGCCTCTCATTGAGTGTCCATCACTAAGGAATTCTAGGATACACTAATTTGTAAGGATTCTGTTTGTACTAATCTTTAAGGGTTATGTTATGGATGGCATAATTATATGTTCTTGTGCAATGGATCTTGTGCAAGGGAGGACTTTGGTTCATCATATGATGTGTCTCACTAACATTATAATCTTTGGGACTTGTTTCGAGCTTTAGGCTAATAAAGATAGAGGTAGCTCCTAAGAATTATTTGTACTCGCTGATTTTGCAGTTTAACTTCCATGGAATCATTTCATCTTGCTTCGAATCCCATTTGACAGTTTATGTAGAACTAGAAGAGAAGACGCTAATGGAGAATCTGGAGAAACTTGCCTAGGTAGTTTATTGCATCGTCTGTGGATCTTGTGCATATTTTTTCCTTAAATAATGTTTTTTTTTTTTTTTTCTAATTATTTTGTAGTAGGAGGAAACATGGGACATCGAAAAGGGAAGTCAGAATAATGTTCTAAACAGTAGCATGCAAGTATGTACTATAACTTACTGTTTCTCTCTTTGAAAATGTGTGATGTATAGTGGGAGCTTTGAATTAGCATTTGGAATTTCGCTTTGATGGCATATGGGGGTTCTTTTGAAATTAAGTAGTTCAGTGAATAATTAGTGTAACTTTTTTTTTAATTGCCAATAATATGATGTTAAAAATGGTAGTAGAAAAGCTCTGCCAGGTATATATAACTGGGTCTTGGTTAGTAGACCTTTTTAATTTGGTCTAATGCAGTGAACTTATCTTTAGTTTACATATATATTAGAGAAATAGATAGGATACATTAAATTTTGGTTGTAGGTTGACAATTTTGAAATTATATCCGTCTCCTTTTAGCTCTTAAGGATATAAACATATAGTATGCTATGCTATTAGTTGTCACTTTTTCCATGATTTTCTATATTGCAAATGCAGCTGTCTGATTGCATTTCTTTTGCCAATTGGCTGTCTATTTTGTCTAATTTTTAATATTTGAATTAATGACCCTCTGCTTGACCTTAACGTTTACTACTTGAGCAAATTAAGGACCACACGTGCAGTCCAAATTGAATCTGAATAAAGCAAGAATTTCCAATAACCTTCATTGAAATGCTTAACTAACTAGATTCTTGTGTTTAGTAACACCTGGTAATTAGTTTTATTATAGGCCTCACTCCGCTATAAATTAAAATAATATAAACATTATGGGCCTCTGTCATCAAAGAACTTCTGGATACTTTATTCTTAATACAGCTTAGTTGGTTGGGGATTGTGAGATAGTATTATCTATATTTTTCTTTTTATGAGTTTCTGTTTTTGTTTCTTTTTCAGGTCATTTATATATGTGCTTAACATGCTATCTACAAAGAGGGGAACTTTATGAAAGCCTAGTGACTTGAGTTTATTATTTTGACAGTCTGAAGAATTGGCTGAAAGTGTCTCCAAATTAATTGATCCTCGGTTAGCAGATGCAGTGGATATGTCTGATGTGCAGGTACTTACTATTTCATAATTAGTCCATTATTAAATAGTGATTCTCCTGTTCATTTTTTCAGTCTTCATGCAGCTGTGCAGGATGAATTTTCAGCAGTTATAACCAAAGCATCAGTAACCTTAGTGCTTGGCCTGGAAACAAAGTTTGATGCTGAAATGGCTGCAATGACACGTGTTCCATAGGGTAGCATCGAAGCTGTGGGTGATTGAAGATACTTCCATTAAAAACTTGAAACCCTAACTAATTACAGCCTGAGAACTTTACGCATATAACCACATCCATCTTCTTGCAGGTATGTCAATGGAATAAATATGATCCTTACTAGTAGCATTCTTGTACTTGGAAGCCTTCTTTCACCGGTTTAAAGATAAGGTACTTATTAAAGAGAATGACATATCAGATGACAGTTATTATGGTTATGAATATAGATCTTGCTCTTATATGCTTCAAGCAATAGTGCGTTTTGGTTTATTTTATGTTTGTTTTCTTTACCTTGTTCTTTCTATTCGATACCCAATGCCTTTGTCTTGGAAGCATCTTAAATTTCTTAAGTCGCTTGAATGTGTGGTACCTTATTCCATAATTATGACCTTCTTGGATTTAGTCATTTTTCAAATCTGCAAAGTGTATTTTAGTTGTATGTTTTAAGTGTTAAATTTGAAAACTTTATGCCCAGTCATTTATCATACATTATCCCAACCTTGAGTATTTTCTCTTTAAATTATTTGGCAACTCATTGCCTTTTTTCTTACTTCTGCGCAGCTTGCCTCATCTCTTGGTCCATGATTCTATGCCAATATTTTCAAATGTAGACACATAAGAAATTGGAGCCCAATAGGTGGTGACCATTTTCAAGTTTTTTTTTATTTAATCTGCTAAATACCTTGTTTTTTTTTTTCAATTGATTATATTAATCATACAAATTTGCATTAAAAGAATGTTGAACTTTGAATCACTTTGAAGATTCCCTTATACTGTTATGCTACTGCTTGCATACACTAATACCTTTTTCCCCTTCAATTATCCTGTATCATTTTCTTATAGTCTGTATTATTTGAAAGCTTTTATGAAGATAATTGAGGATGAACATTAGTTGTATTTTACAGTCAAATGATCTAGGAAAGTTGAGAAACATTGCACTTTTACCTTATGAGGTGGTGCTTTTCTCTGTCATTATTTGTACTTCTCTTTTGATCATAATTAAACACAGATTTTGATAGTAATACGTCGTTTAAGAAGTATAGCATCCTCCTTCTGTCTGTCTTGGAGACTGCTCAGAGGACCATACTCATTTATGCTAGGAAGTTGATATCATAACCTATCTGTTAATACTTGGGAAAACTCTCTGCTGTTGATCATACCTTATAAATGTGCAATTTATGGGAATGGTATCTGTGATTGTATTTGTGTGTTTCAGTTGTGTTTTATTTAATGCTGTGATCCATTTGCAGATGCTATTGGATACACAAGCTATAAAAACTATTCTTCTAGATATACCTAGTCTTGGTCGACATGTGAGTTACTTCTGCAATAAGTTTCGGATATTAGAGAGGCCTTTTCACTGTTGTTTGCACGTTCAGATTTCATGGAATTTAATGGAAGTTCTGTCGTCAAGGCCTCATTTTAATATTTGTACAGTTTCTTGTTCCATTTCACAATTCTAACTTTAACCATTTCATATATTTTTCTGATACAGACGACAAGTACGGCTAGCTACTCAAAATTTGTAACCCGTGAGATGGGCAAAGTTGAAGCACTTTTGAAGGTTCGTGATCAAGTTACAGGTAGAGTTTACTTTCTATATAGTTACGGTTCTAAGCTCACTATTAAAATTGTTCTTCATTCTACAGGTCATACTATCCCATGTAGATTCTGTTGCAGATACATATCGTGCATTGTTACCAAAGGGAACACCAATGTAATTTCAGCGCATTCTAGAGTTTAAGGTTATGATCAGTTATCACTTGCACATTATTTATTTCTCACTTGATATTTGATGATTTTGGTAACTTTGTTTAGATTTTATCTCGACTGTAGCATGGAGGGACCTAGAGAAATAATTTATGTCATGTCATGATGTGCTTTACTGCTTTGGTAATATAGGTTTGATTGGATATGGTGTTATGTGCAGGGCCTCAAAAAAGCTGATCAGCAGAGCATACTGGATGACTTCAACAAACACTGGCGTGGGATGGGGTTGATTCCGATCTCCAACAACTTTATTGAAAATAAAACTTGTGATCATCTTTGTTTTGCTCATCTAAATTTCATGGCCTTTTTTGTCATTTTTATAATTTTTCAGCTATGTGAGAGTTGATTTCACATATGTTATTATCAATATACATATCATGTATGTCATATTTAAGGGCTTGTTTGTTTGTTTTTATTTTGTCTTAATTGATCTGAAATGAATATGTTAAGACGTGTTTTTTTTTTTTTTTTTCAGTCATTGAAGATCTGAAATGAGGCAATAAATAACCAAATAAATTACTATTAATAAGTCAAAATTTACTATTATTTGAAAATTGGAAACTGATCAAGTATTTAACATCTCACTTCCAAAACTGCCCTTAGAAAACATAGTAACTACAGTATTATTTATTAAAAACAAAAACAGAGCCAAAATTGTAATGGAGGTCGCTTGCTATATGGTTAAAAAATAAAATAAAATATTATCAAATGTTATTTTAAATTTTCTACCAAAATAAAGTGGTAGCATGAAATAAGAAAGAAACAAATCAAACACTCCCCGATTAATAAGAGAGAGAAACTTATAAAGTGCAGTGGGATGCACATGCAAATAGCAAGGTCTACTTGTAGTATTATTAGAAACATAGAGCTTTTGAAAAAAATAAATTATAGTTGTTTGGTTGGTATATATATATATTTTAAGCAGTCTGTCTATTATCGGTTCGAACTGATAAAAGTTATATCAGTTCCTTGTATGTGGGTCACTGGATTTAAATACTTTGACTGACAAGTGCATACAGCCAAGTCAAAGTATTTAAATCCAGTGGCCCACATGCAAGGAACTGATATAACTTTTGTCAGTTCGAACTGATAATAGAATTTCTGATATTTTAAGGTCTATTTGGGGAAGCTCCTCTCCACGAGCTTTTGTTTAGTAGAGATTTAAACTCAGAAAATAGAGCTTTTGAAAAAAAATAAAAAATTATAGTTGTTTGGTTGGTATAATTTTTTTTTTTTTTTTTTAAAGTCTATTTGAAGAAGCTACTCCCCACGAGCTTTCGTTTAGTAAAGATTTAAACTCTACCAGCATATACTGAATTTAAAATAGACAATATCAAAAGCTCAACCAAACAACTCTACAAAACTCAAATAGATGTGTGTAGAGCTTTTTAGGCAGTAGAAAGTCCAACCAAACAACCACAAGAAATATATTTTCTAGACGCAAAGTCTCTTAATACCTCTATGGAAAAAATGCAAACTAAATTCCAAGAAATCAAAATACTTTGATCACTTTCTTCCAGACTTAAATAGTAGATAAGCTCAAATCATGTTATATATGCTTTCAGAAAAATGAATTTGTACAAGTAGTGGCATGCCTAACTTGTCAATAAAGCTTGCTGTTAATCAAGTTAAACTTTTTATTCGATATCATTATCAAGTCTGAATCATTTCTAACTATGACAATACGTTAGACACTAAACATCATGAGATAACCAAACTAATTCATATAACTTCCAAGAAATTTCAGAATAGAAAATTTGATCATTTTTTTTCCTAGACTTCTATATACCGTGTTATATCTTTTTGGAAAATTGAGTTTCTACAACTACAAGTGGTGACATGCTTGACTTGTCAAACTTGTTGCTATCAATCCAAACTAATTTTCTTTGATAACAAGTTGGAATCATCCTCAACTCCAATAATACGTTAGACACAAATTCAAAGTCTCATCTAAATTGGAAAAGAGTACTAAACAAACTTTAGATCCATTTGATCACCTATCACCGGTAGAGCTTGAAACCCCATTATTTGCTCTCATGAATTGGAATGGAAGCTACATATCATTAAATAAAAACATGATCTTTTGCGGTAAAACTTTTGCAAAAACTATTTCAGATTGCTACTATTTCACTAAACTTTTTGCATGACATAGCTTTTATTACATATTGTTACTATTTCACTAAGTAGACTGAATTGAAGATCTGAAATGAGGCAATAAATTACTATTAATAAGTCAAAATTTACTATTATTTAAAAATTGGAAACCGATCAAGTATTTAACATCTCACTTCCAAAACTGCCCTTAGAAAACATAATAACTGCAATATTATTTATTAAAAACAAAAACAGAGCCAAATTTGTTTGAGTATGGAGGTCGCTTGCCATGAGGTTAAAAAATGAAAGTTTAATATTTTCAAAAGTTATTTTAAATTTTCTCCCAAAATAAGGTAGTAGCATGAAATAAGAAAGAAACAAATCAAACACTCCCCGATTAATAAGAGAGAAACTTATAAAGTGCAGTGGGATGCACTTACAAATAGCAAGGTCTACTTGTGGTAGTATTATTAGAAAAATAGAGCTTTTGAAAAAAAAATATATAATTGTTTGGTTGGTAAAATTATTATTTTTTATCTAAAAAAAGATCTACTTGGGGAAGCTCCTCCTCACGAGCTTTTGTTTAGTAGAGACTTAAACTCTACCGGTCTCTACTGAATTTAAAATAGACAATATCAAAAGTTCAACCAAACGATTTTACAAAACTTAAATAGATGTGTATAGAGCTTTTCAGGCAGTAGAAAGTCTAATCAAACAAGCACAAGAAATATATTTTCTAGACGCAAAGTCTCTTAAAACCTCTGTGGAAAAAATGCAAACTAAATTCCAAGAAATCAAAATACTTTGATCACTTTCTTCTAGACTTAAATAGTAGAAAAGCTTAAACTGTGTTATACTGTATATGCTTTCAGAAAAATGAATTTGTACAAGTAGTGGCATGCCTGACTTGTCAATAAAGCTTGCTGTTAATCATGAGATAACCAAACTAATTCATATAACTTACAAGAAATTTCAGAATAGAAAATTTGATCATTTTTTTTCCTAGACGTCTACATACCGTGTTATATCTTTTTGGAAAATTGAGTTTCTACAACTACAAGTGGTGCCATGCTTGACTTGTCAAACTTGTTGCTATCATTCCAAACTAATTTTCTTTGATAACAAGTTGGAATCATCCTCAACTCCAATAATACGTTAGACACAAATTCAAAGTCTCATCTAAATTGGATAAGAGTACTAAACAAACTTTAGATCCATTTGATCACCTATCACTGGTAGAGCTTGAAACCCCATTATTTGCTCTCATGAATTGGAATGGAAGCTACATATCATTAAATAAAAACATGATCTTTTACGGTAAAACTTTTGCAAAAACTATTTCAGATTGCTACTATTTCACTAAACTTTTTGCATGACATAGTTTTTATTACATATTGTTACTATTTCACTAAACTTTTTGCCACATATTCCTCGGCAAATAATCTAAATCTCAGGCAAAAAAACATAATTTTTAAAAATATTTTCCATAGTTTATTCTGGTCTGGTTTGGCTGCTTACCCCTAGTTATACGTAAGGGTAAGACCAATTCAAAGTCTTCTGCCATATGCATGTATGGAAAAATGAACTAGCATCCAATAAATACAAAATTTTGATAACTTTCATGACAATATTGATATGTCTACTGAATAGCATTGATTGACTTCGTCAATCTAATTGCTTTCAATAGAAACTTATCTCTCTATCGGTTCAAAATCATTCATAGCTACATAACTTAAGTGATATATATATTTGTTTTAGTAGATATAACAACACTCCATTAATTTTTCAATATCCGAATCCGATTTTGTAATATGAATTAGTTTCCATAAATAGTGATTATTCCCCCGTTTCATTCAAAATGATATGTAAACATTATTCATCATTATTTTATTACATATTGCTACTATGTCACTAAACTTTTTGCCACATATTCCTCGGCAAATAATCTAAATCTCAGGCAAAAAAACATAATTTTTAAAAATATTTTCCATAAGTTATTTCGGTCCGGTTTGGCTGCCCACCCCTAGTTATACGTAAGGGTAAGACCAATTCAAAATCTTCTGCAACAAGCATGTGTGGAAAAATGAACTAGCATCCAATAAATACAAAATTTTGATCACTTTCATTGGGACAATATTGATATGTCCACCGAATAGTATTGATTGACTTCGTCAATCCAATTCAATATCATTATCAAGTCAGAATCATTTCTAACTCCGACAATACGTTAGACACTAAACATCATGAGATAACCAAACAAATTCATATAACTTACAAGAAGTTTCAGCATAGAAATTTTGATCATTTTTCTTCCTAGACGTCTACATAGCGTGTTATATCTTTTTGGAAAATTGAGATTCTACAACTACAAGTGGTGCCATGCTTGACTTGTCAAGCTTGTTGCTATCAATCCAAACTAATTTTCTTTGATAACAAGTCGGAATCATCCTCAACTCCAATAATACGTTAGACACAAATTCAAAGTCTCATCTAAATTGGAAAAGAGTACTAAACAAACTTTAGATCCATTTGATCACCTATCACTGGTAGAGCTTGAAACCCCATTATTTGCTCTCATGAATTGGAATGGAAGCTACATATTATTAAATAAAAACATGATCTTTTGCGGTAAAACTTTTGCAAAAACTATTTCAGACTGCTACTATTTCACTAAACTTTTTGCCACATATTCCTCGGCAAATAATCTAAATCTCAGGCAAAAAAAACACAATTTTTTAAAATATTTTCCATAGTTTATTTTGGTGTGGTTTGGCTGCCTACCCCTAGTTATACGTAAAGGTAAGACCAATTCAAAGTCTTCTGCCACATGCATGTGTGGAAAAATGAACTAGCATACAATAAATACAAAATTTTGATCACTTTCATTGGGACAATATTGATATGTCTATTGAACAGTATTGATTGACTTCGTCAATCCAATTTCTTTCAATAGAAACTTATCTCTTTATCGGTTCAAAATCATTCATAGCCACATAACTTAAGTGATATATATATTTGTTTTAGTAGATATAACAACACTCCATTAATTTTTCAATATCCGAATCCGATTTTGTAATATAAATTAGTTTCCATAAATAGTGATTATTCCCCCGTGTCATTCAAAATGATATGAAAACATTATTCATCATTATTTTATTACATATTGCTACTATGTCACTAAACTTTTTGCCACATATTCCTCGGCAAATAATCTAAATCTCAGGCAAAAAAACATAATTTTTAAAAATATTTTTCATAGTTTATTTCGGTCCGGTTTGGCTGCCCACCCCTAGTTATACGTAAGGGTAAGACCAATTCAAAATCTTCTGCAACAAGCATGTGTGGAAAAATGAACTAGCATCCAATAAATACAAAATTTTGATCACTTTCATTGGGACAATATTGATATGTCCACCGAATAGTATTGATTGACTTCGTCAATCCAATTCAATATCATTATCAAGTCAGAATCATTTCTAACTCCGACAATACGTTAGACACTAAACATCATGAGATAACCAAACAAATTCATATAACTTACAAGAAGTTTCAGCATAGAAATTTTGATCATTTTTCTTCCTAGACGTCTACATAGCATGTTATATCTTTTTGGAAAATTGAGTTTCTACAACTACAAGTGGTGCCATGCTTGACTTGTCAAGCTTGTTGCTATCATTCCAAACTAATTTTCTTTGATAACAAGTCGGAATCATCCTCAACTCCAATAATACGTTAGACACAAATTCAAAGTCTCATCTAAATTGGAAAAGAGTACTAAACAAACTTTAGATCCATTTGATCACCTATCACTGGTAGAGCTTGAAACCCCATTATTTGCTCTCATGAATTGGAATGGAAGCTACATATTATTAAATAAAAACATGATCTTTTGCGGTAAAACTTTTGCAAAAACTATTTCAGACTGCTACTATTTCACTAAACTTTTTGCCACATATTCCTCGGCAAATAATCTAAATCTTAGGCAAAAAAAACATAATTTTTTAAAATATTTTCCATAGTTTATTTTGGTGTGGTTTGGCTGCCTACCCCTAGTTATACGTAAAGGTAAGACCAATTCAAAGTCTTCTGCCACATGCATGTGTGGAAAAATGAACTAGCATACAATAAATACAAAATTTTGATCACTTTCATTGGGATAATATTGATATGTCTATTGAACAGTATTGATTGACTTCGTCAATCCAATTTCTTTCAATAGAAACTTATCTCTTTATCGGTTCAAAATCATTCATAGCCACATAACTTAAGTGATATATATATTTGTTTTAGTAGATATAACAACACTCCATTAATTTTTCAATATCCGAATCCGATTTTGTAATATAAATTAGTTTCCATAAATAGTGATTATTCCCCCGTTTCATTCAAAATGATATGTAAACATTATTCATCATTATTTTATTACATATTGCTACTATGTCACTAAACTTTTTGCCACATATTCCTTGGCAAATAATCTAAATCTCAGGCAAAAAAAAACATAATTTTAAAAAATATTTTTCATAGTTTATTATGGTCTGGTTTGGCTGCCCACCCCTGGTTATACGTAAGGGTAAGACCAATTCAAAGTCTTCTGCAACAAGCATGTGTGGAAAAATGAACTAGCATCCAATAAATACAAAATTTTGATCACTTTCATTGGGACAATATTGATATGTCCACGGAATAGTATTGATTGACTTCGTCAATCCAATTCCTTTCAATAGAAACTTATCTCTTTATCGATTCAAAATCATCCATAGCCACATAACTTAAGTGACATATATACTTCATAAGAGAGATATTTGTTTTAGTAGATATAACACCACTCCATTAATTTCTCAATATAATCTAATGATGTCTACATCCCTAGTAAATTTCATTCAAAATGATACGTAAACATTATACATCATTATTTTAATGGTTAAATCAAATATACTTTCAACTATGTGAGAGTTGATTTCACATATGTTATCATGTATGTCATATTTAAGGGCTTGTTTGTTTGTTTTTATTTTGTCTTATTGATCTGAAATGAATATATTAAGATTTATTATTATTATTATTATTAACTCATTGAAGATCTGAAATGCGGCAATAAAGGACCAAATAAATTAAGTCAAATAATTTACTATTATTTGAAAAATGGAAACTGAACAAGTATTTAATATTTAACTCACTTCCAAAAATTCCCTTAGAAAACATAATAACTACAATATTATTTTAACAAAAACAGAGCCATTCTTGTTGGACTATGGAGGTCGCTTGCTATTTGTAATTGTATATGGTTTAAAAATAAAAATGAATGTTTAATATTTTCACATGTTATTTTAAATTGTTTCCCAAAATAAAGTGGTAACAGGAAATAAGAAATAAACAAAAGAGCAGTAGTTTCTTGGTTGATTCTGATTCACAAGAAACTAAATAAAGTGCAGTGGGACATATGCACATGCAAATCCCTGTAGCGATTGCTGCACCAAGGAAGAAAACATTGACTGATTTGTTAAAAGCGTGTGATATAGCATCTAGAGAAAGCGTGTTTTTCTTTTGGTTGACTTGGAGTCAAACTCCCTACTCAAATAATGCAAGGCTGATAATAATTAGTTACGGAGATAATTAAAAAAATTAAAAAAAAAAAAAAGTTTAATTTGTTAAAGAAGCCATTCATTCATGTTAATATAAATAGTCGGTTGCCACTCTCTTGGGAATTGCAATTTGCAAAGGTAGTAGATTGTAGCTGGAAAATAGAAAAGTGTGTATTGTGAGATATGGTATCAAAACAGCAGCCATGGATGTTTGTATGGCTTGTAGTACTGATTTTTATTGTTTCATTAGAAAGTAGGTGGAGTACTGAGGGTTGTCTGGAACAAGAGAGATTTGCTCTCTTGCAACTTAAACCTTTCTTCTATTCTCCTTCCGAACTTGAAAATTGGGTTGAGGGAGATCACAACTCAGATTGTTGTCAGTGGGATAGGGTTGAGTGCAACAATGATACCACCAAAAGAGTCATCTCACTCGGTCTTTTTCAAACAAGAGATGAGGAAATGGGAGAATGGTATCTAAATGCTTCTTTGTTTTCTACCTTCCAACAACTACAGTGGCTTGACTTAAGTTACAATGGGATAGCCGGTTGTGTTGAGAATGAAGGTCGCTTGCCTTAATTTACCTTTCATATCCTTGTCTAATTCTTTTATATATTCTGTCAATAATTTGTTACACTATCCTATCAGACTTGTGTATATATTTTAGACAATTTCCTTGCAGGTTTTGAAAGATTATAACTCATCTAAAGTCTTTGGAGAAATTGCTGAAGAAAGTATAGAGAATAATATAATAAGTTTGATTTACTATATTAATGAATCAATTTCTTCTCATGTTACAGGTTTTGATAAGTTATCAACATTGAGCAACTTGGAGGCACTCTATTTAGGTCGAAATAGCTTCAACAATAGCATTTTATCATCTCTGAGTACCCTTTCATCGTTAAAAAATTTATCACTATCTTATAACAAATTGAAAGGAATAGTTGATCTTCAAGGTGAGATTCAATTTTACCTTTCTTTCTTTTTTTTCTCTCTCTATATGAAAACAATAAAGCTATAGGTTGAAAAAACTTAACATTATCTCTAAGTACTACTCTTTTATGGTTATTATATCTATCTATTTCCATGTGATAACAAATTAAAAGGAAGAGTTGATTTAAGGTGATTTTCATTTTTACACTTTCTCTCTCAAACTCAAAACAGCAGGGCTTTAAGTTGAATGAACCGGATCTTATCTAAGCTTATATTAGCTAAAATTTTGGAAATGGATTCTTTGAGCAACTCAATTTACACTTTTCAAATTGTTGGTATAGTAGAGACAAAAATAAAAACATATATTATTTCATGTGATGCTTCTTGCTGACTTTCTTTGCACCCATTTTTAGAATTAGACTCTTGTAACAATTTGTTGTTTTTGGAATCAAGCAGAAATGAGATTAATGATATTTCAAAAAAAAAAGAAAAAAAAGAGAGAGATTAATGAAATTCGTTTCCCAAAGGTATTAACAAAAGCAAAAGTTGATTATTTTTGGAGGTCATTCATTCATTCCATCACTAAATGACCTATTAAATCATTTTAATAATTAAACAAATGTCATATAGTTGGGAAAATATAACTTTTAACTTGCTATCATCCAAAAACAGAAGCAACGGATCATATTTTGTTCATTAATTTTAGCAGTTTTTTTTTTTTTTAGAGAATGTTGAGAATGATATAAATAGTTTAATTTTCAAAATAATTGAGATTGTTTATGAAATAACTTATTCTCATGTTACAGGTTGGAGGTTGAGTAACTTGGAATATTTGAGTTTAAGCGGTAACATCTTTAACAATAACATCTTATCATCTCTAAGTGCACTTTCATCGTTAAAAACGTTATATCTTAGAGATGTTGGGTTGGAAGGATCCGTTGATTTATCAGGTTATTAAATTCGCTACTACTCTTCTTTCTCTTCCTGTATAGCAACCAACTTTGATTTATGTTGTTTTTAATAATTGGATGGAAAAGTTTCTCTGCTCTGTTTTCTTTTCTTTTCTTTTCTTTATTTATTTTGTGAAATTTCATTAACTCTGTTTAATTTTGATCAGAAATATTTGATTCCTTGAGCAAATTAGAGGAGTTGGACCTGAGCAACAATCATATAAATAAATTAGTGGTCATGAAAGGTACCAATTAAAACAAAATTTGATTACTTCAAAAACGGTGGTTTTGTCTATCCAATTAGTTTATAAATCATAAATGTTTTCATTAGCTTAAATATATATAATCTTATATTATTAAATTTGAAAAACATTAAAAAAAAAAAATGTGGTTTTCTCTACAATCATTTTCTATAGCTAGCACATTGAAGATAATTTTGTTTATATCTTTCCATTTACAGATAATGGCACTGTAGGTCTGAAGAATTTGCAATTCCTTAGTCTATGGAATGTCAACATTCACGATGGAAGCGCTCTATTACAGTCATTAGGGTCGTTGCCATATTTAAAGAGTCTTGACCTTAGCTTTAATAATTTTAGTGGAAATATAATGAGTACCCAAGGTAAGTATGCTAGCTTGTGTCAATTTCCATTATTTTTTCTTATAATCTTTCATATATAGCTTCATTTAAATAAAGTTATTGCTCTTTTTCAATAACAGAGTTGCATAATTTTACCAACCTGGAAGAGTTGACCATGCAAGGTGCCTCTCTCCATACAAGCCTTCTTCAAAGTATTGCAGCTTTCACTTCCCTTGAAACATTGGACATGTCGAATTGTCAACTCAACGGCATTATAGGCACAAAAGGTAAATATAGATTATACCCATATATTATGAATTAGATTTCTTATACCAAGAGGTCCAAGACCCAAGTCCCAACACATATTTTCAAGGGATATCATCATTTTTCCCCTTGTAGTTTACTATATTGGACACTTTTGCCACTCTAATTTCCGTAATGACCGTTCTCCCCCCTTGACAACAAAATATTAGACATTTTACTCCCTGCTATTTTGACTGATATAAAAACCCCACATTTGTATTTTTGCAACTGTTATCGGTCGTCCCTCTCTATTACAAACACTGAAACACAACATTTCTCTTACAAAACACACACGTGATTTTACAAACACATTCACACAATTTCTTTTGATATTTTCATAACCAAAAATCACTACCAACTAAAAAGATAAAAATAAAATAAAATAAATAATCAAAGATCCAAATTTTTCCTCCTATGATTCAAACGCCATCCCTGAAAACACAAAACAAACTATACAATTCAAACCAATAAAAGATTCAAACTTCAAAGCCTAGTTGCACCTACGGTTAAAAATAAAATGAATAAATCTTACAAAACCAAAAATTCAGCAAACCCATGGATAAAAAACAATGGTAAAAGATATTATTAAATATCAAATATTATTTGACTAATAAAAATAAAATGTACCAAATCTGTTTTAAAAAAAAAAAAGGTACCAGATCTGGTTTGGAACCAGAAATGGAGATGATGGATACCAAAAAAGGTACCAGGGTGGGGGAAGGCCGGTCTGGTTTGGAGACGATGGAACCAGAAAGGGTACCAGATCTGGTTTAGAACCAAAAAATGTACCAGGCTGGGGGAAGGCCGGTCTCCCCATCACCGGCGTCAGATGGAGACGAAGATCCATCTGAGATGGAGCCCCGTATTTGCTCCAAATGGAGTCGTCGCGAGTCCATCCACCCCTCGTCAGATGGTGCCGCGAGTCCATTCGCCGGCGTCAAATGGCACATTGTGTTTTTTGGAGTGGTTTACAGGGTGGTGTTGAGTCTGCCTAGGTTTTCAGAGGTGGTCGAGGTCCATTTCAGAGGTGGTTTTCAGAGGTGTCGCATAGGCCAGAGAGAGAAAAAAATGTGGGGGCTGAGAAGAGAGTTGGTGTGATGTGTGAATCTTTGGTGATGATGTTGAAAAGATTTTGATGATGTTGAATACTGGGTGATGATAGTTAGGTTAGTAATAATTGAAGGGGATGATGTGAGATTTTTAATTTTTTTTTTTTTTAATTTTTTATTTTTTTTAGAATTGATTTGGCTTTTGTTTATGGAACTTGGTTGAACGAAAAAAAAAAAAATCAAATATTATTTGGTTTATATTTTTTATTTTTTTAAAACTTTTTTATTTATTATAATTCCGGTGAGGTGTATTAGTCTCATCCACTCATTTATTTTATAGGGAAAATGATTATATCCCTATTTTCAATTGTTTATTTTTTTTTTCTATAAACCAGATCTATTAATGTTATTTTCCCTAATTTTATTAATAAATTTCTCTTAATTAGCTAGTGTCTTATGGTTTATAGGTTTATTTAGTAAAAATAAAATATATGAGTATTTTATTATTTAAAAATCTTATAATAATATTATAATAAAAATAAAGAGAATAATGTATGTGTTAAATTGAAAATTTCAAGTTACATTGACTTTATATACGTCATTCTCATACAATTATCATTTTTATATAGGTCTACGTTTAATATATATATTTTTTAAATTACCAACTCTTTGATTAGGAAGATCACATGAACTGGAAATACAAAACACTGAATGGGGGACACAAACACAACCACTAGATTCAATCACATGGAAAATTTGTCAAACTATTTTTTTGGAAGAAAAATATAGTTATTTACTAAGATAAAATTGGCCAATTAAAGTTGAATCTAAAATAACCAATCTATTTTACACAATAGATGTTAGCAATTAACAATAATATTTGGCATTAATGTTTATCTAAATTGGCTCATGAATGAAACTAATCTCAACATCAGCTTTCTTGAGAGTTTATTTTCAATAGTGTTTCTTATTTCTATTAACCAGCTGGTCTACTAATAGTGGTTTTCCCTCTTTTATTAATAAATATCTCTTTAAGTGGCTAGTGTCCTATACTCTTATAGCTTAGGTTTATTTAATAATAAAAAATTACGAGTATTTTATTACTTTAAAATCTTATAATAATTTTATAACAGTGATAGGGAGAATAATATACATTATATGTTTAATTGAAATTTTCAACCAACGGCCCAATGTGGCTTTAGTTAATTGTTGAGATAAAAGGGGCAAATTAAAGTTCATTATATTTAAAAGCCAGATGTTTGCAATTAACAATAATATTTAGCATTTAGGTTATCGTCCAATTTAGCTTAAATAAATATTGTTGAATATTAATGTACATTTGATTTTGTGGCTGTAGATTTATCTAATTTGAAGAATTTGAAACATCTGATCATGGATAGAACTAATCTCAACATTAGCATTGGACCATTGACTTCTCTTGAGAGCTTATCATTACAAGGTTGTAATCTGGAAGGCACATTACCTGATCAAGGTTAGTTTTTAATTTTTTATTTTTTTTTAGAATTGATTTGGCTTTTGTTTATGGAACTTGGTTGAACGAAAAAAAAAAAATCAAATATTATTTGGTTTATATTTTTTATTTTTTAAAAACTTTTTTATTTATTATAATTCCGGTGAGGTTTTATTTATTTATTTATTTATTTATTTATTTTTTAAGATGATGTCTAATTTTTATTGTGGTCTACGTTTAATATATATATATATATTTTTAAATTACCAACTCTTTGATCAAGAAGATCACATGAACTGGAAATACAAAACACTGAATGAGGGACACAAAAACAACCACTAGATTCAATCACATGGAAAATTTATCAAACTATTTTTTCGGAAGAAAAATGGAGTTAGTTACTGAGATAAAATGGGCCAATTAAAGTTGAATCTAAAATAACCAAATCTATTATACACAATAGATGTTAGCAATTAACAATAATATTTAGCATTTGGGTTATGATCATCTGATTTAGCTTAAATAAATATTAATGTATATTTGGTTTTGTTTTTATAGATTTGTCTAATTTGAAGAATTTGAAAGATTTGAGCTTGGATGGAACTAATCTCAACATCAGCATTCTACAAAACATTGGATTGTTGACTTTTCTTGAGAGTTTATCATTAAGAAGCTGTAATCTGGAAGGCACATTACCTGATCAAGGTTAATAACCTCTCTCTCTCTCTCTTTGATTAAGTCATTTTAATTATCCCATAAAAAAATTCAACCTAAACCTTTTTTTTTTTAATTTTTTAATTTTTTTTTAAGATGATATCTAATTTTTCCGGATTTTTTTTTTTATTTTTTAGAATTGATTTGGCTTTTGTTTATGGAACTTGGTTGAACGAAAAAAAAAAAAAAATCAAATATTATTTGGTTTTTATTTTTTATTTTTTTAAAACTTTTTTATTTATTATAATTTCGGTGAGGTGTATTAGTCTCATCCACTCATTTATTTTATAGGGAAAATGATTATATCCCTATTTTCAATTGTTTTTTTTTTTTTTTTCTATTAACTAGATCTATTAATGTTATTTTCCCTAATTTTATTAATAAATATCTCTTAATTAGCTAGTGTCTTATGGTTTATAGGTTTATTTAGTAAAAATAAAATATATGAGTATTTATTATTTAAAAATCTTATAATAATATTATAATAAAAATAAAGAGAATAATGTATGTGTTAAATTGAAAATTTCAAGTTACATTGACTTTATATATGTCATTCTCATACAATTATCATTTTTATATAGGTCTACGTTTAATATATATATTTTTTTAAATTACCAACTCTTTGATCACATGAACTGGAAATACAAAACACTGAATGGGGGACACAAACACAACCACTAGATTCAATCACATGGAAAATTTGTCAAACTATTTTTTTGGAAGAAAAATGTAGTTAGTTACTGACATAAAATTGGCCAATTAAAGTTGAATCTAAAATAACCAATCTATGTTAGCAATTAACCATAATATTTGGCATTAATGTTTATTTGGTGTGATCAGTGTTAACCAATCTAAAATATTAATGTTTATTTGGTTTTGTTTTTATAGATTTGTCAAATTTGAAGAATTTGAAATATTTGCTCATGAATGAAACTAATCTCAACATCAGCTTTCTAAGGAGCATTGGACCATTGACTTCTCTTGAGAGTTTATTTTCAATAGTGTTTCTTATTTCTATTAACCAGCTGGTCTACTAATAGTGGTTTTCCCTCTTTTATTAATAAATATCTCTTTAAGTAGCTAGTGTCCTATACTCTTATAGCTTAAGTTTATTTAATAATAAAAAATTACGAGTATTTTATTACTTTAAAATCTTATAATAATTTTATAACAGTGATAGGGAGAATAATATACATTATATGTTTAATTGAAATTTTCAACCAACGGCCCAATGTGGCTTTAGTTAATTATTGAGATAAAAGGGGCAAATTAAAGTTCATTATATTTAAAAGCCAGACGTTTACAATTAACAATAATATTTAGCATTTAGGTTATCGTCCAATTTAGCTTAAATAAATATTGTTGAATATTAATGTACATTTGATTTTGTGGCTGTAGATTTGTCAAATTTAAAGAATTTGAAATATCTGAACATGGATTATACTAATCTCAACATCAGTGTTCTACAAAGCATTGGACTGTTGACTTCTCTTGAGAGCTTATCATTAGGAAGATGTAATCTGGAAGGCACATTACCTGATCAAGGTTAATAACCTCTCTCTCTCTCTCCCTCTCTTTGATTAAGTCATTTTAATTATCAATTTAAAATTCAACCTAAACCTTTTATGAAAGGATATATTTCAGGCGGCCTTTGTGAGTTGAAGCATCTACAAGACCTGGATCTCTTCAATAATGACATAAGGGGTAGCTTGCCTGGGTGTTTTGGAAATTTGACATCCCTTCAAGAATTAGATCTCTCTTCCAATCAATTTTCTGGAAACATCTCTCCCCTTAGAGCTCTTACATCCATCCAATCTTTACTTCTCTCTTCCAATCAATTCTCTGGAAACATCTCTCCCCTTAGAGCTCTTACATCCATCCAATACTTATATCTTTCGGATAATCACTTCCAAATCCCAATTTCACTTGAACCCTTTTTCAATCACTCCAAACTCAAGTCTTTTTACAGTGGCAACAACCAAATATATACAGACACAGCTGAGTCACATTTTTCAATCACCCCAAAATTCCAATTAACGTCACTCTACTTATCGTGTTGCGGAAACGGTCTCACATTTCCCAAATTCCTCTACCATCAACATGACTTGAATTACGTTGGTCTTTCTCACAATAACTTGACGGGAGAGTTTCCAAATTGGTTGTTAGATAACAACACCAACTTAGATACACTTTATCTAGTCAACAATTCTCTTACAGGACCTTTACATTTGCCAACCCATTCTCACCAGAATTTAGGGTCATTAGATATCTCCAAAAATTTCTTCCATGGAAATATTCCAATGCAAGTGGGAGCATATCTGCCAATGTTGTGGAATCTAAACATTTCCAAAAATGATTTTGATGGTTGCATTCCCTCTTCGATCGGTGATATGAAAGAACTGTTGTTTTTGGACTTATCCTACAATAAATTGTCAGGCGGAATACCAAAGCACTTGGCCGAGAGCTGCTTCAATTTACGGTACCTTGTGTTATCAAACAATAGCTTGGAAGGTCAGATATTTTCTGCTGCAAATTTTAACTTAAAATACTTGATGAGGCTACAGTTGGATGGAAATCAATTCAATGGAAAGATCCCAGAATGCTTGTCCAACTCCTCCAGCTTTTTGAGGGGATTATATCTTGGTGATAATCATCTATCTGGTAGGATTCCCAGTTGGTTGGGGAATATGTCACAGTTGGTAGATCTTAAAATGTCCAATAATCATCTAGAAGGTCCAATTCCACCTGAGTTTTGTCAACTGCAAAATCTTCAAGTTTTGAACCTTGCAGAGAATAATATTTCTGGTGATTTACCACCTCGTTTTAGTCCTCCAAAAATCCAACAAGTTCACTTATCTAAAAATAAGTTAGAGGGACAGTTGAAAGATGCATTCTTTAATAGTTCTTCCTTGGTGACACTAGAGCTTGGCTATAATCACTTCAATGGTGGGATTCCAAACTGGATTGGCCGGCTTTCTAACTTGACCTACCTTATATTGACTCATAATAATCTTGAAGGTGAAGTGCCACATCTAGTGTGCAATTTGAAACGGTTGCGCTTGATAGATCTTTCTCATAACAGTTTCTCTGGACAAATTCCTTATTGCCTAGATATGACTTCACTCCATGGTGATTTTTTAACTGCTACTGAGCCAATGGGAAATGAAGAAATGATACAGATCGAGATGAAAAATTTATCCTCCTTTTACCATAGAAGTGTTGCTCCACTGAGAAAGGAAGAAACCGTAGAGTTCACAACGAAAAAGACATCCTACTCTTACCAAGGAAGAATTCTTACTTACATGTCTGGAGTTGATCTTTCATGCAATAAATTAACAGGTGAGATTCCTCATCAAATTGGAAACCTTATCGGGATCCATTCATTGAATCTTTCGTACAACAATTTGACTGGAACGATCCCGTCGACATTTTCAAACCTGGAGCAAATTGAGAGCTTGGATCTTTCCCACAACAACTTAAATGGAAAGATCCCTCAAAACATTACTCAGCTATATAATTTAGCTGTTTTTAGTGTGGCGTACAATAACTTGTCCGGCAAAACTCCCGAGAGGATTAATCAATTTGGTACCTTTGAAGAGAGCAGCTATCAGGGAAATCCTCTTTTATGTGGCCTTCCATTGCCGAAATGTTGTGGATCACCACCCTTGGCGCCAAAAGCTTTGACTGATAATGATGAAGATATCAATTTCATGGACATGGACATCTTTTACAACAGTTTTACCGCGAGTTACATTGTTGTGGTCTTAGCAATTGCTATAGTTCTGTATGTGAATCCTTACTGGCGACGAACATGGTTCTATCTTGTTGAAACTTGGATGACCTCATGCTACTATTTTATTATCGACCATCTCCCTAAGGGATTCCGTCATTGAACTATGTGTTGTAGTGTTCTCTATGTAAGGAAATCATAAGGTAAATGACAATAGCCTTTTTTGAATAAGATGTAATAAAATTTTGCAGTACAGCCCAGTAATATAGTGGAGTGCAGATTATCCATAAAAACAAGAGCATGGTCTTCTGATTTTATTATTCTAAATTTATCCTGTGTGATCTTCTGATAACATAGCTACTAATTATTCTCTCTTATATAGTTTACTTGCATAATCTCATTCTATCATTAAATGGATGGAGAATTGAAACAAGATTCCAGGTTTACTATTTATCCAAACAAGCAATCACAACTTCATAATCAGCCCCACAAAAGACATAAAGAATCAGTTACATTGTTGGACTTTAATATCAGAGTTTTTGTAAACTTGTTACTTGTTGGGCTTGACATAAACATGTAAAATTGCTTAATGTTATCACTCTTTAACTGGCATTTATCATCAATCAGCTGGAGAAGGAAACAGAGAAAATTTAAACTTGAACAGTTTCAAGGGCTACCAACCCTTTCTGATAGCACTCATAGTTGATAATACCATAATTCTTCACGTTTCTGTATAGCCTCGGCCTTTGCTCATCAATCAAATGCTCCACAGGTCCAATTTCATTGTCTGGATCTGGTTCGATAAATGAGGCTACAGATATCCTCAACTTTTCTGTGTTCGTGACCACCCGGTGCATTGGACTCTTATATATTCCATTACTCATTATCTACGAAAGTTCACTTAACGTTATTTAGAAGATTCATCATATGTTGTTATCCACTGCAAAGCGAAACAAAAGAACAACGAAAAATATGCTGTTTCAGTGTCTCGAAACATACTACATGTCCCACAAACAAGCGCATACATGAATATGCCAATAGCGCAAAGATATACCTGCATCTGATCACCAAGATTGACAACAAGAGCATGAGGTATCACAGGAACTTGATACCATTTACCATCCACAACAATTTGGAGACCTTCAACTTCTTTATCTTGCAAGAGAATTGTAATTCCTGATCTATCCGTATGTGGTTTGACACCATGAACCAAATCAGGTCTTGAGCATGGTGGATAGAAGTTAAATCTGGTTTGCATTAGAGATTGTTCTCCAAATTGATTCAAGAAACTATTCTCCTCCAAATTCAGTGACTTCACGATTGCCTTGAACAGAACTTCCTTCACAATCTTGATCTTCATAACATATTCATCTAAGGTCTCCCTGAAAAATAAACAAACTCACTGATCATCAATACTTCACATTAGCGTATGAACTACTAGATTGGAAACCCCTTCCTTGCACGTATATCATATTCGTTAGAGCTTAGTATTGTTATTCGAAAGCTTATGGGTCTAGCAATTACTTAACAGAGTGACATTAAGTAGGCTAGTTTACAGTATAAGAAAAATGGAAAATGGAAAAATACCTGAAATCTTGTGGAATTTGGGGCCAGAGATTTAACCTTCTTTTGTGTTGTGGAAATACCCTAAGAGACAAGCGATGAGACCAGTCATGAACTTGCTTGTCTGAGACGATCATGTCACTCCCATAACCTTCTGCTTCATTAACAGCTCGTGCATTTTTCTGTTTCTCTTCCACCGGAAGTGAAAAGAACTCAATCGAGACTTCACGTATCTTGTCCAGAAGTGAATTTGAAATCCCATGTCCAATTGCCTTTAAAAAACACATCCAAATTCAGTAATTAAATAAAATAAAAAAAACAGCGAAGTGGGTTATATCAAATCCTGGAAGCAACCACCGGCAGAGCTAAGAGATGATCTGAGCTTGGCCAGTTCCTGCTCTAAATCTTGAGAAGAAGAAGAAGAAGAGTGGGAAAAGACAGTGAGATCAACAACAGGAAAAGGACCCAATGGTGAGGAAGTCTCTATGGATCCAAATTTGGAATCTTTAACGATGTATTCTGGTGGTGGCTCCTCCCCTGATCTAGACATTTGGTCGACACTTTTCTTTGACTCAAGATCAGCCATGGCGGTTTTAAAGAAAGCTGAGGACTGAGAAATTTAAGTGGCTATTTTGATCCGTCCCGTCCCCTGTGCCTGCAAATTGTTTGTTTATTTTATTCTATCAACCACGTTTTCAAATTGCGTTCAAGGATATTAAACAAAAGAAAAATAAACAATCTTTGATTTTTGATGGTTTTGTTGTGTAAAAATTTGCACGTTGAGTGGAAGAATAGGCGTTGCCACGTCAGCAGTTTGACCGTATAGCATTAACAAGCAGCTCCTGTCGTGTCTACCGGTTGAAATTACCATTCCATCATTTGTTAATGGGAAAATTGCACAAATTTACCTTAACGTTTCCTATTATGGCATAATATTCAACTAATGCCTTTAATTGCACAAACAACCCCTCCTTTTAGTCAACTTCAGTTAAAAATAGCCATTGACCATGATTTTTTTTTGAAAGCCCAAAATTGCCCTTGCACTTTATTATAAAAAAATCTTAATTGCCCTTTATTTAAAATATTATCTACTTTCAATTATTAGAATATAAAAAATAAATACTAAACATAATCCTTTTTAAATAAAAAAAAATTCAAAAATAATATATTAAAAACAAAACAATTTAAGAAAACGTTATTTTGAGAAAATACAATTTAATAATATATTAAAAAAAAACAAAAAAAAAAAAAACGTTATTTTGAGAAAATATAATTTAAAATTATGCAAGTTCAATATGAATAGTGGTAATGTGCTACATATTTTTAAAATTTAAAACATATTTTTTTTATTTAAAAAGGATTATGTTTAGTATATTTTTTTTTAAATTTTTGAACCAAAATATAATGCATAATTTATATTGAGTCAAATTATTTTGTCTTATAGAGATGAACATTGAACAAATTTTCGGTTCTACTGTATTTTATTATGACAAATGATTATATTTTTATTTCAAACTCTTGATGATTTTATTTATATTTGTGTTTAGAATACTAAACATAATACTTTTTAAATAAATAAAAAATTCAAAAATAATATTATGAAAACAAAAAAAATTCAAAAATATGTAACACATTACCACTATTCATATTGGACTTGCATAATTTTAAATTATATTTTTTTAAAATAACATTTTTTTTTGTTTTTAATATATTATTAAATTGTATTTTCTCAAAATAACGTTTTCTTAAATTGTTTTGTTTTTAATATATTATTTTTGAATTTTTTTTTATTTAAAAAGGATTATGTTTAGTATTTATTTTTTATATTATAATAATTTAAAGTAGATAATGTTTTAAATAAAGGGCAATTAAGATTTTTTTGTAATAAAGTGCAGGGGTAATTTTGGGTTTAAAAAAAAAATCATGGTCAATGGCTATTTTTAACCAAAGTTGACTAACATGAGGGGTTGTTTGTGTAATTAAAGGCATTAGTTGAATATTATGCCATAATGGGAAACGTTAGGGTAAGTTTGTGCAATTTTCCCTTTGTTAATTGACCGTTATCGATTTCCTGTGTTTCTAACGGGAGAGGGGTCCTTTTATTAACGGAGACAAACCGAACGGTTGGTTCGGTTAAAACATTACTGAGTTAACTCGTAATGTGCCCGAACATGTCACGAGTCAACTCGGAACCTGACGAGTCGAACTTTAATTCTTCCACAATCAGTTTGATTGCTTCCAGCTCCTTCAAGACTTGCAGTCTTTCTCCACCCACACTAGATGTTCGAGGTTTTCATCTATATTTTTACAACTCAATTATGTGGACCGAGTCGACTCGTGCATGTCACGAGTCGACTCAAAGCATAAACTATTAATTCAAGAGGAGTGCTAAATTCACTATCTCAATCCATTTTCTCAACACATTCTCTGTTCCTGTGTTGATATGTGGACAACAATAAATGTTTTATATTAAAAATATAACCTTTATAAATAACCTACATTTTCATTTTATTTACAATACAAACCAACAACTAATTTCTTAGATTGCTCTTGTTTATTTAATATCAAGTATGTGGTTTGTGTTGGTACTCTACGACTCTATAACATTTTTTTTTTTTTTCTAGTGGCTCTATAATTTTTTTTTTGTTTTTATTAAATAATTTAATTGTATTGGATTAAATTTTTATATTTAACTTATTTTATTTGAATTTCTTCTCACTATTGTTACAACTATATCTAAGTGATTTTTTAATTGATTTTAATATTAAATAATTTTATTGTATTCGGTTAAATTTTTATATTTTATTTTTTACTTAATTTATTTTTCATAACTTGTATATGCAGTAAACACCAATTCTCACCATTTTCAAACATAAGTTGTCTTCTCACCAATATTGTTACGGCTCTATCCAGGTAATTTTTTAATTGTTTTTTATATAAAATAATTTAATTGTATTGGATTAAATTTTTATATTGAACTTATTTTATTTGAATTTCTTTTTCAAAACTTGTTTGTGTAGTTCTCGCCATTTCCAAACATAATTTGTCTTCTTACAATTGTTACAACTGTATCGAGGTAATATTTTTAATTGATTTTCATATCAAATAATTTTATTGCATTGGGTTAAATTTTATATTGAATTTTTTTTCTTAATTTGTTTTTCATAGCTTGTATATGCAGTAAACTTCAATTCTCACCATTTTCAAACACAAGTTGTCTTCTCACCATTGTTACAGTTATATTCAGGTAATTTTTTTATTAAATAATTTTATTGTATTGTATTAAAATTTTTAATTGAACTTCTTTATTTTGATATGAGTTAAATATAAAAATTTAATCGAATACAATAAAATTATTTAATAAAAAGCGATATAAAAAAATTACCTAGATAGAACTATAATAATGGTGAGTAAGCAATTTTTGTTTGTAAATGTTGAGAGTTAGAGTTAGAGTTAACTCGGACTTGATGGAACTATAGAAAAAAAAAAAAAAAAAAAGTTGCAGAGTCGTTGAATAACAACACAAACCACATACCTGATAGATATATATATTTTAACAGTAATGCTACACATTCTACCTAAAATCCCACCTTTTTCATCCCACTACATGTGGCATGTGATGCGTCAAATTGTGAGTGGATACATGATATAGGTGTCATTAATATGTATCCACTCACAATTTAACACCTCACATGCCACATGTAGTGGGATGAAAAAGGTGGGATATTAGGTGGGATGTTTAGCATTATTGATATTTTAAAAATTGATAATAAATGGAGAAGGGCAATGTAGGAAATTAGTTGTTGGTTTGCATGTATTGTACTTAAAATGGAAAAAATAGACTATTTATAAAAGTTAGATTTTTAATGTAAAATATTTATTGCTATCCACATGTCAACGCATAATAGAGAGTGTGTTGAGTGAGATAGAGAGTGTGTTGAGTGAGAGAGTTGGTTAAGAGAGTGAACTTAACACTCTTAATGAAAAATTTATAACCCAGTGATTTTGCACCAATCGTCTACAGTGACGCGCGACTCAAGCAAAAACGTCACCGTATCACTAGACTAGTAGACTCTCAAAATGTGGGCCCAATTATTTCTTTAGATGAAATTATAGCCAATAAAAGGACACCACGTCACATATTAGTGGACCCCACAAACAAGATGAAAATATTCGAACAGATTCCAAATTTTAAGTTAAATCGGAGCCACAAACCAGAGCTTTCGTGGCCACCTCAAGTCCTCGCGAACGCTTGCCACCGCTTTCCCTCTTCTTCAACACTGACTCGTCACACGAAACGTAGAAAAGAAGAAAAAGGAACAGCACGACTCTCATTGATTCTTTCACTAAGAGAGACGAAAACGAATGGCGAAATTTACAGTGAGAGCAGAGAACTTTTTTCTTATCTCTCACAGTACGAACTCGAAGAGCTTGATCTTTAACAACCCCATTTCGTTGAACCATCCTCGTTTTCATTTGTTACCCTCTAAGCGTTGCTTGAGTTGTCGAGTTTGGCGTAGCATCAAAGAGAAAGAAAATGTCAAAGAAACGGATAAGTTTGATGGAGTGCTTACTGGGTTACGAGTGGATGAACTCGATCAAGCGAGTTCGGTTTCGGATTCTGAGGGTGAATTGGATCACATGAGCGGGTCGGATCAAGTGGGTTCTGAGTGGAATTGGCCGCCATGGAAGAATATACCAGAAAGATATAAACTTATTGGAACTACTTCGCTCGCTTTTGTTATTTGTAACATGGACAAGGTAAAGAACATGAGTCTCAGATTTGATGTGGTAAATCTCACATCTTTTCCATTGAGTCTTTTTGTTAATATATACAGCAGTTGAACCAATACAAATACAACTAGAAGACCTAGAACAATAAGAGTTTAAAATAAAATAAACACAACCTACCGCAACCTAATCTGATATGTACAAGGTAAACCACATTACATCCTAATATGATAATTACAGAGATTGATTACAACTGAAGTACATAACGTCCAATACAAGGTAGTTGCTTTTTTCCACTTTCTCTTATGAATTTCTACAAACAGTTTACGTGTTTTGAATCTAAAGACGAACTTTTTGTGTTTTGAATAGATTTTCTATTTACAGAGTTGTAGAGTAATTTGGGATGAAGAGAGTAGATATAAAGTGCGCTTGTTTCTTTATTGAGCTTTTTGTGTATGGTGTTGGAAAAATTGTATTTTGTTTATTGAATCATGTAGGTGAACTTGAGTGTTGCTATTTTCCAATGTCACACCAATTTGGGTGGAGTTCATCGGTGGCTGGATTGGTTCAATCATCTTTCTTTTGGGGTTACGCGTTGAGTCAACTGCCTGGGGGATGGCTTGCCAAGGTATTTGGTGGGAGGTTAGTTTTCATTAGCCTTGTTCTTCATTAATGGCTTCACTTGTTGCTCTAAAATCCCTCAACTTTTCTTATTTTAGAAGATTTTGGCATTGTCAAAGCAGATTTCTGATGATGAGCTCTGTTGTCTTCAATTCTTTAGGATATTTATGCTCCAAACAACCTGAATATCATTGTAATTCATAGTGTGAGAAATTATTTTACAAGACATAATCCTGAAAAATATCTAGTGCGGACATTTGAATTTTGTTAAAATTTAGGGTCGAAATCTCGTTCATTAAATGGATATTTACGAGCTAAAAATTAGGTAAGGTTAAAATAGTAATGATTTAGAAAATTTATGAGGTCAAAAAAATCTGACATTCGGTTGTGGTTTGAGTGCTGCCTTTGACACTTGTGGTTGATCATCTTCATTAGGAGTTGGTATATTCTTCACCTGCAAATTAAATCCCAAAAGTGCTTTTTGTAAAATCACTTTTGTGAAAAGCCCTTCAAGTGTATTTATCAATAAAGTCTTAAAAGGTACCAGATTTTTAAATTGGAGATTATAGAACATTTCAATATATATCTGCTTGGCTAGCTTTTGCTCCTTGTTAAATTGCTTCCAAAAGCTGTAAGTGCATCCCATGTTCAACAGCTTGTTTGCATAAATCTTCCAAGTATAGCTGCAACGAAAGACTCTTGTCGGTGAGATTTGTAAAAAATACGAACGTTTAATTGATTCCGATTCAATCGGAATCTGTCTAATTATAAAATTAGTTGATATGTGTACATTACCATTCGTTTATGCGTTTCAATCCATCAGCGGAGAATTTGTTCCAGTAATCTGGATCAACCCTACATTTGTCAAAGAAATCAGCAATTTTGTTGCTGGATTCATCCCCATTGATTGGATCAATGTGGAAACCTGAAACTCCATCCACAATAATCTCGGCTGGACCGCCTTGGCTGGTTGCAAAAGTTGGTAAACCAACCACAGTTCATAGCCTCAATGACAGTGAGACCAAATGCTTCATACAAAGCAGGTTGCACAAAGGCTCCTTTTGTGTCAGCAATGCATCGGTAAAGTTCTCCGTTTCGAAGACGATCAGACTGTGCTGCTTTCCATCTCATTTGTCCCTTAAGTTGGTATTTTTCCATCAGTGAATGCATCTTTTTTATCTCAGCAGTTTCTTCTCTATCTTTTGATTTTGAAGGATCAAAGAATGCCCCAACTATGACAAGATTCACCAAATCTCTCAACCTCTTGTTCTTGCCATACCATTCAGTCAATCCTGTCAGGTTTTTGACAACATCAAGCCTTGCCATTGAGAAGATGATTGGTTTCTTCTTGTCTGCTAGATATCCACTGTTTTCCAAAAATACATTCACAAACAAATGTTAGATAACATATAAAACAAGTTCGAACAGTCGGTGACTTGTCAGTTGTAACCAACACTTACATGTGTTCATCACTGTCCTCTTTATTGTTCAACAATTCATCAATCTGAGGATGGAATTTTGTGAGTCTTCTCTGCTTATCTGTGTAAGGAAAATAGACAGATTGATCAGCCCCAGGAGCAGCAATGTTGAACTTTGGATCAAACACATTGATGCCTCTAACAACTCTGCAGAGCCCAGGAAGAGTAAATGCAGCATGGCTCTCTTATTGTCCTGGTCTATCCTTGCTGCAAACAACAACAATTGGAAACTCAGTTAGGCAAACACTTCGAGCATCTAACGATTTTCGATATCCATGAATACGTAAAGAATGCATTTTGATCATCCATCATCTTTTTACCTTCCTGCAATCTCCTGGTAAGTGCTTGCTACAACGAAATCGGTTTGGTTCATTGCAATTGTATCATGAATTGGCAAGAAAAGTTATACTTTGGGTCTAATTCTCTCCACTTGACATCTGAATCCTCATACTTGGTCTTCTCTAAAGCATGTGCAATAGTTGCCTAATTTTCAACATTGAAAATCAGAAGTTGATAAAATACTAAATAATATAGAGAACATAAATTTTATAGGTGCATAAACTGATAAACAAAATTGACCTGAGTGACACCAAGTTTACTAGCCATGAGAGATGCCACTAAATTTCCATCAGTGTAGTTTCCAATTATAAGATCTGGTTTTCCATCCAGGATGTCTAGGATCTTGGCTGTAGCATCCTAAACGTTTATACAATTTAGTAAAACCATTATCAGATCACGAATCAATCGTTCACTCTGTTTATTCTAGAGGGCAAGAAAAACTATACATACTTTAGTAAACGTCTCCAGATAGGGATAAATATCGAAACGAGAAATCCATCGACGGAGTATCCCTTTCTCTGTCCTAAATGGCACTCGAAGGATGTTGCAATACTTGGTACCGTTAACTGGTTCCAACTCTTGGTTGCATTTAGTTCCTCTGGCTTCCGGTATCAGTCGAGTAACCTGTTTCCAAACATGGTTAACAATACCGAAAATGAAACTGCCTTGATCCGAAACTTGTTACTTGAAGCACAAGAAACTTACCACAATAATTTGAGGCTTCACATTTAGTCCTTGGTGCTTGATTCTGAGGAGCATTTCCTCTTCCAAAGCTTTCACTTGATCCAAAATGTAAACTACCTGAAGCAATCAGAAATTTGTGTATCTTGTTCAGGAATTTCATCAAAAAAGTAAATTGCATTATGCATTGCCAATTCAAAAATGGAAGAATTTTGTACCTGCCCACCAGTGTCTGGCAAACCAAGAACATCTGCTTGGCCAAAGTATCCATGAGGAGAGAAAATTACAACATTGAATATTTTCGGAAGCCTGGTAATAAAATTCTCCAAGTTGATTGGATCCGGAGCTTGGAGGACTTCCGAAAGTGACCTAATTGTTTCCTTCACTCTTTCTGCTGTGTCACCCCATCCCTTCTCAAAGCCCCACTCTTTGAACCTGCAAAAGAATTGGCAATCAAATGCAATTCTCTGGACTTTTGAGTAAGGAACTACTCAAAGGATGTTTCCGAAGAAATTAACAAAATCGAAGGAGGTTTATGATGATTTCCGAAACCATGAATATATATGATAAAATAAAAAAAATTCACCTTAATTCAAAAGTTTGAAAAGGAGTGTCCTTTGGAAGTGCTGAGAGGTAAACTTCAGCAATTATCAATGCCATTTGAAGCTTTTCAGCTGTGTTGAGGTTGTCATTTATCATAAGTTTCTGTAAATATATCATTCATGATCGTAAGTTTAAATTCGCTTAAAATTTATCATGTGCGGACTGTTCTGTTGCAAACTTTTACTAACTCTCCTACTTTCTTTGTACAGAAAATTCATTAAAAGACAAAAGCCTGCATCAGGATAATCCGCACCTGATAATAATAACTACGATGATTATTTTCTTAATTTGTATCATACCTCTTCTTGAAGTTCCAATGAGAGTAAGTAATCCACCAGAGGCTGTGCACTCTCCCGGCGGCCACTTAGCTTTGCAGTTAAGAATTTGGAGACAAAATTGAGTCCATTTCCAATTGAAGAAGCAAGAGATAAGTGTGGTGAAGAGAAGTCATAGGCTCCAAAATCCACCTCTAATGCATTTTCATCCTTGGCCCTGTCATAAAATCACTTTCTGTAAAAGCACTTAAAACATTTATTGATTGAATTTAAAGGGGCTTTTGTGACAATCAAAAAAATGAAATGAAGATGATAGCTAGATAAAGGACATGTTTACCAGTTTTCATCATAGACCATTTCTTTGAATTTCAAGTAGTCAGTGGTAGTGATTGGGTCAACAGTGAGATCATCAGAGTTCACCTTCACAAATTCCCATGATCCAGGATTTGGTCTAACAGCAAAAGCTACATGTGGAGGAATAACCACAGCTTCCTGCAAAAAAAAACAAATTTAATTTCCAATCAATTATAGCCTACTTGAGAAATATTGTAAACAATGGAAAAAAAAAATCAAAAGAAAGAAAATGAAACATATAAAACATATATACCTGAGTGGAACACAAAATGTAGCCAAGTAAACCCTCCAAGACTTGGTTTCTTTCAGTCACATCATCAATGGCCTCAGCTGTTTCATCCATCAACTGATGAAGCTTCAATGTCCTCCTCCCCTTCTCAGTATACTTGGCAAAGCACCTCTTCATATGGTACCTGCTCTTCTTCAAGGCCTCCGGCATTGTATCGGCTATCGATTCCGTTCTTTTCAAACCCGAATTATTCGAGGCCATTTTTGAGCACGTTGATGATCACTTATAGGTTGATGATTGGGGAGAAGGAAATAAACTGATTTGGGTTTGTTGATGATCAATTTGTGATCAATTTATAGAGATGGGAATATTTTTGATGCATGGACATGCACTCATGTGTTATTTGGACAATTTGTTTGCTTGTGTTATGCGTCAAATGAGGAAACTTTTGTGGGTGAAAAATGGGCCCAGAGAGGAGAGTCCAAGAGGAAGTAGAAAGAACATTCATTAAAGTGATCATTCATGATGAGAAATTGGAGAGAAAGCAAAGAATTTGTTAGATTATTGAATATATATATATATATATGAGATCAAGTACTGAGATAAAAAACATAAAAAAAAAAAGCAAAGCAATATATTCTTTTCTTTTCGTGAGAGAATGAAAGATTTATATAGGAAGACAAAACTGCAATCTTCACGTAGCTTTCTCATCATTTTTAATATAGAATAAAGTTGGCAGCAGGATTTACGAAATCACCCAACCGGGGAATGATGGGCTGCCGTGAACGAGGTTGCTAAATTGAGTCCGATATCAACTAAGTATGAGATTAGTTGATCCACACCTCCGACTACACAAAGATACAAACGGGTAAATCAGAACTCGCTTTCACCTGGGTAGGATTCGAACCGCTGACCTGGGAGTTACCCGTGCCCTAAGCCCGTCCTTCCATTAGCTGAGCTAGTATCCTGATGGTTGGCCACAATGTAATTGCCAAGAGTAGAACCAAGGATTTGAGATTTTCATCCCAAGCTTTGGACCACCAAGGCAACCACCTTGTGGTTAGTTTAAATATTGTCATATAGACATGATGTGTGATATCAAATAGACAAATACAATATATCGAAGGCATTTTGGGTTAGGGTAGTGTTTGGACTAGAACAGTGGAGTTGAATTTTTTTTACTAAATATATCTCCATCGTCCATCTATGGGATCGACGGTGAAGATTTGCTCTTATTGTTTTGTTTAAAGGGTTTGAAAAGTCCAGAAAGCCCTGCTCTGTTAGTAGCTAACTGGAATGACTCTGAATCAAATTCACTTTGCTCTCAATCTCTCAAACTCATCGTCTCTACTCTCTCGCCGCCGTGGAGACATCACTCCTCTCACTGCCGGTCAGTCCCCACCTCCCATCTCAAGTTTTTTTTGTTGTCCTTGTTTGTCTTACAATTTCATATTCTCAGATGAAATTGATTATTGTATTATTTGCTTAGTACAAATAATCAAACATAGATCTCATAAAGATACGAAAAGACAAAGGAATGCCTTAACAGTTAAGTAAATCACAAAATCCCACTCACTAGGATCTTGGGAAACCACACCCTCTCTCTTAGTTCTCCTCAATTGGGACGATAGATCCTGCATAAATATTCATTGAAATTGTGTAATTCACTGATGTTTTTCTTTGCTGTTTACTTTAATAATTTTTAACAGTAAATTGATGACTGGTGCTAAGGATAGGGCTGTGTGAACTGTACTAAACTTGTTTACATACTAGTTTAGGAATCAAGTTGTGTGGAAAGAGCCACTGAAAACCCAGGTCTGTATCGATTTGGATGGACAGACCCTAAGTGCCATTTGCTTCTTATTTTGTTTCTTGGTTGTTGTATAGTAGAAGATCATGTTATATGTAGGGATTATCTTTCTGTCATCCGGACGCAGAATTGAATCCAGGGATCACTGAAAAAAAAAAAAAAAGACGTGTGTGGGGATCTTATCAAAGCTGTCTGGATTTGAAGGAGATATTACTAAAAAAAATAAAGAAATAGATTTTGGGAAAGCTTAAACCGTATCCAAAAGTGGCCTGCAAGTGTGGAAGTGGAAACCGAAGCATGCAAGATTAGTTCCTTTAGGAATATCTACTTTGAATATCAACTTTAATAGAGTGTCATTTAGACTGAATTCTGATGAGAAGTACTTGAACTATAGAGTAAAGAATGGTAAAATGGACCATTTTCATTAAAGTTCTTACATATGTTTCCCCATCTTATTGCAGAGTTTAGGAATGTTGTGCACATTCCAGTTAATCATAGAGTTCTTTCTGGATTTAGTTAGGTGTTGTTTACTTTTGGGGTTTGATTTTTTTTCATATAAGTTTTTTGGGAGGATACTGTAAGAGCAGGATAGGTTTTTACTAGAGCTTTTTTGCTGTTTTGTATAGTTTTTGGGGTTCATACAGTAGAAATGTTTCGTCCCCTCAGTAGACTGTTGATTCACTTTAATAATCTCTCTTTCTTGTTTTCCTAATAAAAATTTTCACTTTCCTATAAAAAATAGAAGTATTATCGACACCATCTTGCATTTGGAAAAAAATGATTTTGATTATTTTTAGTCTTTGACGGCTTTATGACCATGACTTCAGAGTAATGCAGGAATGAAACCGAAGGAAGATCTTGCTGCTGCTACAAGTGCTGTTGAGGTCAATTCATTATGTATAAAGTTTATCAACCACTATACATATTGCTGTACAAGTTGATTCTTAACAAAGAAATAAGATATAGCCATACAAGGTAATTACGTGAAGGAAAGTTTGTCCATATAGGAGTCTCTTTTTGTTGGTTTGAGCTGTTGAAAACAAAAGTAAAAGCCTCTAATGTATTTGAGCTTTTTGGTGGCAATACAAGAACTCATGTATAAGATCCGAGAAATAAAAACCAAAGCTGAGCAAAGTGAAACAATGATTCAAGAAATATGTTGTGATATTAAGAAGTTGGACTTTGCAAAGAAGCATATAACTACTACAATTACAGCTCTTCATCGTCTTACGGTGCTAGGTTAGTCTATTCTATTGCTTCTTTTTCTTATACTGAATTGTTTATGTGTTCTTATTGTTAATTGACATTTAGATCATTTAGTTATTGCTAGTTATGGATTATAAGATATCCAAAAATAGGCATTTGCATCTTAAAGAGTGAAATTCTTTCTTTTTCTGATAAAAGAGTGTTATGCATTGTAAATAGTAAACAATTGCTTACAAGTTGTGCTGTTGAGGATCACGCATCATGTAGATGAATGACATGTATTCATGGCTTTGTTAGTGATAAAACATGTGACAATTAATGTGTTGACAGTCAAGTTCTCTTTTTGATGCTGGTTTGAGTGCTAAATTGCATGTCTTTTGTATAAAATTTGTTACCACACTTTTCCATGATGTGGCAGTATCTGCTGTTGAGCAGCTTCAGGTAATGGCTTCAAAACGGCAATATAAGGAGGCAGCTGCAGAGCTTGAGTTATTTTACTTGTCTATCCTTAAATCCGTACTCAAAAAATGATATTGGTTATGCCATGGCTTTTAACTTTGTAGTACACGTACTTTTTTTTTTGGTTTCCTCTCTTTGCTCCTCATAATCTCCTTGAACACTGTTTTGCTGATGTTCTAGGACAGTGCATCCTGTTTACAATGCTAGTTCAAATGCATTTCAGGCTGCAAACCAATTATGTAATCATTTTGAAGCCTATAGGGATATTCCAAAGATGACATAGCTTAGGGAGAAGTTTAAGACTATAAAACAATTACTCAAGTCACATGTGTTCTCTGACTTCTCAAGGTATGTTATCTTTTAGTCTTTGACGCTTCTTCTGTCCCATAGCAACCAGTATGTAGGTGCTCCATTATAATTTATAATGCTAATGCTAGCATTGGCCTTCTGCTTTCCATGCATTTATTATGTTATTTGTTATTTGATTGTCATTATGCTGTATTGTTATGTATCTACTTTGCATCCCTAAAAGTCATATCTAGAGAATTTTTGAATACGTGAAGAAATTGAATTAGATTAGGGGTATTTCATATTTCAAGTAAAGGCATTTGAGATAGAGCATTAATTCTTTAGACTCTTGCCTATTACAAAAGGATACTTGTTTAGGCCTTCAAGTCTTTCAGATTTAAGCTTCTACATGTGGTCATCACTTGTGTAGGATTTTTTGTTGATTTTCATGGGGGGTATACCGCTAATCACACTTTTGTATTTTTGGGGCTTTTATAGAGTTTTTATGTGGATCCCTAATTCAACCTTAATTACTTTTTTATTTTGATGTTAATATATAGTTGTTTTTGATAAAAATAAATAAAAAAGGGGAAACTTCAATCTAGTCCCTAACTCTGATGGAAAGATAGTTTTTTACTTATCTTTCTATTCTGGGATCACGAGGTTCTTAAATTATTAAAAATAGCTCAATTCGGTTCCTTTGACCAACTTTTTGACTGTCAACCGTTACGGAATTAGCTGAAAGACGATTTCCCCCTGAACTTAGTTGAACCAATAAAATTACGATTTCTGTAGTCCTTTTGACCTTTTCTACAGCGATTTGGATGGCTAAGGTTATGTCATGGGAATTAAAAACCAATGACATGATACGAAGGAGAAGACCTAGGATGTGTTTGCAACCTTAGTGCTGTATCATGTGTAAAAGAAATTTTGAGAGCATAGATCATCTTTTTCTCCACTGTCCCATTGCTTCAAGCCTCTGGAATAAGTTTTTGGAAGCTGCCCATCTAAAGGGGCCTTTGCCTCTCGATTGTCGGATGTTCTAGTTGAATTTTTTGGTCCTTTTGTGGTGGGTGGGTGGGTGGGTGTGTGTGTGTGTGGGAGTGGGAGCGGGGGCGGGGGGGCGGGGATGTAATGCTAAAATTCTTTGGTGGTGTGCCACGATGGCTCTCTTTTGGGTTGTTTGGATGGAAAGGAATAGAAGCAGTTTTGAGAATAGAACAGAGGAAAATATTTGCTTTTTATGGGATAGGATTCACTTTTGGGCCTCGCTTTTGGCTTTTGTTTCTATTGTTTTTAAAGAAGTTCCTTTCTTCTTTATCAACCTTAATTGGGAAGCTGCTATAGCTTGATAGGTCTGTTTTTTGCTCTTGCGTAGAGCTTTTATCTTTTCTTTTGTATAGGCTTATTTTTTGTCATTTGGTAGCTGTTTCTTGTTAAGGACAGCTTGCTTTCTACACTTGTAAATCTGTTTGTTCAATACAACTGTTTTTGTTCAAAAGAAAATAAAAATTCTTAAATCCTTTTTGTTCTATATTGAACCTTGCAAAGTTTCCTTTTTATTTTTTTGCTATTTCAATGGATTCGTTATGCAATATCTGGCTGGGACTATGATCTATTCGTCATGAAGTTATGAGTGTTCTCAACATGTGTACAGTGAGCGTTTGTAAATATGAGAATCGGGTCAAGGAATTCTTTGTTAGGGAGAATTCATATCTCCATTATATATAAGTGTACGGTATTTGAAATTATATTTAAAATTATTGGTTTTGGGGTTACCTAGCAGTTGGTAAAAGTTCTTTGGGGATACATGACAAGAAAGAAATAAAAGATTTTGAAGACTCCAAGGATAAAGTTAAATCCTATGCCTCTCATTGAGTGTCCATCACTAAGGAATTCTAGGATACACTAATTTGTAAGGATTCTGTTTGTACTAATCTTTAAGGGTTATGTTATGGATGGCATAATTATATGTTCTTGTGCAATGGATCTTGTGCAAGGGAGGACTTTGGTTCATCATATGATGTGTCTCACTAACATTATAATCTTTGGGACTTGTTTCGAGCTTTAGGCTAATAAAGATAGAGGTAGCTCCTAAGAATTATTTGTACTCGCTGATTTTGCAGTTTAACTTTCATGGAATCATTTCATCTTGCTTCGAATCCCATTTGACAGTTTATGTAGAACTAGAAGAGAAGACGCTAATGGAGAATCTGGAGAAACTTGCCTAGGTAGTTTATTGCATCTTCTGTGGATCTTGTGCATATTTTTTCCTTAAATAATGTTTTTTTTTTTTTTTCTAATTATTTTGTAGTAGGAGGAAACATGGGACATCGAAAAGGGAAGTCAGAATAATGTTCTAAACAGTAGCATGCAAGTATGTACTATAACTTACTGTTTCTCTCTTTGAAAATGTGTGATGTATAGTGGGAGCTTTGAATTAGCATTTGGAATTTCGCTTTGAGGGCATATGGGGGTTCTTTTGAAATTAAGTAGTTCAGTGAATAATTAGTGTAACATTTTTTTTAATTGCCAATAATATGATGTTAAAAATGGTAGTAGAAAAGCTCTGCCAGGTATATATAACTGGGCCCTGGTTAGTAGACCTTTTTAATTTGGTCTAATGCAGTGAACTTATCTTTAGTTTACATATATATTAGAGAAATAGATAGGATACATTAAATTTTGGTTGTAGGTAGACAATTTTGAAATTATATCTGTCTCCTTTTAGCTCTTAAGGATATAAACATATAGTATGCTATGCTATTAGTTGTCACTTTTTCCATGATTTTCTATATTGCAAATGCAGCTGTCTGATTGCATTTCTTTTGCCAATTGGCTGTCTATTTTGTTTAATTTTTAATATTTGAATTAATGACCCTCTGCTTGACCTTAACGTTTACTACTTGAGCAAATTAGGGACCACACGTGCAATCCAAATTGAATCTGAATAAAGCAAGAATTTCCAATATCCTTCATTGAAATGCTTAACTAACTAGATTCTTGTGTTTAGTAACACCTGGTAATTAGTTTTATTATGGGCCTCACTCCGCTATAAATTAAAATAATATAAACATTATGGGCCTCTGTCATCAAAGAACTTCTGGATACTTTATTCTTAATACAGCTTAGTTGGTTGGGGATTGTGAGATAGTATTATCTATATTTTTCTTTTATGAGTTTCTGTTTTTGTTTCTTTTTCAGGTCATTTATATATGTGCTTAACATGCTATCTACAAAGAGGGGAACTTTATGAAAGCCTAGTGACTTGAGTTTATTATTTTGACAGTCTGAAGAATTGGCTGAAAGTGTCTCCAAATTAATTGATCCTCGGTTAGCAGATGCAGTGGATATGTCTGATGTGCAGGTACTTACTATTTCATAATTAGTCCATTATTAAATAGTGATTCTCCTGTTCATTTTTTCAGTCTTCATGCAGCTGTGCAGGATGAATTTTCAGCAGTTATAACCAAAGCATCAGTAACCTTAGTGCTTGGCCTGGAAACAAAGTTGATGCTGAAATGGCTGCAATGACACGTGTTCCATAGGGTAGCATCGAAGCTGTGGGTGATTGAAGATACTTCCATTAAAAACTTGTAACCCTAACTAATTACAGCCTGAGAACTTTATGCATATAACCACATCCATCTTCTTGTAGGTATGTCAATGGAATAAATATGATCCTTACTAGTAGCATTCTTGTACTTGGAAGCCTTCTTTCACCGGTTTAAAGATAAGGTACTTATTAAAGAGAATGACATATCAGATGACAGTTATTATGGTTATGAATATAGATCTTGCTCTTATATGCTTCAAGCAATAGTGCGTTTTGGTTTATTTTATGTTTGTTTTCTTTACCTTGTTCTTTCTATTCGATACCCAATGCCTTTGTCTCGGAAGCATCTTAAATTTCTTAAGTCGCTTGAATGTGTGGTACCTTATTCCATAATTATGACCTTCTTGGATTTAGTAATTTTTCAAATCTGCAAAGTGTATTTTAGTTGTATGTTTTAAGTGTTAAATTTGAAAACTTTATGCCCAATCATTTATCATACATTATCCCAACCTTGAGTATTTTCTCTTTAAATTATTTGGCAACTCATTGCCTTTTTTCTTACTTCTGCGCAGCTTGCCTCATCTCTTGGTCCATGATTCTATGCCAATATTTTCAAATGTAGACACATAAGAAATTGGAGCCCAATAGGTGGTGACCATTTTCAAGTTTTTTTTTATTTAATCTGCTAAATACCTTGTTTTTTTTTTCAATTGATTATATTAATCATACAAATTTGCATTAAAAGAATGTTGAACTTTGAATCATTTTGAAGATTCCCTTATACTGTTATGCTACTGCTTGCATACACTAATACCTTTTTCCCCTTCAATTATTCTGTATCATTTTCTTATAGTCTGTATTATTTGAAAGCTTTTATGAAGATAATTGAGGATGAACATTAGTTGTATTTTACAGTCAAATGATCTAGGAAAGTTGAGAAACATTGCACTTTTACCTTATGAGGTGGTGCTTTTCTCTGTCATTATTTGTACTTCTCTTTTGATCATAATTAAACACAGATTTTGATAGTAATACGTCGTTTAAGAAGTATAGCATCCTCCTTCTGTCTGTCTTGGAGACTGCTCAGAGGATCATACTCATTTATGCTAGGAAGTTGATATCATAACCTATCTGTTAACACTTGGGAAAACTCTCTGCTGTTGATCATACCTTATAAATGTGCAATTTATGGGAACGGTATCTGTGATTGTATTTGTGTGTTTCAGTTGTGTTTTATTTAATGCTGTGATCCATTTGCAGATGCTATTGGATACACAAGCTATAAAAACTATTCTTCTAGATATACCTAGTCTTGGTCGACATGTGAGTTACTTCTGCAATAAGTTTCGGATATTAGAGAGGCCTTTTCACTGTTGTTTGCACGTTCAGATTTCATGGAATTTAATGGAAGTTCTGTCGTCAAGGCCGCATTTTAATATTTGTACAGATTCTTGTTCCATTTCACAATTCTAATCTTTAACCATTTCATATATTTTTCTGATACAGACGACAAGTACGGCTAGCTACTCAAAATTTGTAACCCGTGAGATGGGCAAAGTTGAAGCACTTTTGAAGGTTCGTGATCAAGTTACAGGTAGAGTTTACTTTCTATATAGTTACGGTTCTAAGCTCACTATTAAAATTGTTCTTCATTCTACAGGTCATACTATCCCCTGTAGATTCTGTTGCAGATACATATCGTGCATTGTTACCAAAGGGAACACCAATGTAATTTCAGCGCATTCTAGAGTTTAAGGTTATGATCAGTTATCACTTGCACATTATTTATTTCTCACTTGATATTTGATGATTTTGGTAACTTTGTTTAGATTTTATCTCGACTGTAGCATGGAGGGACCTAGAGAAATAATTTATGTCATGTCATGATGTGCTTTACTGCTTTGGTAATATAGGTTTGATTGGATATGGTGTTATGTGCAGGGCCTCAAAAAAGCTGATCAGCAGAGCATACTGGATGACTCCAACAAACACTGGTGTGGGATGGGGTTGATTCCGATCTCCAACAACTTTATTGAAAATAAAACTTGTGATCACCTTTGTTTTGCTCATCTAAATTTCGTGGCCTTTTTTGTCATTTTTATAATTTTTCAGCTATGTGAGAGTTGATTTCACATATGTTATTATCAATATACATATCATGTATGTCATATTTAAGGGTTTGTTTGTTTGTTTTTATTTTGTCTTAATTGATCTGAAATGAATATGTTAAGATGTGTTTTTTTTTTTTTTTTTTTTTTTTTTCTGTCATTGAAGATCTGAAATGAGGCAATAAATAACCAAATAAATTACTATTAATAAGTCAAAATTTACTATTATTTGAAAATTGGAAACTGATCAAGTATTTAACATCTCACTTCCAAAACTGCCCTTAGAAAACATAGTAACTACAGTATTATTTATTAAAAACAAAAACAGAGCCAAAATTGTAATGGAGGTCCCTTGCTATATGGTTAAAAAATGAATTATAATATTTTCAAATATTATTTTAAATTTTCTCCCAAAATAAAGTGGTAGCATGAAATAAGAAAGAAACAAATCAAACACTCCCCGATTAATAAGAGAGAGAAACTTATAAAGTGCAGTGGGATGCACATGCAAATAGCAAGGTCTACTTGTAGTATTATTAGAAACATAGAGCTTTTGAAAAAAATAAATTATAGTTGTTTGGTTGGTTTATATATATATTTTAAGCAGTCTGTCTATTATCGGTTCGAACTGATAAAAGTTATATCAGTTCCTTGTATGTGGGTCACTGGATTTAAATACTTTGACTGACAAGTGCATACAGCCAAGTCAAAGTATTTAAATCCAGTGGCCCACATGCAAGGAACTGATATAACTTTTGTCAATTCGAACTGATAATAGAATTTCTGATATTTTAAGGTCTATTTAGGGAAGCTCCTCTCCACGAGCTTTTGTTTAGTAGAGATTTAAACTCAGAAAATAGAGCTTTTGAAAAAAAATAAAAAATTATAGTTGTTTGGTTGGTATAATTTTTTTTTTTTTTTTTAAAAGTCTATTTGAAGAAGCTACTCCCCACGAGCTTTTGTTTAGTAAAGATTTAAACTCTACCAGCATATACTGCATTTAAAATAGACAATATCAAAAGCTCAACCAAACAACTCTACAAAACTCAAATAGATGTGTGTAGAGCTTTTTAGGCAGTAGAAAGTCCAACCAAACAACCACAAGAAATATATTTTCTAGACGCAAAGTCTCTTAATACCTCTATGGAAAAAATGCAAACTAAATTCCAAGAAATCAAAATACTTTGATCACTTTCTTCCAGACTTAAATAGTAGAAAAGCTCAAATCGTGTTATATATGCTTTCAGAAAAATGAATTTGTACAAGTAGTGGCATGCCTAACTTGTCAATAAAGCTTGCTGTTAATCAAGTTAAACTTTTTATTCGATATCATTATCAAGTCTGAATCATTTCTAACTATGACAATACGTTAGACACTAAACATCATGAGATAACCAAACTAATTCATATAACTTCCAAGAAATTTCAGAATAGAAAATTTGATCATTTTTTTTCCTAGACTTCTATATACCGTGTTATATCTTTTTGGAAAATTGAGTTCCTACAACTACAAGTGGTGACATGCTTGACTTGTCAAACTTGTTGCTATCAGTCCAAACTAATTTTCTTTGATAACAAGTTGGAATCATCCTCAACTCCAATAATACGTTAGACACAAATTCAAAGTCTCATCTAAATTGGAAAAGAGTACTAAACAAACTTTAGATCCATTTGATCACCTATCACCGGTAGAGCTTGAAACCCCATTATTTGCTCTCATGAATTGGAATGGAAGCTACATATCATTAAATAAAAACATGATCTTTTGCGGTAAAACTTTTGCAAAAACTATTTCAGATTGCTACTATTTCACTAAACTTTTTGCATGACATAGCTTTTATTACATATTGTTACTATTTCACTAAGACGACTGAATTGAAGATCTGAAATGAGGCAATAAATTACTATTAATAAGTCAAAATTTACTATTATTTAAAAATTGGAAACCGATCAAGTATTTAACATCTCACTTCCAAAACTGCCCTTAGAAAACATAATAACTACAATATTATTTATTAAAAACAAAAACAGAGCCAAATTTGTTTCAGTATGGAGGTCGCTTGCCATGAGGTTAAAAAATGAAAGTTTAATATTTTCAAAAGTTATTTTAAATTTTCTCCCAAAATAAAGTAGTAGCATGAAATAAGAAAGAAACAAATCAAACACTCCCCGATTAATAAGAGAGAAACTTATAAAGTGCAGTGGGATGCACTTACAAATAGCAAGGTCTACTTGTGGTAGTATTATTAGAAAAATAGAGCTTTTGAAAAAAAAATATATAATTGTTTGGTTGGTAGAATTATTATTTTTTATCTAAAAATAGATCTACTTGGGGAAGCTCCTCCTCACGAGCTTTGTTTAGTAGAGACTTAAACTCTACCGGTCTCTACTGAATTTAAAATAGACAATATCAAAAGTTCAACCAAACGATTTTACAAAACTCAAATAGATGTGTATAGAGCTTTTCAGGCAGTAGAAAGTCTAATCAAACAAGCACAAGAAATATATTTTCTAGACGCAAAGTCTCTTAAAACCTCTGTGGAAAAAATGCAAACTAAATTCCAAGAAATCAAAATACTTTGATCACTTTCTTCTAGACTTAAATAGTAGAAAAGCTTAAACTGTGTTATACTGTATATGCTTTCAGAAAAATGAATTTGTACAAGTAGTGGCATGCCTGACTTGTCAATAAAGCTTGCTGTTAATCATGAGATAACCAAACTAATTCATATAACTTACAAGAAATTTCAGAATAGAAAATTTGATCATTTTTTTTCCTAGACGTCTACATACCGTGTTATATCTTTTTGGAAAATTGAGTTTCTACAACTACAAGTGGTGCCATGCTTGACTTGTCAAACTTGTTGCTATCATTCCAAACTAATTTTCTTTGATAACAAGTTGGAATCATCCTCAACTCCAATAATACGTTAGACACAAATTCAAAGTCTCATCTAAATTGGAAAAGAGTACTAAACAAACTTTAGATCCATTTGATCACCTATCACTGGTAGAGCTTGAAACCCCATTATTTGCTCTCATGAATTGGAATGGAAGCTACATATCATTAAATAAAAACATGATCTTTTGCGGTAAAACTTTTGCAAAAACTATTTCAGATTGCTACTATTTCACTAAACTTTTTGCATGACATAGTTTTTATTACATATTGTTACTATTTCACTCAACTTTTTGCCACATATTCCTCGGCAAATAATCTAAATCTCAGGCAAAAAAACATAATTTTTAAAAATATTTTCCATAGTTTATTCTGGTCTGGTTTGGCTGCTTACCCCTAGTTATACGTAAGGGTAAGACCAATTCAAAGTCTTCTGCCATATGCATGTGTGGAAAAATGAACTAGCATCCAATAAATACAAAATTTTGATCACTTTCATGACAATATTGATATGTCTACTGAATAGCATTGATTGACTTCGTCAATCTAATTTCTTTCAATAGAAACTTATCTCTCTATTGGTTCAAAATCATTCATAGCCACATAACTTAAGTGATATATATATTTGTTTTAGTAGATATAACAACACTCCATTAATTTTTCAATATCCGAATCCGATTTTGTAATATAAATTAGTTTCCATAAATAGTGATTATTCCCCCGTTTCATTCAAAATGATATGTAAACATTATTCATCATTATTTTATTACATATTGCTACTATGTCACTAAACTTTTTGCCACATATTCCTCGGCAAATAATCTAAATCTCAGGCAAAAAAACATAATTTTTAAAAATATTTTCCATAGTTTATTTCGGTCCGGTTTGGCTGCCCACCCCTAGTTATACGTAAGGGCAAGACCAATTCAAAATCTTCTGCAACAAGCATGTGTGGAAAAATAAACTAGCATCCAATAAATACAAAATTTTGATCACTTTCATTGGGACAATATTGATATGTCCACGGAATAGTATTGATTGACTTCGTCAATCCAATTCAATATCATTATCAAGTCAGAATCATTTCTAACTCCGACAATACGTTCGACACTAAACATCATGAGATAACCAAACTAATTCATATAACTTACAAGAAGTTTCAACATAGAAATTTTGATCATTTTTCTTCCTAGACGTCTACATAGCGTGTTATATCTTTTTGGAAAATTGAGATTCTACAACTACAAGTGGTGCCATGCTTGACTTGTCAAGCTTGTTGCTATCAATCCAAACTAATTTTCTTTGATAACAAGTCGGAATCATCCTCAACTCCAATAATACGTTAGACACAAATTCAAAGTCTCATCTAAATTGGAAAAGAGTACTAAACAAACTTTAGATCCATTTGATCACCTATCACTGGTAGAGCTTGAAACCCCATTATTTGCTCTCATGAATTGGAATGGAAGCTACATATTATTAAATAAAAACATGATCTTTTGCAGTAAAACTTTTACAAAAACTATTTCAGACTGCTACTATTTCACTAAACTTTTTGCCACATATTCCTCGGCAAATAATCTAAATCTCAGGCAAAAAAAAACATAATTTTTTAAAATATTTTCCATAGTTTATTTTGGTGTGGTTTGGCTGCCTACCCCTAGTTATACGTAAAGGTAAGACCAATTCAAAGTCTTCTGCCACATGCATGTGTGGAAAAATGAACTGGCATACAATAAATACAAAATTTTGATCACTTTCATTGGGACAATATTGATATGTCTATTGAACAGTATTGATTGACTTCGTCAATCCAATTTCTTTCAATAGAAACTTATCTCTCTATCGGTTCAAAATCATTCATAGCCACATAACTTAAGTGATATATATATTTGTTTTAGTAGATATAACAACACTCCATTAATTTTTCAATATCCGAATCCGATTTTGTAATATAAATTAGTTTCCATAAATAGTGATTATTCCCCCGTTTCATTCAAAATGATATGTAAACATTATTCATCATTATTTTATTACATATTGCTACTATGTCACTAAACTTTTTGCCACATATTCCTCGGCAAATAATCTAAATCTCAAGCAAAAAAACATAATTTTTAAAAATATTTTCCATAGTTTATTTCGGTCCGGTTTGGCTGCCCACCCCTAGTTATACGTAAGGGTAAGACCAATTCAAAATCTTCTGCAACAAGCATGTGTGGAAAAATAAACTAGCATCCAATAAATACAAAATTTTGATCACTTTCATTGGGACAATATTGATATGTCCACGGAATAGTATTGATTGACTTCGTCAATCCAATTCAATATCATTATCAAGTCAGAATCATTTCTAACTCCGACAATACGTTAGACACTAAACATCATGAGATAACCAAACTAATTCATATAACTTACAAGAAGTTTCAACATAGAAATTTTGATCATTTTTCTTCCTAGACGTCTACATAACGTGTTATATCTTTTTGGAAAATTGAGATTCTACAACTACAAGTGGTGCCATGCTTGACTTGTCAAGCTTGTTGCTATCAATCCAAACTAATTTTCTTTGATAACAAGTCGGAATCATCCTCAACTCCAATAATACGTTAGACACAAATTCAAAGTCTCATCTAAATTGGAAAAGAGTACTAAACAAACTTTAGATCCATTTGATCACCGATCACTTGTAGAGCTTGAAACCCCATTATTTGCTCTCATGAATTGGAATGGAAGCTACATATTATTAAATAAAAACATGATCTTTTGCGGTAAAACTTTTGCAAAAACTATTTCAGACTGCTACTATTTCACTAAACTTTTTGCCACATATTCCTCGGCAAATAATCTAAATCTCAGGCAAAAAAAACATAATTTTTTAAAATATTTTCCATAGTTTATTTTGGTGTGGTTTGGCTGCCTACCCCTAGTTATACGTAAAGGTAAGACCAATTCAAAGTCTTCTGCCACATGCATGTGTGGAAAAATGAACTAGCATACAATAAATACAAAATTTTGATCACTTTCATTGGGACAATATTGATATGTCTATTGAACAGTATTGATTGACTTCGTCAATCCAATTTCTTTCAATAGAAACTTATCTCTTTATCGGTTCAAAATCATTCATAGCCACATAACTTAAGTGATATATATATTTGTTTTAGTATATATAACAACACTCCATTAATTTTTCAATATCCGAATCCGATTTTGTAATATAAATTAGTTTCCATAAATAGTGATTATTCCCCCGTTTCATTCAAAATGATATGTAAACATTATTCATCATTATTTTATTACATATTGCTACTATCTCACTAAACTTTTTGCCACATATTCCTCGGCAAATAATCTAAATCTCAGGCAAAAAAACATAATTTTTAAAAATATTTTCCATAGTTTATTTCGGTCCGGTTTGGCTGCCCACCCCTAGTTATACGTAAGGGTAAGACCAATTCAAAGTCTTCTGCAACAAGCATGTGTGGAAAAATGAACTAGCATCCCATAAATACAAAATTTTGATCCCTTTCATTGGGACAATATTGATATGTCCACGGAATAGTATTGATTGACTTCGTCAATCCAATTCCTTTCAATAGAAACTTATCTCTTTATCGATTCAAAATCATCCATAGCCACATAACTTAAGTGACATATATACTTCATAAGAGAGATATTTGTTTTAGTAGATATAACAACACTCCATTAATTTTTCAATATAATCTAATGATGTCTACATCCCTAGTAAATTTCATTCAAAATGATACGTAAACATTATACATCATTATTTTAATGGTTAAATCAAATACACTTTCAACTATGTGAGAGTTGATTTCACATATGTTATCATGTATGTCATATTTAAGGGCTTGTTTGTTTGTTTTTATTTTGTCTTATCGATCTGAAATGAATATATTAAGATTTATTATTATTATTATTATTAACTCATTGAAGATCTGAAATGCGGCAATAAAGGACCAAATAAATTAAGTCAAATAATTTACTATTATTTGAAAAATGGAAACTGAACAAGTATTTAATATTTAACTCACTTCCAAAAATTCCCTTAGAAAACAGAGCCAATCTTGTTGGACTATGGAGGTCGCTTGCTATTTGTAATTGTATATGGTTTAAAAATAAAAATGAATGTTTAATATTTTCACATGTTATTTTAAATTGTTTCCCAAAATAAAGTGGTAACAGGAAATAAGAAATAAACAAAAGAGCAGTAGTTTCTTGGTTGATTCTGATTCACAAGAAACTAAATAAAGTGCAGTGGGACATATGCACATGCAAATCCCTGTAGCGATTGCTGCACCAAGGAAGAAAACATTGACTGATTTGTTAAAAGCGTGTGATATAGCATCTAGAGAAAGCGTGTTTTTCTTTTGGTTGACTTGGAGTCAAACTCCCTACTCAAATAATGCAAGGCTGATAATAATTAGTTACGGAGATAATTAAAAAAATTAAAAAAAAAAAAAAGTTTAATTTGTTAAAGAAGCCATTCATTCATGTTAATATAAATAGTCGGTTGCCACTCTCTTGGGAATTGCAATTTGCAAAGGTAGTAGATTGTAGCTGGAAAATAGAAAAGTGTGTATTGTGAGATATGGTATCAAAACAGCAGCCATGGATGTTTGTATGGCTTGTAGTACTGATTTTTATTGTTTCATTAGAAAGTAGGTGGAGTACTGAGGGTTGTCTGGAACAAGAGAGATTTGCTCTCTTGCAACTTAAACCTTTCTTCTATTCTCCTTCCGAACTTGAAAATTGGGTTGAGGGAGATCACAACTCAGATTGTTGTCAGTGGGATAGGGTTGAGTGCAACAATGATACCACCAAAAGAGTCATCTCACTCGGTCTTTTTCAAACAAGAGATGAGGAAATGGGAGAATGGTATCTAAATGCTTCTTTGTTTTCTACCTTCCAACAACTACAGTGGCTTGACTTAAGTTACAATGGGATAGCCGGTTGTGTTGAGAATGAAGGTCGCTTGCCTTAATTTACCTTTCATATCCTTGTCTAATTCTTTTATATATTCTGTCAATAATTTGTTACACTATCCTATCAGACTTGTGTATATATTTTAGACAATTTCCTTGCAGGTTTTGAAAGATTATAACTCATCTAAAGTCTTTGGAGAAATTGCTGAAGAAAGTATAGAGAATAATATAATAAGTTTGATTTACTATATTAATGAATCAATTTCTTCTCATGTTACAGGTTTTGATAAGTTGTCAACATTGAGCAACTTGGAGGCACTCTTTTTAGATGAAAATAGCTTCAACAATAGCATTTTATCATCTCTGAGTACCCTTTCATCGTTAAAAAATTTATCACTATCTTATAACAAATTGAAAGGAATAGTTGATCTTCAAGGTGAGATTCAATTTTACCTTTCTTTCTTTTTTTCTCTCTCTATATGAAAACAATAAAGCTATAGGTTGAAAAAACTTAACATTATCTCTAAGTACTACTCTTTTATGGTTATTATATCTATCTATTTCCATGTGATAACAAATTAAAAGGGAGAGTTGATTTAAGGTGATTTTCATTTTTACACTTTCTCTCTCAAACTCAAAACAGCAGGGCTTTAAGTTGAATGAACCGGATCTTATCTAAGCTTATATTAGCTAAAAGTTTGGAAATGGATTCTTTGAGCAACTCAATTTACACTTTTCAAATTGTTGGTGTAGTAGAGACAAAAATAAAAACATATATTATTTCATGTGATGCTTCTTACCGACTTTCTCACCTATTTTTAGAATTAGACTCTTGTAACAATTTGTTGTTTTTGGAATCAAGCAGAAATGAGATTAATGATATTTCAAAAAAAAAAAAAAAAAAAAAAAAGAGAGAGAGAGATTAATGAAATTCGTTTCCCAAATATATTAACAAAAGCAAAAGTTGATTATTTTTGGAGGTCATTCATTCATTCCATCACTAAATGACCTATTAAATCATTTTAATAATTAAACAAATGTCATATAGTTGGGAAAATATAACTTTTAACTTGTTATCATCCAAAAACAGAAGCAAGGGATCATATTTTGTTCATTAATTTTAGCAGTTTTTTTTTTTTTTTTTTTAGAAAATGTTGAGAATGATATATGTAGTTTAATTTTCAAAATAATTGAGATTGTTTATGAAATAACTTATTCTCATGTTACAGGTTGGAGGTTGAGTAACTTGGAATATTTGGATTTAAGCAGCAACATCTTTAACAATAACAACTTATCATCTCTAAGTGCACTTTCATCGTTAAAAACGTTATATCTTATAGATGTTGGGTTGGAAGGATCCGTTGATTTATCAGGTTATTAAATTCGCTACTACTCTTCTTTCTCTTCCTGAATAGCAACCAACTTTTATTTATGTTGTTTTTAATAACTGGATGGAAAAGTTTCTCTGTGTTTTGTTTTGTTTTCTTTATTTATTTTATGAAATTTCATTAACTCTGTTTAATTTTGATCAGAAATATTTGATTCCTTGAGCAAATTAGAGGAGTTGGACATGAGCAACAATCATATAAATAAATTAGTGGTCACGAAAGGTACCAATTAAAACAAAATTTAATTACTTCAAAAATGGTGGTTTTGTCTATCCAATTAGTTTATAAATCATAAATGTTTTCATTAGCTTAAATATATATAATCTTATATTATTAAATTTGAAAAACATTTAAAAAAATGCGGTTTTCTCAACAATCATTTTCTATAGCTAGTACATTGAAGATAATTTTGTTTATATTTTTCCATTTACAGATAATGGCATTGTAGGTCTGAAGAATTTGCAATTCCTTAGTCTAAGGAATGTCAACATTCTCGATGGAAGCACCCTATTACAGTCATTAGGGTCGTTGCCATATTTGAAGAGACTTGACCTTACCTCTAATAATTTTAGTGGAAATATAATGAGTACTCGAGGTAAGTAAGCTAGCTAGTGTCAACTTCCATTATTTTTTCTTATAATCTTTCATATATAGATTCATTTAAATAAAGTTACTGCTCTTTTTCAATAACAGAGTTGCATAATTTTACCAACCTGGAAGAGTTGATCATGTGGGGTGCCTCTCTCCATACAAGCCTTCTTCAAAGCATTACAGCTTTCACTTCCCTTGAAACATTGGACATGTCGAATTGTCAACTCAACGGCATTATAGGCACAAAAGGTAAATATAGATTATACCCACATATTATGAATTAGATTTCTTATACCAAGAGGTCCAAGACCCAAGTCCCAACACATATTTTCAAGGGATATAATCATTTTTCCCCTTGTAGTTTACTATATTAGACACTTTTGCCACTCTAGTTTCCGTAATGACCGTTCTCCCCCCTTGACAACAAAATATTAGACATTTTACTCCCTGCTAATTTGACTGATATAAAAACCCCACATTTGTATTTTTGCAACTGTTATCGGTCGTCCCTCTCTATTACAAACACTGAAACACAACATTTCTCTTACAAAACACACACGTGATTTTACAAACACATTCACACAATTTCTTTTGATATTTTCATAACCAAAAATCACTACCAACTAAAAAGATAAAAATAAAATAAAATAAATAATCAAAGATCCAAATTTTTCCTCCTATGATTCAAACGCCATCCCTGAAAACACAAAACAAACTATACAATTCAAACCAATAAAAGATTCAAACTTCAAAGCCTAGTTGCACCTACGGTTAAAAATAAAATGAATAAATCTTACAAAACCAAAAATTCAGCAAACCCATGGATAAAAAACAATGGTAAAAGATATTATTAAATATCAAATATTATTTGACTAATAAAAATAAAATGTACCAAATCTGTTTAAAAAAAAAAAGGTACCAGATCTGGTTTGGAACCAGAAATGGAGATGATGGATACCAAAAAAGGTACCAGGGTGGGGGAAGGCCGGTCTGGTTTGGAGACGATGGAACCAGAAAGGGTACCAGATCTGGTTTAGAACCAAAAAATGTACCAGGCTGGGGGAAGGCCGGTCTCCCCATCACCGGCGTCAGATGGAGACGAAGATCCATCTGAGATGGAGCCCCGTATTTGCTCCAAATGGAGTCGTCGCGAGTCCATCCACCCCTCGTCAGATGGTGCCGCGAGTCCATTCGCCGGCGTCAAATGGCACATTGTGTTTTTTGGAGTGGTTTACAGGGTGGTGTTGAGTCTGCCTAGGTTTTCAGAGGTGGTCGAGGTCCATTTCAGAGGTGGTTTTCAGAGGTGTCGCATAGGCCAGAGAGAGAAAAAAATGTGGGGGCTGAGAAGAGAGTTGGTGTGATGTGTGAATCTTTGGTGATGATGTTGAAAAGATTTTGATGATGTTGAATACTGGGTGATGATAGGTAGGTTAGTAATAATTGAAGGGGATGATGTGAGATTTTTTAATTTTTTAATTTTTTTTTAATTTTTTATTTTTTTTTAGAATTGATTTGGCTTTTGTTTATGGAACTTGGTTGAACGAAAAAAAAAAAAAATCAAATATTATTTGGTTTATATTTTTTATTTTTTTAAAACTTTTTTATTTATTATAATTCCGATGAGGTGTATTAGTCTTATCCACTTATTTATTTTATAGGGAAAATGATTATATCCCTATTTTCAATTGTTTATTTTTTTTTTCTATAAAGCAGATCTATTAATGTTATTTTCCATAATTTTATTAATAAATTTCTCTTAATTAGCTAGTGTCTTATGGTTTATAGGTTTATTTAGTAAAAATAAAATATATGAGTATTTTATTATTTAAAAATCTTATAATAATATTATAATAAAAATAAAGAGAATAATGTATGTGTTAAATTGAAAATTTCAAATTACATTGACTTTATATATGTCATTCTCATACACTTATCATTTTTATATAGGTATACGTTTAATTTTTTTTTTTTAAATTACCAACTCTTTGATCAGGAAGATCACATGAACTTGAAATACAAAACACTGAATGGGGGGACACAAACACAACCACTAGATTCAATCACATGGAAAATTTGTCAAACTATTTTTTTGGAAGAAAAATGTAGTTAGTTACTGATATAAAATTGGCCAATTAAAGTTGAATCTAAAATAACCAATCTATTTTATACAATAGATGTTAGCAATTAACAATAATATCTGGCATTAATGTTTATTTGGTGTGATGTTTATAGACTTGTCAAATTTGAAGAATTTGAAGTATCCGCTCATGAATGAAACTAATCTCAACATCAGCTTTCTAAGGAGCATTGACCATTGACTTCTCTTATTTCTATTAACCAGCTGGTCTACTAATAGTGGTTTTCCCTCTTTTATTAATAAATATCTCTTTAAGTAGCTAGTGTCCTATACTCTTATAGCTTAGGTTTATTTAATAATAAAAAATTACGAGTATTTTATTACTTTAAAATCTTATAATAATTTAATAACAGTGATAGGGAGAATAATATACATTATATGTTAAATTGAAATTTTCAACCAACGGCCCAATGTGGCTTTAGTTAATTATTGAGATAAAATGGGCAAATTAAAGTTCATTATATTTAAAAGCCAGACGTTTACAATTAACAATAATATTTAGCATTTAGGTTATCGTCCAATTTAGCTTAAATAAATATTGTTGAATATTAATGTACATTTGATTTTGTGGCTGTAGATTTGTCTAATTTGAAGAATTTGAAATATCTGAACATGGATCGTACTAATCTCAACATTAGCATTCTACAAAGCATTGGACCATTGACTTCTCTTGAGTTCTTATCATTAGAAAGTTGTAATCTGGAAGGCACATTACTTGATCAAGGTTAATCACCTCTCTCTCTCTCTCTCCCTCTCTTTGATTAAGTCATTTTAATTATCAATTTAAAATTCAACCTAAACCTTTTATGAAAGGATATATTTCAGGTGGCCTTTGTGAGTTGAAGCATCTACAACAGTTGGATCTCTCCGATAATGACATAAGGGGTAGCTTGCCTCGGTGTTTTGGAAATTTGACATCCCTTCAAGAATTAGATCTCTCGTCCAATCAATTTTCTGGAAACATCTCTCCCCTTAGAGCTCTTACATCCATCCAATTCTTAGGTCTTTGGGATAATCACTTCCAAATCCCAATTTCACTTGAACCCTTTTTCAATCACTCCAAACTCAAGGATTTTGACGGTAGCAACAACCAAATATATGCAGACATTGAGTCACATTTTTCAATCACCCCAAAATTCCAATTAAATTCACTCTACTTATCTTGTTGCGGAAACGGTCTCACATTTCCCAAGTTCCTCTACCATCAACATGACTTGAATTACGTTGATCTTTCTCACAATAACTTGACGGGAGAGTTTCCAAATTGGTTGTTAGATAACAACACCAACTTGCAACGACTTGTTCTAGTCAACAATTCTCTTACAGGACCCTTACTGTTTCCAATCCATTCCCACCATAATTTATGGTTATTAGATATCTCCAATAATTTCTTCCATGGGAATATTCCAATACAACTGGGAGCATATCTACCGATGCTGTCGGCTCTAAACATTTCCATAAATCATTTTGATGGTCGCATTCCCTCTTCAATCGGTGATATGAAAGAATTGTCTTTTTTGGACTTATCCTACAATAATTTGTCAGGCGAAATACCAGAGCACTTGGCCAAGAGCTGCATCAATTTACGATACCTTTTGTTATCAAACAATAGCTTGGAAGGTCAGATATTCTCTGCTGCAAATTTTAACTTAACAAACTTGATGAAGCTACAGTTGGATGGAAATCACTTCATTGGAAAGATCCCAGAATGCTTGTCCAATTCCTCTTATTTGGAGGGATTATATCTGAGTGATAATCATCTATCTGGTAGGATTCCCAGTTGGTTAGGAAATATGTCACAGTTGGTAGATCTTAAAATGCCCAATAATCATCTAGAAGGTCCAATTCCATCTGAGTTTTGTCAACTGCAAAATCTTCAAGTTTTGAACCTTGCAGAGAATGATATTTCTGGTGATTTACCATCTCGTTTTAGTCCTCCACAAATCCAACAAGTTCACTTATCTAAAAATAAGTTAGAGGGACAGTTGAAAGATGCATTCTTTAATAGTTCTTCCTTGGTGACACTAGATCTTGGCTATAATCGCTTCAATGGTGGGATTCCAAACTGGATTGGCCGGCTTTCTAACTTGACCTACCTTATATTGACTCATAATAATCTTGAAGGTGAAGTGCCGCATCTAGTGTGCAATTTGAAATGGTTGCGCTTGATAGATCTTTCTCATAATAGTTTCTCTGGACAAATTCCTTATTGCCTAGATATGACTTCACTCCATGGTGATTTTTTAACTGCTACTGAGCCAACGGGAAATGAAGAAATAATACAGTTCGAGATGAAAAATGCATCCTACTACCAAAAAAGTGTTGCTCCAATGAGAAAGGAAGAAACTGTAGAGTTCACAACGAAAAAGACATCCTACTCTTACCAAGGAAGAATTCTTACTTACATGTCTGGAGTTGATCTTTCATGCAATAAATTAACAGGTGAGATTCCTTATCAAATTGGAAACCTTACCAGGATCCATGCATTGAATCTGTCCTACAACCATTTGATTGGATCGATCCCAAGGACATTTTCAAACCTTCAACAAATTGAGAGCTTGGATCTTTCCCACAATAACTTAAATGGAAAGATCCCTCAAAACATTACTGAGCTATTCCGTTTAGCTGTTTTTAGTGTGGCTTACAATAACTTGTCAGGAAAAACTCCCGAGAGGATTAATCAATTTGGTACCTTTGAAAAGAGCAGCTATCAGGGAAATCCTCTTTTATGTGGCCTTCCATTGCCGAAATGTTGTGATGCAAATTGTTCACCAGCCTTGGCGCCAAAAGCTTCAACTGATATTCAAGAAGACAGCAATTTCATGGACATGGACATCTTTTACATCAGTTTTACTGTGAGTTATATAGTTGTGGTCTTAGCGATTGCTATAATTTTGTACGTGAATCCTTATTGGCGACGAACATGGTTCTATCTTGTCGAAACTTGGATGACCTCATGCTACTATTTCATTATCGACCATCTCCCTAAGGGATTCCGTCATTGAACTATGCATTGTAGTGCTCTCTATGTAAGGAAATCATAAGGTAAATGGCAATAGCCTTTTTTTTTTTAATAAGATGTACTAAAATTTGCAGTACAGCCCAGTAATATAGTGGAGTGCAAATTATCCATAAAAACAAGAGCATGGTCTTCTGATTTTATTATTCAAAATTTATCCTGTGTGATCTTCTGATCAACAAAGCTACTAATCTCTCTTATATAGTTTACTTGCATAATCTCATTCTGTCATTAAATGGATGGAGAATTGAAACAAGATTCCTTGTTTACTATTTATCCAAACAAGCAATCACAACTTCATAATCAGCCGCACAAAAGATATAGCATCAGTTACATTGTTGGACTTTAATAGCAGAATTTTTGTAGACTTGTTACTTGTTGGGTTTGACAGAAACATGTAAAACTGCTTAATGTTATCAATTCTTCACTCTTTGACTATTCTAAACCAGTTACAAAAAAAATTGATGCAACGTGTGATTTGCGTACTAATTCAGGAACTGTTGCATCATTGATTTATAGTATATAACATTTCAATATTTATGACTCTAAAAAATTATAAATTCTCTCTCAATTGCTTCCAAATCATACAAAATTTCTCCTGAGCCAATTCAATGGCAGGAATATCAACAAATACTCTTGTTCCTCTGATGTTGATCGTGGCGTGCATGGTAATGCTGGTTCCAGCAGGACAGGCACAAATTCCAGGCCTATTACCGCCTGTGCCAGAACTTCAGAAATGCTGGGCAGCTCTAGCAGGCACACCAAGTTGTCTCATGGAGATTTACACTTATTTTATGAGTGGCCAAATTGGCAAAATTGGTCCTGTTTGTTTTGCAACAATCGCTCAAGTCAGCGAAGATTGCTGGCCTAAGATGTTCCCAATAAACCCATTGTTCCCTCCATTGCTCAAGACCGCTTGTGCTGCGCCTTCAACAAATTCACCTATGGCGAATGCTGCAATGAACAAGGTCCCATTTCCAGGAACTGCAGCAAAGATTAATAAAGTTCATGTTCTACACAAATTTATTACATAAACTCAAGTAGGCCTTCTGTAACATATTTGTTCCGAAATTTGTTTATTCATACATGAGTCTTAGCAAGTTACAGACATTTATCATCAATCAGCTGGAGAAGGAAACGGAGAAAATTTAAACTTGAACAGTTTCGAGGGCTACCAACCCTTTCTGATAGCACTCATAGTTGATAATACCATAATTCTTCACGTTTCTGTATAGCCTTGGCCTTTGCTCATCAATCAAACGCTCCACAGGTCCAATTTCATTGTCTGGATCTGGTTCGATAAATGAGGCTACAGATATCCTCAACTTTTCTGTATTCGTGACCACCCGGTGCATTGGACTCTTATATGTTCCATTACTCATTATCTGCAAAAGTTCACATAACATTATTTAGAAGATTCATCATATGTTGCTATCCACTGCAAAGCGAAACAAAAGAACAACGAAAAATATGCTGTTTCAGTGTCTCGAAACATACTACATATCCCACAAACAAGCGCATAAATGAATATGCCAATAGTGCGAAGATATACCTGCATCTGATCACCAAGATTGACAACAAGAGCATGAGGTATCACAGGAACTCGATACCATTTACCATCCACAACAATTTGGAGACCTTCAACTTCTTTATCTTGCAAGAGAATTGTAATTCCTGATCTATCCGTATGCGGTTTGACACCATGAACCAAATCAGGTCTTGAGCATGGTGGATAGAAGTTAAATCTGGTTTGCATTAGAGATTGTTCTCCAAATTGATTCAAGAAACTGTTCTCTTCCAAATTCAATGACTTCGCGATTGCCTTGAACAGAACTTCAGTCACAATCTTGATCTTCATAGCATATTCATCTAAGGTCTCCCTGAAAAATAATCAAACTCACTGATCATCAATACTTCACATTAGCTTATGAACTACTAGATTGGAAACCCCTTCCTTACACATCTATCATCTTCGTTAGAGCTTAGTATTGTTATTCGAAAGCTTATGGGTCTAGTAGTTACTTAACGGAGTCCGCTACATATACATTAAAATAGGCTAGTTTACACTTTACAGTATAAGAAAAATAGAAAATGGAAAAATACCTGAAATCTTGTGGGATTTGGGGCCAGAGATTTAACCTTCTTTTGTCTTGTGGAAACACCTTGAGAGACAAGCGATGAGACCAGTCATGAAGTTGCTTGTCTGAGACGATCCTGTCACTCCCATACCCTTCTGCTTCATTAACAGCTCGTGCATATTTCTGTTTCTCTTCCACTGGAAGTGAAAAGAAATCAATCGAAACTTCACGAATCTTGTCCAGAAGTGAATTTGAAATCCCATGACCAATTGCCTTTAATATGATCAAATAAATATAGGAACACATCCAAATTCAGTAATTAAATAAATAAATAAAAGTAAGTGGGTCAGATCAAAATTCAAAACCTGGAAGCAACCACCAGTAGAGCTAAGAGATGATCTGAACTTGGCCAGTTCCTGTTCTAAATCTTGATGAGAAGAAGAAGAAGAGTGGGAAAAGACAGTGAGATCAACAACAGGAAAAGGACCCAATGGTGGGGAAGTCTCTATGGATCCAAATTTGGAATCTTTAACGATGAATTCTGATGGTGGCTCCTCCCCTGATCTAGACATTTCGTCGACACTTTTCTTTGCCTCGACATCAGCCATGGTGGTTTTAAAGAAAGCTAAGGACTGGGAAATTTAAGGGAGCTATTTTGGAGTATGTGTTGAATCATGAGTATTGATAGTTGATTTGAAGGATCAAACAAATGCAACCGGCCTGCAAATTATTTGTTTATTTTATTCTATCAAGTATCAACCACGTTTTCTCATTGCGTTAAAAGATATTAAACAGAAGAAAAATAAACAATCTTTGATTTTTGATGGTTTTGTTGTGTAAAAATTTGCAGACTTTAAGTGGAAGAATAGGCGTTGCCACGTCAGCAGTTTGACCATGTAACATTAACAAGCAGCTCCTGTGGTGTCTTCTAGCGATTGAAATTACCATTCCATCCTCGGTTAATTGACCGTTTTCATTTTCCTGAGTTTCATACGGTGGAAAGGTCATTAATAAGACAAACCGAACAGTAGGTCGGTTAAAACGGTACTGAGTCAACTTGTGACGTGTCTAACTCAGAGCTGACGAGTCGAACTTTAATTCTCCCATAATCAGTTTGGTTGCTTCCAGCTCCTTCAAGACTTGCATGCAGTCTCTCCACCTACACTATATGCTCGAACTTTTCATCTGTATTTCTGCAACTCAATTATGTGGACCATTACATCACGAGTCAACTCAGAGCATAAACTATCAACTCAAAATTTCTGACTTTGATTTTGCTCCAACCGTCAACGGTGGCACGCGACTCAAGCGAAAACGTCACCGTATCTATCAAACTACTCTCAAAATGTGGGCCCAATTGTTTCTTTAGATGGAATTATAACCAATAGAAGGACACCACGATAGATATCAGTGGACCCCACAAACGGACAACAAGACGAAAATATTCGAACAGGTTCCAAATTTTAAGTTAAATCGGAGCCACAAACCAGACCTTTCGTGGCCACCTCAAGTCCTCGCGAACGCTTCCCTCTTCTTCAACACTGACTCGTCACAAGAAACGTAGAAAAGAAGAAAAAGAAAAACACGACTCTCTTTGATTCTTTCACTTAGAGGGACGAAAACGAATGGCGAAATTTACAGTGAGAGCAGATAACTTTTGTCTTATCTCTCACAGTACGAGCTCGAAGAGCTTGATCTTTAACAACCCCATTTCGTTGAACCATCCTCGTTTTCATTTGTCACCCTCTAAGCGTTGCTTGAGTTGTCGAGTTTGGTGTAGCATCAAAGAGAAAGAGAATGTCAAAGAAACGGATAAGTTTGATGAAGTGCTTACTGGGTTACGAGTGGATGAACTTGATCAAGCGAGTTCGGTTTCGGCCTCTGAGGGTGAATCGGGTCACGTGAGCGGGTCGGGTCAAGTGGGTTCTGAGTGGAATTGGCCGCCATGGAAGAATATACCAGAAAGATATAAACTTATTGGAACTACTTCGCTCGCTTTTGTTATCTGTAACATGGACAAGGTAGTTGCATTTTTCCACTTTCTCTTAGGAATTTCTACAAACAGTTTACGTGTTTTGAATCTACAAACAAACTTTTTGTGTTTTGAATAGATTTCTATTTACAGAGTTGTAGAGTAATTTTGGATGAAGAGAGTAGATATAAAGTGTGCTTCTTTCTTTATTGAGCTTTTTGTGTATGGTTTTGGAAAAAATGTATTTTTTTTTTATTGAATCATGTAGGTGAACTTGAGTGTAGCTATTATTCCAATGTCACACCAATTTGGGTGGAGTTCATCGGTGGCTGGATTGGTTCAATCATCTTTCTTTTGGGGTTACGCGTTGAGTCAACTGCCTGGGGGATGGCTTGCCAAGGTATTTGGTGGGAGGTTAGTTTTCATTAGCCCTGTAATTATTTTAATCATGTCTCGCTATCTGAACATGCAATGAGAAGAATTATTTGTCATTGTTCGATCTAAAAAAAAGGGAAAAGGTATGTTGATTTTGGTAACAAAGGTGAGGGATAAGTTAGAGGCCTTGAACTTGAATTGCACAAAGAGATAATTAAACTATGTTCATTGTTCACATGCACTAGTGTACAAGAATCAGCTCTAGATAGACATCTAGTAGCAGTAAATTACTATATATTAGGAAAAAAAATCTAGAATAAAACTATATATTAGAAAAAAGAAGCATTTTCATTTGTCGGCCTGTTTTTCCAACTACGTTTTTTAGCTTTCTTTCTGAAGATGTAGCTGGTTATAAGTATTTCATTATATGGAACTCGAACTAGTGATTTACTCTTTGAATTGAAATCAAGTCCAATCACAGTAGCAGCCGAAACTTCTGGTATTGTAATAAACAATGATCTGCTTAAAGCGGAAGGTGATTAAATTGGACACCATAGATGGATATGATTTTAATTTCTTGTATAATTAAAATCTAGATATAAGATATGCTACAATTTTGTTGAATGGCAACGAAGATTTATAGAGATTACTGCAATAGAAGTTTTTCTTTGTTAATTTTCGGGGCTAGTGAGTTAATCTGATGCATCATGTTTACTTGTATCTTGTTATATTTTGTTGCAGAAGAGTTCTTCAGATTGGAGTACTGACTTGGTCTTTGGCTACAGCACTTGTGCCCCTTGTTGCTGGATTTATGCCTGGACTAGTTTTTTCAAGGATTTTGGTATGTAGGTCCAACTTCAATTGTTCAGTCCAACTTGAATGAATGCCTTTTACATTTCAACCCTTTGCAATGTATCTTTATAACCTGTTAGTTTTCTTGCTGAATTTTTTGTGAGTGGATCATCATTTTCATTGATGGATGATGCATGATAATTTAATGAACTCTCTCCCTGTTTCATACAGTCATCATGCTCCAAGTTAAATGGCTTGACTGTTGACTAGGTTTTATATAATATAACAAGAATTTTCGTTTCTTCTCTTCTATATCTAGGTTGGAATAGGAGAAGGTGTTTCCCCATCGGCTGCAACTGATCTTATTGCCAGGCATGTATGAAATACAAAATAGTCTGGAACCATGATATGGGTTGTATTTTAGTTCTAATTGCTTTATCCTTTTTACTTCCCGACATTTATTTTTGGTTTCACTGGTTTTAATCCTAAAACTTGGATGTCCCTTCTTTCAGCATAACACAGTTTAGCAGTTAAAACTGTTGGAAACTTTTTTTGAAAATGTTTGTGTGGCATTCTCTTTTGGAAGCTTGAATATAAACAAATTGCAATAACGTGTTAAAAATGATTGTAGCCACACAATTTTTGTTAAAAATAATTTTGCCATATATTGTCATGTCACACAATTTTGCAGCCAATATTGCCAACTTAAAATGAATGTATGGATGTCAAAAGCTGTTGTCGCTGCCGCCTCCAGTCTCTCAGGCTGTTAAACTGCCTTTAATTGTGTGGCATTCTCTTAAGATTTTCACTTTGTTAGCGTCTATTAAATATGGGATTGTAAAGTATGCAGGTTTAACTTCACCTGTGTTAAATGTTATCATTGTATTGGTACTTGTTTTGGCTGCCAACATAATATTAAATTAATCGTATATCTTTGCTCTTTACAAAGAGCCAATATATGGTTCTTCTTTTGCTTCTCACTTGATCGACTGTTTTGCAACTCCACATGCAGGTTGATACCTTTGGAGGAACGCTCACGTGCTGTATCATTTGTGTTTAGCGGACTGAGTGTAGGAAGTGTTGCAGGGTATGTTTTCTTAGAATGCGGTGTTTGGTCAATAAGCACTTGTCTTTATTTGTAGTAAATGCTTGATAGCTGGTTTAATCAAGAAGAACTTCTAACACTGAGTCATGAACTTTCAAGAAAGAATTACTACAACACTAGACCTTTGCATTGCAAAGATATAAATTTCTAAGTTTTTGTGTTCTTTTAGTGTTGTAAAGAACAATAATTTGTTTTCTTTATCCAGCCATTAAATTTCGTCATATTCTGTTGTGCTTGTAGTTGTGTCCATAGGATTTTCTTTGATTGCCAAAGGGTCCATAAATGATTAAACTCTGTTGGGGATAATTTGCTTATGATTCATTTTTAAGTGGGCCTGAAATGCGTGCTGAAAATCGTATTTAAATAATCTGTTATGACATCCTTAATACCTGCCAAACCAAGTAAAGGCGGTCATCAAATTGATTTGAGGTCTAATAACTTTATGTGCAGTTCTATAGAGTTGAATGACTGTTCAAATTTAGTCCACTAGATACCTCTCATGTTAAAATTTCTTGCAGGCTTCTCTTGGCTCCTCCCCTTATTCAGAATCTTGGTTGGGAATCTGTATTTTACATATTCAGCTTCCTTGGGGTAGCTTGGTAAGTTTCTACCAGAAAATTTACAGCATTATGAAGTTGATTGATCCAGAACGATGGAAATTTCTTCATTCATTCATGCTTGTGGGTCTAAATACTGAATAAATTTCTTGGTCTATTTAATTTTTGTTTTTGTTGTTTTTATTTTACTTCTCTCTTTCTTTGCATTTCTTATTTAAAGATTTGACATAAACTCGTGTTATTGCCAAACAAAATGTTGAAGGTATTCAGGGTTCCAGTTTCTTAAAGAAGGAAACACTTCATATGGGATTGAACCCATTGCAGGTGAGTACTCAACCTCTTTCTTTTTCTCTTTTAACTTTCTAACACAGATAATTAAAGTTGCCCGGTTGAGGATCTAATTTATTTTCTTGATGATGGGAAAATTATTGTTAGTAACCATCAGACCTAAAAGCTGGAGTTGGTAAGGAAATGGCCCAACAATAATATTTAAGCACTTTAACACAATTATATCATTAGTTGACTTGAAATTCCATAACAGAGAATATCGTCTAGTAAAACTTTCAAATAATTAGGATTGTCATCCTTTTTGATTTCTTGTTGTGATTGGCTCCAAGACTGAGCTTGCACAGTAAGGTCCACCCAAAGAAGGGCTTCAAAATGTGGATGGAAGAATATGAACTATCTGTCCGTTGTGCAGGTTGAAGTAATTTATGGAATTGCTAGATATAGTCCTCATTCAAACTTCATTAGATACAGATTTCCCATGTGTTGGTCCATCATGTTTATTTTTTGCACATGCTGATAAATAATAGTATTAACAATAGATATGTCCAAGAGCAGCACAACAATTCGGTGGACTATCCTGGAAAAATTTTGTTTACTCTTTTATGTTTTTTGCATAACCTCTTGGTCAGTACTTCATATTGGTTTCATTTTTCCCTTGAGTTCTCCAACACAATTATGATTGGAAACTTTTACAAAAAAAAAAAAAATTGACAGGTTCCCAGTCTACCAATATGGAAAAATCATTGAATACTTCTCTTGAAGAATTGGGTGGATCTTTGAAGGTATGATCTTTCCAAAGATATCTTTGAAATTGTTTACAAACTTCTGATACTGAAAATTTTATTTTACCATATCTGAAAAGTCAGTGAAACTTTGAGGCTGTAGGTGGTGGGTAATAATATCGTTCTGGGGCACCCTCGACCCATTTAGATGTGGCACAAAGGTGTTCAAAGTCAGTTAAATCTGGTTTGCCTTAAGTTCATTGCCTTGGCTGAGTTTAGTGGGACAGATCCTAGTTCCAGCTTATTAAGAGCCAATGCTGGATTGGCTTGTTACTTTACATCCATCATATTCTCTTACCTCAGATAGAAAGTAGAGCTCTCTTGGTGCTTACAATGTTGGAAGCAACATCAATAAGCTGTATATAGTTCTTGCTGGTTATCGAATTAATTGATAATTGTTCTGCTACTGGCCAAATCTAGCATTATAATCAACCACAGAGTTCAATTCGGGCAAGTATGGATCGGTTTAAGTTGACTGATCAGCATCTTGCCTAGCTGTGGATGTTGGATAGATCCTGGTTGGTAAATCCAGCAGATTAAGAACCACTTCTCCATTCATTTCTTATTGTAACACCTTAAGATTTTACATTACTGATATAGAATAGTAGATTTATATAGTGCTTAATATAATACCATTAAATTAATGTTGGTCGATGTATATAATTTTGCTATAGATTTTTATATTCATTATTCATCCCATTGAAAAAGTCTAACCATTGACCAAATCTTGCTCATATAATCTGTGTTTTATGTCATGCTTTCTCATCAATGAGGCACAAATTTGCTTGAATTTTAACATTACAGATTTTCATTTCATTAACCCATCGTTAATGCTTTAGGAAAGTAATACGATTATACTTGAGTAGTTATTTCTTTATTGACCTATCTTTTCTTATTGGCTCTTGTAATAGGATGTGCCTTGGAGAGCATTTTTCAAGAGTCAAGCTGTATGGGCAATGATATATACTCATTTTTGTGGAAGTTGGGGTCACTACACTTGTCTGTCGTGGCTTCCTACGTATTTTAGGTATCATTGATCATTATTAGTTTTTTAGTTGACTATGGTATGTTATAATGGCACTTCCCAATAAAGTGCATTAACACTTTGTGCATGAAACTATCCTGTTCTAACATTATTATCTTTCATTGTGCATTCACCATTCATGACATGTTGCAAGTAAACTAAGTAGTATAAAAAGAATATATTATATTCCTAGTATATCACAGTAGAAGTTTGAAATAACCACTTAGTTCACTTTCAAGATATGATGTCCCTTATAAAGTTAAAATGGAAACTTGACAGTTTCATTTTCTAACCCTGGAAGCATGAAAACTTCAATTATATGGAATGAGGTAACATGGATTATATGGAATGAGGTAATTGACCTTTCTTTTCTCATTTTTAATGTGCATGTGTTAGTATTCATTGTAATATTGTTCATCCACATGCTTATAACCGGATAAATATTATTCTAAAGCATTTAGCCTCTGTGATAGATGCTTCTTCATTTTTCTTTTTCTATACCATAAAATCACAAAGTGATCTAAGTTATAATTTTCATGCAATGCAGTGAGGAGCTCAACCTAAATTTGACGGAAGCTGCATGGGTAAGCCAAAAAGATCAATACCTTTTTATCACACTAGCACATTCTTCTAGCTAATTCCAGGGAAAATGATTAAACATCTTTGGTGCTCCCCAGGTCCTGTATGCATTTTTTGCATCATGATCTTAACAGTATGCCTTCAGTTGTTTCTTAAATGTCTGACTTCAGCACTAGTTAAATAAGTGGAATCTATGACCTGGGTGTTGAAATAGCTATCCTCATTTTTAAGCTGAAAGTTTCTTATATGATCGCTTCATTGCAGTTTAAGCGTTATCTGAAAATAGAAGAATTTATTTTCTTTAAAGTTTTATGTAAACCATCTCAGGTTTCCCTCCTTCCTCCATTGGCTTCAGTATTTGTGACTAGCATTGCAGCTCAAATTGCCGACAACTTAATTGCAAATGGAGTTGAGACTACTACGGTATGAATAGTCACTGAACAATTCTATCTATTTTATTCACAATGGCTTCTTAAAAGGTCCATACAATTCTATGTTTAGGTACGAAAGATTTGCCAAACTATTGGCTTTTTGTCTCCTGCTCTCTGCATGACTATATCTTCTGTGGATCTAGGATTGCCACCTTGGGAGATTGTGGGGATTCTTACAGGAGGCTTAGCACTTTCAAGTTTTGCCCTGTCTGGTAATCAACAATTACAGATCTGTGCTTTGGTCATTTAACTAAAAAAATACTGAGCTATATAACCATACCTTACCTTTTGATGCAAAAGGCTAACACCTTCTTTTTCCCTTTTTCACAGGACTTTACTGTACCCATCAAGATATTTCTCCTGAATATGCGAGTATACTTTTGGTATGTAAGATTCTGTCCATTCAGACAACATGTGCTTGAGTTTCTTTTAATTCATGCTCCTTGGCCCAGTAAACTTAGTTATATGACCCCAGTACAATTCCAGTCTTGTCCATGACAGACTTTGAAAATATACCATTTCACAATATACCTTTTACAAAGGGGCATAGTTTTCTCTTGGTTTAAGGGGACAAAATTTGTGCTCTGCTGCATTTAAGTAGTTTAATCTCATTCGCTCCGTTCTTTCAGCTTGCTACTTCATAATCAAATACACTCAATCCATAATACCTAGTATAAAAAAATTTATCTTATTGATGGTATTTGTCACTATCATCAAATATCAAGTCCATAACACAAGAACTGTGACAAAATGGCCTCGAACTCTTTATCTTCCCATATAAATAGTTGTTTCAGTTTCATACATTTTGTTTTTAGCTCTAGGTCAGATGTCATTCATTGGAATCTGGAGGTGAACAGTGACCAACACCTGATTAGTTTGGGTATCGTGTAAAGCATCATATGCATGGATCTGGATGTATTACACTATGATTGAAGCATGTTTCTTCTTTTCCTATCTGCTGAAGTTTGCAACTATATGAGAAATTCTTTTTCGAAAATTTCTCTCAGGGTATTACTAACACCGTGGGGGCGGTGCCTGGAATCGTTGGTGTTGCCCTAACAGGATATCTCCTAGATTCAACTCATTCATGGAGTGTAAGTTACCATTATCCTCCTAGGTTTGATCCCTATACCGGCAACCATGTCTCATAGATTTAATGCTTACAATTTACGTTGTGTCATGCAGATTTCACTGTTTGCACCATCTATCTTTTTCTACTTGACCGGTACAATTGTATGGTTGGTGTTCGCCAGCAGTAAACCTCAAAACTTTTCAACAAGGGATTGACCTTTCATCTGTGCTTCTTGTTGGTCTTTCTTGAACAAGCATCAAAACTAAAGGGAACAAGCATCTCAATTGTAGTTAAACTAATGGATAAATGATTCATCAACATACTAACTTCATTCCTTCCACTGTGCTGGGTAGAATTTGACCTCTTCCACTGATCAGGTTTGTTTAATTGTTTGTATATTGACAGAGAATTATGTATGATTCCAACTATAATATGATATATGATATATATTTTGATTAGAAACTGTTGGTAGGCCAACAAAATGATGAATATTCTACATGTTTGTAGTTGTTCAACTGCTGTTTTAAGTGTAACCTTCTGTATATGAATTAGAAAGTCAATAATCTTTCTTGTGGAGAGTACCTCTCCTCTTTCTTGTGGGACCTGTGATGGACCTTATGATAATTGTATGAGAAAAAAGGATATATTGGCTCAGTTTGTTTTATATTTTTTATGTGCTTTGTTACTTGCAGGGTCATTAACTTATTAAACTTCAAAAATGTCCCCAGGCTGAACATTACTGCTAAAGAAAATGAAAAAAAAAAAAAAATGCATTTCTACTCATCAACAAAATAATTGAATACAATATTTTGCCCTGAAATTTATTTCTTATTTGATTAATTTTGAATGGAATCACTATTAATTCCATCTTGTGTAGTCTTACCTGCAAGCAGGGAGATCAATATATGGCATGTGAACGAATACAATGGAGAAAGGGGCTACCTTTATTGCCTCTGTTGGATTTACAAGTAAAGGCTCTAATGGCGGTATGTTTCCTGATGAATTCACACTCAAAATGTTTCCGTTAAGTAGCATGGTTTGGCTGTGTATATTTCCATCCTTTGCTGTGAGATGGTATTCCTCTCTTGAATTCCCATTGACAGAACCTTGAGGTAGCTCGATAACGTGCTTTCTATGAGCCTTGATTTTATGTCTCAAACTCGAGGTATTGTTGAACTTGACGTTGGCCTGAATTGTCATGCTATTGTCTAGGTTAATCATAAGTAATGTGATTCCTTTCTGCAAGTTGAGAAATGCAATCAGATCAAGAAATTAGTAGACCGATCTGATAGATACAAGATTATGGAAACATACTGATTGTTTCGCGCAATGAGCATAAGCACGTATCTTTTTGGTCCCAGAAAAGCTTGTTGACAGAACATTTTTTCCCATTAATCGGTGCCAAAGAAGAGCACTGCATAAAGAAAGCAGAGTTATAACAATAACTTTCAATTTCTGACCAGTCACTGCTATTAAACATGAGCAAGCCTGCAGTATTTTCTTCTTCAGACAAGTGATGGAAGAAGAGGGCACAAAGATTCGATACCTGTAGTAGTCTGGGTTTGGTATGAACGTCGTAGTGTTCAGTAAACCGTAATTTCCTCCAATTAATGTCTGTCTGCAGTATGTTTTCGTATCATGAGCTGACGCCATGCCGAGTTGATCCAAATACCTATTTGTACGTGGTGTCCAAAACATCATCATCAAATAGAAATTAACCCCAGAAAGCCAAAGATTTTGGTCATAAGCTACCAACCACCTTACCAGAAGCTAAACACAAATGCATCAGTAACAAGATGATGGCCACTGTTATAAGCCCCTCCTGACTCGCCAACCCATGCAACTGCTGAAGTTGCGGAACTCTTGACGATGTTCTCAAGCTGGCTGAACGTCTCAATCCCACCATCGAGATAGGATGGATCGATAATCTTTTCGAAGAGGTGTTGATCAACTCCTATAAAAAAAAAAATGTCAAATTAGAACTACACTGTGGAACTTGGGACTACAGAACTTTCGAAAATCATGTTTCCCAACCAATGGATCAATGATACCTGGCCCAAGATTGTAAATGTGGTGGGTGACCACCTCCACAGATTTGCCTGATTTATCTAAGAATTCTTTGAACCAGTTTGCATCGAAAAATCCTCCAGGAGCTATTGTCAGCGGCTTAGGTTCCACATCCTTATATATGTTTTGCACTATATTTCGTAGAGAGATTGTATCAGAAGCATACTGATCTGCAGCAACTTTTGTTCCAACTCCACTTCCACACAATTCATTCCCTGACCAGCCACAACATATATCAAAATTTGAAATTTAAACTAAGAGCTTTAATTTTTGGTATCAATGATCATAAACAAACAGAAAGTGTTCTTACCGAGCTCCCAACCACGGATAGAGTAGTTCTTTTGGACTGTATAACGTATAAGGGATTCAGCATTGGTGTAGTCCCAAGCTCCTTTGGCACCATCAGGCTGTATAGTCCTTCCGGTGAGAGCATTTAATCCGAAAATGATCCTAGCCCTGAGTTAAACACGATTACACGAGGGCAATTAAATGATTCAGATTTCAATACGAGAAGCTCAAGGTGAACAAAGAAAGGAAACGAAATTCTCAGTACCCCGATTTCTTGAAGAAAGCATTGAGTTCATCCCATCTGTGCAATGGCAAACATCCCTGAGTGAAACCAAACATTTCTGAATCCTTTTTGACAAATTGAACACAAGGTTGCTTGTTGTCTTCTGTACCATATATGACCTTATCTTGCAAGGAGCCACCCAATCTAATCTTCATCGGCGAAAAAGCTGCAGAGAATTATCAACCAAAAGGTAAATTTCTAGGCAACCACGGAAGATTAGAGTGCTTGTAATTTCGAAAAATGTTGTTATTAATCGATAAAAAAATATCTTACCTTTTATAGCATTCAAGAATATAATGTTGTTAAGATCCTGCATGAAATAAACATTAGATATCCGAATGCATCAACTCTGTATAATTATATAGAAGTGGAATGTTTTATGGAGAATTTTGTAAAATTATCACTTAATTTTCACTTGATTTTAATTAATCAAAGGATTATACAATTGAAACTGCCTATTTTTACATGTAAAATCTCATAATAGATCAAATTCAATAAATAAAACTAAATTTTCTTACCAACTTGATTATTAATTTAAAATTTAGTGAAATATGAATATTTTTCATTGTTTGAAATAAATGGTAAATTTTTTATAATTTGTTCAAGTCTAAGTAGTCCACCATTTTTATTATTATTATTACGGGAAGACCATATACAAAAATTTGAATCTCATGACATGGAAAATTGGATCAGTTCACTATATATGAAGGGAAGCTTTACCAGATTGAGCAGAGAAGCTCGGCCCCAGCTGCATGTACCATAATCACATTTCTCAGGAGGCCACCAGTCCAAAGTGGTGCAAATGAAATCATCATCAATTCTTCCAATCACAGTTTTCCCATCAATGAAAACACTACTCCCTGACTCCTGTGAGTTCACACAAACAAAGCTAATGGAAAAAAACCAAAACAACAACCCCATTAACCAAGAATGAGAACCCATCTCTGGACTGAACTCAAATGTCCAACAGTTCAAGATCTCTCTCTCTCTCTCTCTCTCGACTCACTTTTTTTTTTTTTTTTTTTTTTTTTTTTTTTTTTGTGTTCTGTAGTGTTTGATGACAAAGCACTTTAGTTTGTTTAAGTAGAAAGATATTTCAAGCGTTCTTGCAAATGTACTTCACAAACAAACATGCATGTAATAATTAAGTAGAAGTTTTTCTCTCTATAGATAGGCCAGCTGGCCAGGGAGGAGGAAGCCATGAAAAAAGAACTTGCAAGTGATTTGTGTAATAATAAAGTAAGATAATAATTGCATTATTGTCTGGTCATGCAGGCATGGACTTATATTTATGTAATGAGGGTATAGTGTTAACCCATACCCTAAAAATTTACTAAAAGGGAAAAACATTTATTACAAATATATATTTATTGCAATGATTAAAATAAATAGATGTAATTAATATTTTCCTTTTAGGTATTTTTTTAGTTGTTAACATATTCCCTATAATAATAATATGAGTAATCCCATGTTATCCAAAATATTTCTCTAAAATCATGCTCAAATGATATGGCATTAATGTCATATCACTTAATATCACTTACACCGTAATCTCATGATTTACATGATCGTAACAATTCATATGCCATATCTGGTCATGATTTTATCGTAACAACTCACATGCCATATTTGGTCATGATTTTGGATAAGAGTAATGCTACTTTGCCTAAATTTGGTGCTCAAATCTGGTGCCCAAATGAGGTTGCAACACTATAATCCATTCATTTAAATCATGTAAATCTATTACAATTTAAATGAATATATTATAGTGTTATCACATCATTAGGGCACCAGAATTGGACACCAAATTAAGGCAAGTAATCTCATGATTTACATGATCATAACAATTCATATACCATATATGGTCATGATTGTATCGTAACAACTCACATGCCATATTTGGTCATGATTTTGGATAAAAGTAATGCTACTTTATCTAAATTTGGTACTCAAATCTGGTGCCTAGATGAGGTGATAACACTCTAATCCAAATGAGGTCACATTATTTGGACACCAAATTAAGGCAAGTAGAATTATTGTTTGGATAAATATTTTAAACAGCCTTACTCACATGCCTAGCATTATTCTAATAATATAGATTGGCATTGCCAAATTCAATTTCGAACAAATTTATATTATTATTTTTTAGATACATGAGCTGTGCATTACAAATATAGACAATACAAACATTATAGATAAAGTTGGGTTCTAAAATGAAAGTTGGGTTTGAGTGACCCACAAAATCCCAGATTATTGTAATATTAAAAATTAAAAAAAAAAAAAAAAAATTGGTCCCTAGATTTTGGAAAATGTCACTACACTAATTATTTAATGTGTGGTTAATATTTAGTAATAATATTTGTGGGTAAATGACAAGAATTATTGTAATTTAAAAAATACTAAATAACCCAAGGTGGTTTTTTCATTAACTACATGTCCACATCATCTCATGTGTGTATGGTGATGAAAACTCACTTGCCATATTATTTGGGTTGAAATTTAGATTAATTATTTGAGTTGTATAGTATTGCTCTTATAAAAAAAAAAAAAAAATTATTAGTTTTTTTTTTTAGTATTTTGATTGATTATTAAATGAAGATATGATTTTGAATCAAACAAAGATAAATGTAGCAGGGGGTGTGGCTACTAATTATGAATCAAATTGGAAGAGAATTAAGTTAAGTTTTAAAAGGAATTAGGAAAAAAAAATACTTAATTACTTGGTTCGGAGGGGGTATTGAGTTTAATTTTAATTTGTGTAGAGTGTCCAAATAACTTGATTATCGATAATATTCGGTAAACATTAAAATCACAATGGGTAACTTCATTGTTTATAATTTTTGATAAACACTAATAAATAAATAAAAAACAATAATTAAGGTTTTTTTTTTAATGAATAATGTTAGGTTTTTTTTAAAAAAATTATAAAAATCTTTTCAAAATTAACGTGGTATATGAATTTTCAACGTCACATCATTCACCTTATAACATTTTTTTTTTTTTTTTAATTTTCCATTTCCGATTAGAATAATCGGTATACATCCTTTATCTTTACGTTTGGAACATCGTTGTTGAGAATAATTTGAGGTTTGTTGTTACATGTTAGGTGGGGTCCATTGGTTTTTACTTTCTTATCTTAATAGGTTGAATAAGGGATGGCAAAAACCCAGCTGGCCGGGCACCCAAAACCGGGTATACACAAATCACAATACAGCCGAGAAAAACTTGGATTTTGTAATTCGGGTATCCACCCGGGGAATACCGGCTGGGTATCCACACCTGGATTGTACCGGGTTCTATTATTATTTTTTCTTTTTTTACCATTTTTTTTAATAGATATTTAAAACTGTTTATCCCCTTAATTTTTCTTGACTGGCCCATTTTAGGCAATATTTCAATACACTATAATTATTTCTCCTTCTTTTTTTTTTTTTTTTTTTTTAATATTACACTATTACATAAATTCAAAGTTATTGGGGAAGACTCAAACCTACAATCTCATGATACAGGTGTGGGGGGTTTACAACCGAACCAACCTCATCTCGTCATACTATAATTATTTTTGAAAATAAATATTTTTCAATTTTAATTATTATTAAAAATGATAATAAATATTCTTTTTAAATAAATAAAAATATCAAATTAATGGTAATATGTGTCTTTAAAGAATTAATGATAAATTTTTAAAAACATATAAATGTCGATATATTAATGATAACATAACAAAAACTAAAATAATGGTTTTAATAAAATATTAACGGTAACAAATTAAAAACATTAATTATTACAGTCAATTCAATATATATATATATTTTTTTTTAAATATATGAAATTCACTCTCAATTTATTTATAAAATATTATATTATTACATAAATTCGGGGTTATTTGAAGAGGGGAAAAGACTCAAATCTGCAATCTCGTGGTGCAAATGTAGGGGTTTACATCTTGTCATACTACACAATTATTTATGGAAATAAATGTTTTTCAATTTTAATTACCATTATAAATGATAATAAATATATTTTTGTTAAATAAATAAAAATATCAAATTAATGGTAATATGTGTTTTTAAGGAATTAATGGTTAATTTAAAAAAAAAAAAAAAACATATAGATGTCAATATATTAATGATAACATTAAAAAAAATAAAATAAAATAAAATAAAATAAAAATAAAAAGTAATGCTACATTTCCCAAATTTGGTGCCCAAATAATGTGGTAATAATGTAGACCATTCATTTAAATCATGCAAATCTAATACAATTTAAATGAATGGTCTACTGTGTTGATACATCATTTGGGAATCAAAATTGGGTAATATAGCATTACTAAAAAAAAAAAAATGGTTTTAATAAAATATTAATGGTAACAAATTAAAAACATTAATTAGTGCATTCAACTCAATAGATTCTTTTTTAAAATATTTGAAATTCACTCTTAATTTATTTATAAAGTATTATATTATTATATAAATTCGGGATTATTTGGGGAGGTAGAAGACACGAACTTGCAAACTCGTGGTATAGGTATGAGGGTTTACAACCAGACCAACCTCATCTCGTCATTCTATAATTATTTATGGAAATAAATGTTTTACAATTTTAATTATTATTATAACTGATAATAAATATTTTTTAATAAATAAAAAAATCAAATTAATGGTAATCTATGTTTTTAAGGAATTAATGGTAAATTTAAAAAAAAAAAAAAAAAAACATATAAATGTCAATATATTAATAATAACATAACAAAAAACTAAAATAATGGTTTTAATAAAATATTAATGGTAATAAATTAAAAACATTAATTATTGCATTCAATTCAATAGATTCTTTTTTAAAATATATAAAATTCACTCTTAATTTATTTATAAATGGTAAGAAATAAATATTTTTTTAAATACTACAAAAATAACTCCATTACTATTTTAATCTCTAAAAAAAATGTCTCTAGCCGCTCTCTTTTTATTTTTTTTTTGCTTTCAAACTCTCATTTTCTTTTCTTTTCTTTTCATTTTTTTTTTAAATCAGAAACACATGATACTGCCCTAATTATTTTTAACTCCACTGCTGTTTATTTATTTATTTATTTAAAAAAATTTAAAAACCCGGGTTTCAGCCGGATACCCGAGACTTCCGGTCCGGGTAAGGCATACCGAACAAGTACTTCTTTCTATCCTTGTTATCCATAATGGCATCTTAAAAGGTCCATTCAATTCTATGTTTAGGATTGCCGCCTTGGGGCACTTTCAAGCTTTGCCCTGTCTGCTACTCAACAATCACAGATTGGTGCTCTGGTCATTTAACTAAAAAAATACGTACTTATCTATATAACCTTACCTTTAAGTAAAAGGCTAACACTTTCTTTTTCCCTTGGCCCTACTCGATATCCAGTTATATGATGACTCCAGTACTACATTTTGTCTATTGTATGAAACTTCGCACAAATTATGGAAACAATATAACAAAGTTAATTAGATAACTTGGGCACAAGTTAAATATCGGATCAGTGGATGAACACAAATCTTTTTTTTTTTCCTTGTTTAATCAAATTTTTATTTTCATTTAATTTCATAAAGTAGATATGTATTTAGGAAGGAAACATTAAAAAAAAAAAATGGAGAAAGAGAAAAACAAATGATTAAGAAAAGAAAGAAAGAATGTATGAAGAGATGAAAATTGAAGATGGAGTGAGAAAAAATTAATTAAGAAAAATGAGAGAGAAAATAGGAGAGAGAAGAGCAAGGAGAGAAACAACTTCAAAAGAAAAATCTATAGAAAATCTTGAAAATAAACTAGAGACATATGGATTAATCTAAACCATTAATATATAATTGATCCAAAACCTATAAAATCGTGTCAAAATTTATGTTCCCGAATCCTTCCCTATATATATATATATATATATATATATATATATATGTGTGTGTGTGTGTTTGAGATATATTATACGTATATACACACTAAATAAGTAAATATAATTATTCGTTTCAAAAAGCAAAAATAAAAATTGATTTCCAAAAAAAATCTAAAATAAATTAATATCATCCCCTTATTATCAAAATGCCACTCATTTAACGGCAAATTAACGGAATTGGATGAAAATAACCATTAGTGTCACACTTTTTGTCAAAAATAGCTATTTTAAAACGAAATCCCTATCTAATGGCCGTTTTGATAGTGTGGGAACAAATAAGTGGCCACCGAGTAATTATCCCAAGAAATTATCTTATCATGGTATTTGTCACTATCATCAAATATTGAGAACTGTGACAAAATAATGGTGAACTTTTATCTTCCAACATAAATAACTGTTTCAGTTTTGTACATTTTTGTTTTTAGCTCTAGGTCAGATGTCATTCATTTGAAATCTGGCACCTGATTAGTCTGGATGTAGTACATTATAATTGAAGCATGTTTCTTATTTTATATTTTTTTAATGTGCTTTGTTACAGGGTCATTAGCTTAATCTTCTTAAAACTAAAAAGAAAGAATGTCCCCAGGCTGATGATTACCGCTTGTTTGGTTGAGCAAAACTTTCCAGGAAAATGAAAAAGAAAGTGAAAAGAAAATCGTGAGAAAATTCTAGAGAGTAACAAACTTTCTTCCTTCTAGAATATTTTTATTATATTTTTGTGGTCACTGATAAGTGTGAGCAAAGCTCAATTTATACAAGAAAACTATATTTACATATCATGATGATAAGACCGATAATCAGCTGACAGCTGTACAAAGGACTAACCAACTCTAGCTGACTTATAACCTTCACTAACACAGCGAAAGAAAAAGAAAAGAAAAAAAATGCATTTCTGTTCATCAACAAAATAATCGAATACAATATTTTGCCATGAATTATATTTCTTATTTGATTACTTTTGAATGGAATCACTATCAGTTCCATCTTGTGTAGTCTTCTCTGCAAGCAGGGAGATCAATATATGGCATGTGAACGAATACAATGGAGAAAGGGGCAACCTTTATTGCCTCTGTTGAATTTACAAGTAAAGGCTCTAATGGCGGTATGTCTCCTGATGAATTCACACTCAAAATGTTTCCATTAAGTAGCATGGTTTGGCTGTGTATATTTCCATCCTTTGCTGTAAGATGGTATTCCTCTCTTGAATTCCCATTGACAGAACCTTGAGGTAGCTCGATAATGTACTTTCTATGAGCCTTGATTTTATGTCTCAAACCCGAGGTATTGTTGAACTTCACGTTGGCCTGAACTGTCATGCTACTGTCTAGGTTAATCAAAAGTAATGTGATTCCTTTCTGCAAGTTGAGAAATGCAATCAGGTCAAAAAATTAGTAGACCGATCTGATAGATATAAGATTATGGAAACATACTGATTGTTTCGCGCAATGAGCATAAGAACGTATCTTTTTGGTCCCAGAAAAGCTTGTTGACAAAACATTTTTTCCCATTAATCGGTGCCAAAGAAGAGCACTGCATAAAGAAAGCAGAGTTATACCAATAACTTTCAATTTCAGACAAGTCACTGCTATTAAACATGGGCAAGCCTGCAGTATTTTCTTCTTCAGACAAGTGATGGAACATCGTACCTGTAGTAGTCTGGGTTTGGTACGAATGTCGTGGTGTTTAGTAAACCGTAATTTCCTCCGATTAATGTCTGTCTGCAGTATGTTTTCGTATCATGAGCTGACGCCATGCCGAGTTGATCCAAATACCTATTTGTACATAATGTCCAAAACATCATCATCAAATAGAAATTAACCCCAGAAAGCCAAAGATTTTGGTCATAAGCAACCAACCACCTTACCAGAAGCTAAACACAAATGCATCAGTAACAAGATGATGGCCACTGTTATAAGCCCCTCCTGACTCGCCAACCCATGCAACTGCTGAAGTTGCAGAACCCTTGACAATGTTCTCAAGCTGGCTGAACGTCTTAATCCCACCATCGAGATAGGATGGATCGATAATCTTTTCGAAGAGGTGCTGATCAACTCCTATAAAAAAAATGTCAAATTAGAACTACACTGTGGAACTTGAGACTACAGAACTTTCGAAAATCATGTTTTCCCAACCAATGAATCAATGATACCTGGCCCAAGATTGTAAATGTGGTGGGTGACCACCTCCACAGATTTGCCTGATTTATCTAAGAATTTTTTGAACCAGTTTGCATCGAAAAATCCTCCGGGAGCTATTGTCAGCGGCTTAGGTTCCACATCCTTATAGATATTTTGCACTATATTTCGTAGAGAGATTGTATCTGAAGCATACTGATCTGCAGTAATTCTTGTTCCAACTCCACTTCCACACAATTCATTCCCTGACCAGCCACAACATATATCAAAGTTCGAAATTTTAATTAAGAGCTTTAATTTTCAGTATCAATGATCATGAACAAATCGAAAGTGTTCTTACCAAGCTCCCAACCATGGATAGAGTAGTTCTTTTGGACTGTGTAACGCATAAGGGATTCAGCATTGGTGTAGTCCCAAGCTCCTTTGGCACCATCACGCTGTATAGTCCTTCCGGTGAGAGCATTTAATCCGAAAATAATCTTAGCCCTGAGTTAAACACGATCACACGGGGGCAATTAAATGATTCAGATTTCAATACGAGAAGCAGAATTTAAACGAAGAAGGGAAACAAAATTGTCAGTACCCCGATTTCTTGAAGAAAGCATTGAGTTCATCCCATCTGTGCATTGGTAAACATCCCTGAGTGAAACCAAACATTACTGAATCCTTTTTGACAAATTGAACACAGGGTTGCTTGTTGTCTTCTGTACCATATATGACCTTATCTTGCAAGGAACCACCCAATCTAATCTTCAATGGTGAAAAAGCTGCAGAGAATTATCAACCAAAAGGTAAATTTTTAGGCAACCACGGAAGATTAGAGTAGTTGTAATTTCGAAAAATGTTGTTATTAACAGATAAAAAATATATCTTACCTTTTATAGCATTCAAGAATATAATGTTGTTAAGATCCTGCATGAAATAAACATCAGATATCAGAATGCATCAACTCTGTATAATTATATAGAAGTGGAATGTTTTAAGAAATTTTTTGTAAAATTATCACATAATTTTCACTTGATTTTAATTAATCAAAGGATTATTTTTTTTTATTATGGAAAAGACCATATAAAAACAAAATTGAATCTCTGAATCTCTATTTAAAATAAAATAAACAAAAATTTTTTTGAATATCATGACAAGAAAAATTGGATTAGTTCAGTCTAAAAGAAATTCTTGGCTATGCTATTGCCACCTATATATGCAGTTAATAAAATTTAGAATTTTCTATTATTTTTAAAACTAAAAAAATTTCTTTTAATTTCAACAAATTACAGAGATTTGAACCCAAGTCCCAAAGTAACACCAGATATAGAAACTAATATAGTAAATAAGAAAGAAAAAAAATTGGAACAATAAAATTGAAGAGATCTCAAATCTCCATCTAAAAATCTAAACAAGCTTCAATGTGAATCCTTCACAACTATAAATCTTCTAGCATACATATATTCAAGCATTTAAAAATCATCTAAAACAAAATTAAATATGAAGAGAAGATAGCTTTACCAGATTGAGCAGAGAAGCTCTGCCCCAGCTGCATGTACCATAATCACATTTCTCAGGAGGCCACCAGTCCAAAGTGGTGCAAATAAAATCATCATCGATTCTTCCGATCACAGTTTTCCCATCAATGAAAACACTACTCTCTGATTCCTGTGAGTTCACACAAACCAAGCTGCAGCTTATCAAAATGGAAAAAAAACCAAAACAACAACCCCATTAACCAAGAATGAGAACCCATCTCTGGACTGAACTTAAATATCCAAGATCTGAAGTTGAAAACCACTATCTCGACTTGAACGGCAAAATCCACACCTGTTTCCACCCTGAAGGACTGGTAATACTCTCTCTCTCCTCTCTCTAGACTCACTTTTTTGTTTTGTTCTGTAGTGTTCGATAGAAAGATATTTCAAGTGTTCTTTCAAAGAGTGCTATTTACTCCCCTCCCTAGACACATGTCAAGTGTTGGGAGGGGTGTTTAGACAAAAATACCTCGCCCCATCATTGGGGTTGAGCAAAAGACTTTCAAGTGATTTGTGTAATAATAAAGTAAGATAATAAATTGCATTAGTGTCTGGTCATGCCGGCTTGGACATATATAATAATAATAATAATAATAATAATAATGAGTAATATTAAACTATCCAAAATATTTACACGTTGAAATGATAAGGTGTCAATATCATATCAGTTTGTATTATAATCTCATGATTTACATAATCTTAATTGATGAAAATTTTCAACATATGCAATTCCACTCTTGTAAGTGTACAAACCGTGGTGATTTGTATAATGGATTAGAGGATAGATGGCAAGATTCATTCGCATGGATCAGAGGATAAATGGTTAAATCCCAATTAATTAAAACTAAACTAAGTTACATGTAGAAACGTAAAATCGCAATTGGTTTGGAAATCGCTTTGAAAAGAGATTTAAAATTAACTAAAGCAATAAAAAGTAAACTCAACCATAACCACAAGAAAGGTGTAAAGATATGGTAAGAGAAGAGAGGGAATTTACTAGACCACCGAGGAAAAAAAAAAAAAAAAAAAAAAACCTCAATGCATTAACTAGTTTCATTAAGCACAACAATCCGATTTAGGACTTATTCTTAAAATCAATTGGAAGTTTTAAAGCTTAATGTCTTAATCTCTACTCACGTATGGTCATACGATGAGCATTGACTAGGACTTTTTCTCAAGAACTCAAAGTCTAGTTTCTCTAATAATTAAACCATGTATAAACCAACTTCCCTTTCATAAAAGCATAAAATAAAAATTTGTGTGAACTCACAGGAGTCAAAGCTTAAGATTAAAACCATGATTTACATGATTTTAACAACTGATATACCATATCATTTGGTCATGCATATCATTTAGTTATGATTTTGGATAAATATTTGGACAACCTAATATTACTCACATGCCTAACATTATTCTAATAATATAGATTGGCAGATTGTCGGATGCAATTTCAAAAATAAAAATAAAAATTAGGTACATGAGCAGTTCATTACATATATAGATACTACAAACATTATAGACAAAGTTGGGTTCTAAAATGAATTTAAGGGTTGTTTTATTAGATATTAATTGGTCCTGGATTTAGGAAAATGTCATTGCACTGATTATTTAATGATGTGTCATATGTGGTTAATATTTAATAATAATTTGTGGGTAAATGACAAGATAAGGTTGGCCGGTACCTAATGATATGTCTTTCACACCTTACAAAAAATTAAGAATTTTTTTAAAAACAATAGTGGTTAAATTTTAGTTTTTTTAGTATTTTGATTGATTATTAAATGAAGATATGATTTTGAATCAAACAAAGATACATGCATTCAATACACTATAATTTTTTTAAAAGTATTACATTATTACATAAATTCGAGATTATTTGGAGAGAGAAAAAGACTAGAACCTGCAATATCATAGTGCATGCGTGAGGGATTTACAATCTCATCTCGTCACACTATAATTATTACTGAAAATGAATGTTTTTCAATTTTAATTATTATTATAAATGATAATAAATATTTTTTAAAATAAATTAAAATATCTAATTAACAGTGATCCGTGTTATTTAAGGAATTAATGGTAAATTTTCTTAATGATAAATTTTAAGAAACTTATAAATGTCAATATATTAATGATAATATAATAAAAAATTGAAATAATGGTTTTAATAAAATATTATTAGTAGCAAATTAAAAACATTAATTATTACATTCAATTCAATAGACTCTTTTTAAAATGAGTAATGCTACACTGCCCAAATCTTGTGCCTAAATAATGTGGCAACACTTTAGTCCATTTATTTAAATAATGTAAATATAATACAATTTAAAAGAATGGTCTATAGTGTTACCACATCATTTGAGCACCAAATTTGGGTAATGTAGTATTACTCTTTTAAAATATATAAAATTCACTTTTAATTTATTAATAAATAGTAAAAACTAAATAATTATAAAAATATTATAAAAAATAACTCAACCACTATTTGAATCTCTATAAAATAACTCCACTACAAAATACTAGCATATTTGATTTTCGGCTCGGGTAAAACCGGGTACCCGACCCGACCAGGTACACTTCCCATCCTTGAGTGTTGTGTCTCAGTGTCTGGTTTCACTTTGAAAATATGAGATTGGGGACCACGGTTCGGGTTGTAAAACTGGTTACGGGTGGGGTCTAACCCGACCAGCAGCCCGCCTGACACATTTTTATTTTAGATTTATTTACTAGGTCAGCTTTGGTCAAAGTATGGTTGGTTGTTGTTGAACAAATCTGATTGACTAATTCTTTCATTAAAAAAAAAAAAAAAAAAAAAAAAAAAAAAAATCTGATTGATTAAAAACGTCATTGGACACTTTCAAAAAAAAAAAAAAAAAAAAAAGTCATTGGACAGAAAAATTAAAATGAATGTCAAGTGATTTAAGAGAACAAACTCTACCCCCCTATCACAAGTTTGAATAATATATCAAAGTGATTTGATATTACCTTATCATTTACCCCATCATCCCATGATTTATATGGTGATGATAATCCATTTACCACATCATTTAGGTTAAAATTTTTTTTGGTTATATGGTATTACTCATTCATATATACATGTCAATATGTCATATTCTGTTATGCTTGTAGTTGTGACCATAGGTCCATAAATGATTTAACTCTGCTGGGCATAATTTGCTTATGATTCATTTTTAAGTGGGCCTGGAATGCATGTTGTTCTATAGAGTTGAATGAGTGCTTAAATTTAGTCCACTAGATACCTCTCACGTTACAATTTCTTACAGGCTTCTCTTGGCTCCTTTTAGGGATGCAACAGATCGGATCAGATCAGAGGTGCCTCATACCCGAAATCCAATTTGCGCAAGTTGCTGCAACATCCAAGTTTAATAAACTTTAAATTCCAACCTAAAATGCAATTAGGTAAAGAGACAAAGAGATCAGAGATTTATTTTTCACTTTATATTTCATATTTTTAAAAATAATTATATAAATACGGGGTCAAACGGGGCCAGTTGGGGCATAAAAGGTTAACCTATACCCGACCCGATAAAACCGGGTCAAAAAGCTTGACTCATACCTGACCCAAACCCTATTTTAAGTGCTCCAAACCTGACTTGGATCTGCGGTTTTGGGATAGCATGGTAAGTTTCTACCAAAAAATTTATAGAATTATGAAGTTGATTGATCTAGAACGATGGGAATTTCTTCATTCATGTGAAATGAAAAACATTTTATTTTTTAATGTTACAGTCACTCTGCTTGTGGGTACGAATACTTAATAAATTTCTTGGTCTATTTATTTTTTGTTGCTGTTGTTTTTGTTTTTATTACTTCTCTCTTTTTGTGCATTTCTTATTTAAAGATTTGATTAGGTTTAAGCATAAACTCAGGTTATTGCCAAACAAAATGTTGAAGGTGTCTAGGGTTCCAGTTTCTTAAAAAAGGAAACACTTCATATGGGAATGAATCCATTACAAGAAAGTACACAACCCCTTTCTTTTTCACTTTTAACTTTCCAACACAGATAATTAAAGTTGTCCAGTTGAGGATCCAATTTATTTTTCCGACAATGGGAAAATTATTGCTAGTAATCATATGACCTCAAAGTTGAAGCTGATAGGAAATGACTCCATAATAATATTTAAGCATTCTAATACAATTATATCATTAGTTGACCTAAAATTCCATCACAAAGAATATTGTCTAGTAAAACTTTCAAACAAATAGGATTGTCATCCTTTTTTATTTCTTGTTGTGATTGGCTCAAAGACCGAGCTTGCACAGAAAGGTCCACCCAAAGGACTTCAAAACATGGATGGAAGAATATGAACTATCCGCCCGTTGTGTAGGTTGATGTAATTTTGGGAATGGCTAGATATAAGTCCTCTTGTAAACTTCATTAGATACAAATTTCCCATATGTTGTTGCATCATGTTTATCTTTTTGTGCACGCTGATAAATAATAGTATTGACATTAATAAATATATCCAAGAGCAGCAAAAAATTCGGTGGACTATCATAGTTTGTTTACTCTTTCGTGTTATTTTTGCAAAATCTCTTGGTCAGTATTTATTAGACAATGTTTGAGATTGCTTTTTCTCGAAAAATAATAACTTATTTCTTAAATTTTGAGTAAATAGATGTTTGATAAACCTTTCAAAAGCAGCTTATTTTACAATTTACTCCAATAAATAGCTTTTGAAAAGTTGGTTGGGGATTGCTTTTTGAAGTAGAAGCTAGCTTATTGCTTATTCAATGTCCAGAATACCCTCACTATTTTAGTAAAAGACAATATTTCCCTTATATTTAATAATAATATAATAAAAAAAGTACAAAAGTAAAAAAAAATGAAAAAAAAAAAAAAACTGATCGGGAATGGTGACCACTGCCGTGGAGGCCACCAACGTAAGTTGATGCCAGAGGAGGATCGGCATTTTTCGGCAACAACGTCGTCAAAGGAAGCCAACTCCTCCTCCGATGATGAGAATTTTCAAAGTATGTAATTCCGCTCTTGCAAGTGTACAAATCGCAATGAAATGTATAATATCAAGCAAGATTCGTTCCACATGGATCAGAGGATAAATGATTATATCTAAATTGATTAAGTCTAAACTACATTACATGCAGAAAAGTAAAATCGCAATTGGTTTTGAAATTGTTTTGAAAAGAGATTAGAAATTATCTAAAGCAATAAAAAGTAAACACAACCACAACCACAACCACAAGAAAGGTGTTAAGATATGGTAGGAAACACTAAGGAAATGACTAGACTCCTATAAAAAGACCCAATGTATTAATTAGTTCTATTAAGCACTGTAATCTGATTTAGGACTTGTTCTTAAAATCGATTTGAAGTTTAAAAGCTTATTATCCCAATCTCTACTCACATAAGGTTATACAATAAGCATTAACCGAGACTTTTTCTCAAGAACTCAAAGTCAAGTTTCTCTAAAGATTAAGTGTTAGAGAATTTTCAAATTAAATTTGAACGGAAAGTATGCAACTTTCCAAAGTGGTGTTGATTGTATTTTTGTATGAACAGGTACAACCTTACAAAGAGATGTAACTTTCACACAGAGATGTTCGTGTGTTAGATTAAATTCAACAGACACTATTTTAATAATCATTGTAATGGTCTGTGAAGAGTTGTAATGATTGGTGAAAGGTTGCATAACACTCTATGAATTAGACCATGTACACCACTTGCAAAATCATCAGAAACATAACTAGTTTACTTGAAAATTGCTCTGTATCCTCCTTATATTCTTCTCATCTAATTTCTTTAATTTTATTCATTATTTTTCTTGCATAAGATTACCAATATTCTGTTAAACTGCAGTAACAGAATATTGTCTCTTGGCGGGTTTGTTATCAATAGTGTTCGTGGTTTAAATCGTTAGTGCACAACGATATTAAACAATTGAGGCTTCATTGTATATTGGAGGCACATTTGCATAACCCGGTGCATCACTCAGTTGGTTGGGAGCAAATAGTGTCTTAAGGAAAGCGACTTCTGTAATGTGCCTTGAAGCCCACATTTTATACTACTGCAATGTTTTTTGTTTTCTACAAACAACAATTTGGTTCAAATAATTTCACAGTGATAGCGAACTTCAACAGATAAAGGTACACAATTTCATATTTGAAACATTTTTTCTAACATTAAGCATGTATAAAAACTAACTTCTCTTTCATAAGAGCTTAAGATCAAAATGTGTGTTAGAAAGTCATCCAAACACCATACCTCAATCTTCTCATGTGAACCATTCTACAAATCTATGCTAAACTGTAGTCACAGATTAAGAAGAAATTGAAGAATATCAACGTAGAGATCAATGATTAAAGGGACTAAATATGGATTGAATATGGAATATAAACTAATTCATAACATTGGATAGTTAAATATGGTCACATCAATTCCCTAGCAAAGGGGTTTAGTTACACATGATGGAGAAACAAAAGAAAATAATCAAGTTGTAGATGAAACCCATGTAGATCTTCACAAGCTTCCTCTTAGTTCTTGGTGTCCTTGAGATTCCCTTGGTCAAGTGAGTCTTCTCTCCTATCTCCGATGAGCTCCAAGATGTGGTGGATGAGATTAGATGAAGGTGTAGGTGAAGATCTAGGTGTGCATGTGAAGGCAAAGTGTGTTTTGGTTAGGTAAGGAATTGTCAAAAGAGGTATCTATGAGGTTGTGGCTGGGTGGTGATGTAAGAGAATCAGAAAGGAGAGTATTTATATAGGTTTTCAAAATTAGGACTGAAAAATGTCACTATGCTGAGCTGGCACTATGTCGCATTTGTCCATGACCACGGCTGGATTGTGACAATCTCTGGACAAAAGATCGCTAACCATATTCGCGGTCGTTCGTGACAACATCTGCACCGCAAATTCCTCTACATTGAAAGTCGCTATCTCACTTTGCACAAGTTTGCAGCTGTTCATGACGACGGTTGGACCGCAAACTTCTCTGGAAATGCTGTCGCAATTCTTCTTCAAAATGATGTGGTTGATCATAACGAGAGAAATGTAGCAACATTCACTGGAATTGAACTCTGCGGTCTTGTTCTTCAATTTTTCGTAGTCGATCGTGATGACAGTTAGACCGTTAACTTCTCTGGTTTTGTTGTCGCGGCTCTTCAAGACAATAAAAGGCAGCGACACTCAAAAGCTTGATTTCTCTAGCTATTCTTCACTTTTAGCCCAGAACTTCTCCATATTTGCACAAATTCCCCTAGATATATCTAATCACCTTAAATCACTTATTTACACCATTAGATACCTAACCGAGAATCGAGCAAAAACATTGGAAATTGGGCTAAAATCTAGTATAAACATGGTGCGATCATCTGGCAGTGGAGGAGGCTCCATAAAATCTGGAAATAGTGTACAACGAAGGCGATGGATGAACCGAATCTCTGAAAACACTCCCGATCATATCACCAATAATCTGGAAACATGCCGTCAATACTAGATCTGGAAACATGCTGTTGATACTGGATCTAGAATCATGCCGCCAATACCGGATTTGGAAACATGCCGCCGATACTGGATCTGGAAACATACAGCTGAACCATATCTCTATCCGATGTAGCACGTGAAGAAGAGTTTAGCAAATGCTGGTGAGCTTCTAGGTTTCCTCTGAGTCGCTGCGGATGAGGGAGCTGGCGAAGGAGGGAGATGATGAAATCAAGGAGGGAGCTTTCTATGACGGTGACGGCCATCGCCGGAGGTGGACAAATCCACCTCCGGCATTTTGAAGTTTTTAATTTTATAATTTTTAAATTTATTATATTTAAATATATAATTATTATACCAATTGCTTATTTTTCATATTAAAATGATGTCTATTTTTGTCATTTCATCAAATACATTTTTCATCCTTTTAAAAGCAAATCAATTTTAAAATTTAGTTTACAAAACACCTACCCACCTTTTTATTAAGTTGATTATATCTTAAGTTAAGCTGTAAGGGGATTATTTTTTAAGTAAAACAATCCCAACATAGCTTTAGTCATGGCCTCTGTATCATTTTTACTGGTGTTTTCATAATGATTATTAAAAAAAAAAATGTTCGCCTTCATATTTATTTCATTATTCCCTTGACTTCTCCAACACAATTATGATTGGATCATTGGAAACTTAAAAAAAAAAAAAAAAAAATTAATTAATTTGACAGGGTCCCAGTCTACCAATAAGGAAAAATCATTGAATATTTCTCTGGAAGAATTGGGTGGATCTTTGAGGGTATGATCTTTGTAAAGATATCTTTGAAATTGTTTACAAAATTCTGATACTGAAAATTTTAATTTTAGTGGGACAGATCCTAGTACCAGCTTATTAAGAGCCAACGCTGGATTGGCTTGTTACTTTACATCCATCATATTCTCTTACCTGAGATTGAAAGTAGAGCTCTGTTGGTGATTACACTGTTGGAAGCAACATCAGTTAGCTGTATGTAATTCTTGCTGGTTATCAAGTTAATTGATAATTGTTCTGCCACAGGCCAAATGTAGCATTATATAATCAGCCACAGAGTTCAATTCGGGTAAGTATGGATTGGTTTAAGTTGACTGATCAGCATCTTGCCTAGCTGGGATTGTTGGGATAGATACTGGTTGGTAAATCCACTTCTCCATTCATTTCTTATTGTAACACCTTAAGATTTTTACATTACTGATATAGAATAGTAGATTTATATAGTGCTTAACATAATACGATAAAATGAATGTTGATTGACGTGTATAATTTTGCTATGAATTTTTAGATTCATTATTCATCCCACCGAAAAAGCCTAACAATTGTCCAAATCTTTCTTAGATAACCTGTGTTTTAAGTCATGCTTTGTCATCAATGAGGCACAGATTTGCTTGAATTTTAACATTACAAATTTTCATTTCGTTAACCCATTGTTAATGATTTAGGAAAGCAACAGGATTATACTTTCGAGTAGTTATTTTTGTATTGAGCCATGTTTTCCTAATGGTTCTTGTAATAGGATGTGCCTTGGAGAGCATTTTTCAAGAGTCAAGCTGTACAGGCAACAATATATACTGGTGGTGGGCAAAAAACCAATAAACCAAACCGAACCGGTGAACCAAACCAATCCAATCGGTTATATGATCATTTCATTGCAGTTTAAGCATTATCTGAAGATAGAAGAATTTATTTTCTTTAAAGTTTTATGTAAACCATCTCAGTTTTCCATCCTTCCTCCGGTGGCTTCAGTATTTGTGACTAGCATTGCAAGCTCAAATTGCCGACAACTTAATTGCAAATGGAGTTGACTCTGAACAATTACTTCTTTCTATCCATGTTATTCATAATGGCTTCTTAAAAGCTCCATTCAATTCTATGTTTAGTTTTCTTTTGGTTTAAAAGGACAAAAGAATTTGTGCTCTGCACTATACTCTGCATTACAGATCTGCTGAAGTTTGCAACTATATATAAACATTTTTTTTGAAATTTTCACGAAGGGTATTACTAACACCGTCGGGGCAGTGCCTGGAATTGTTGGTGTTGCACTAACAACTTTTTGGAGTACCTCTCCTTTCTTGTGGGACTTGTGATAGACGTTAAGATAATTGTATGAGAAAAAAGACATATTGGCTCAGGTTGTTTTATATTTTTTCTGTGCTTTGTTACAGGGTCATTAGCTTAATCTTCTTAATACTAAAAAGAAAGAATGTCCCCAGGCTGATGATTACTGCTAAAGAAAAAGAAAAGAAAAGAAAAAAAAGCATTTCTATTCATCAACAAAATAATCGAATACAATATTTTGCCCTGAATTCTATTTATTATTTGATTGATTTTGAATGGAATCACTATTAGTTCCATCTTGTGTAGTCTTATCTGCATGCAGGGAGATCAATATATGGCATGTGAACGAATACGATGGAGAAAGGGGCTACCGTTATTGCCTCTGTTGAATTTACAAGTAAAGGCTCTAATGGCGGTATGTCTCCTGATGAAGTCACACTCAAAATGTTTCCGTTAAGTAGCATGGTTTGGCTGTGTATATTTCCATCCTTTGCTGTAAGATGGTATTCCTCTCTTGAATTCCCATTGACAGAACCTTGAGGTAGCTCGATTAAGTGCTTTTTATGAGCCTTGTGTTTATGTCTCAAACTCGAGGTATTGTTGAACTTGACGTTGGCCTGAACAGTTGTGCTATTGTCTAGGTTAATCAGAAGTAATGTGATTCCTTTCTGCAGGTTGAGAAATGCAATCGGGTCAAGAAATTAGTAGACTGATCTGATAGATACAAGATTATGGAAACATACTGATTGTTTTGCGCAATGAGCATAAGCACGTATCTTTTTGGTCCCAGAAAAGCTTGTTGACAGAACATTTCTTCCCATTAATCGGTGCCAAAGAAGGGCACTGCATAAAGAAAGCAGAGTTATACCAATAACTTTTAATTTCAGATATGCCACTGATATAAAACACGAGCAAGCCTGTAGTATTTTCTTCTTCAGACAAGTGATGGAAGATGCAGGCACAAAGATTCAATACCTGTAGTAGTCTGGGTTTGGTACGAAGGTTGTGGTGTTGAGTAAACCATAGTTACCTCCAATTAATGTCTGTCTACAATATGTTTTCGTATCATGAGCTGACGCCATGCCGAGGATATCCAAATACCTGTTTGTCATGTCCAAAACACCATTATCGATTAGAAATTAACCACAGAAATCCAATGATTTTGGTCATAACCTACCAACCACCTTACCAGAAGCTAAACACAAATGCATCAGTAACAAGATGATGGCCACTGTTATAAGCCCCTCCTGACTCGCCAACCCATGCAACTGCTGAAGTTGCAGAACTCTTGACGATGTTCTCAAGCTGGCTGAACGTCTTAATCTCACCATCGAGATAGGATGGATTGATAATCTTTTCGACAAGGTGCTGATCAACTCCTATAACAAAAAATGTCAAATTAGAACTACATGCACTGTGGAACTTGGGACTACAGAACTTTTGAAGATCATGTTTTCTCAGCCAATGAATCAATGATACCTGGCCCGAGATTGTAAATGTGGTGGGTGACCACCTCCACAGATTTGCCTGACTTATCTAAGAATTCTTTATACCAGTTTGCATCGAAAATTCCTCCGGGAGCTATTGTCAGCGGCTTAGGTTCCACATCCTTATAGATATTTTGCACTATATTTCGTAGAGAGATTGTATCTGAAGCATACTGATCTGCAGCAATTCTTGTTCCAACTCCCCTTCCAGACAATTCATTCCCTGGCCAGCCACAACATATATCAAAGTTCGAAATTTCACTTAAGAGCTTTAATTTTCAGTATCTATGATCATGAACAAATCGAAAGTGTTCTTACCAAGCTCCCAACCATGGATAGAGTAGTTCTTTTGGACTGTATAACGTATAAGGGATTCAGCATTGGTGTAATCCCAAGCTCCTTTGGCCCCATCAGGCTGTATAGTCCTTCCGGTGAGAGCATTTAATCCAAAAATAATCTTAGCCCTGAGTTAAACACGATTACACAAGGACAATTAAACGATTCAGATTCAATACGAGAAGCACAAGGTAAACGAAGAAAAGGAAACAAAATTGCCAGTACCCCGATTTCTTGAAGAAAGCATTGAGTTCATCCCATCTGTGCATTGGCAAACATCCCTGAGTGAAACCAAACATCTCTGAAACCTTTTTGACAAATTGAACACAGGGTTGCTTATTGTCTTCTGTACTGTATATGACCTTATCTTGCAAGGTACCGCCCAATCTAATCTTCAACGGTGAAAAAGCTGCAGTGAAGTATCAACCACAATGTAATTTTTAGGCAACCATAAGAGAGTAGAGAGCTAGTAATTTCAAAGAATGTTGTTATAACAAAAAAAAAAAAAATGTCTTACCTTTTATTGCATTCAAGAATGTAATGTTGTTAAGATCCTGCATGAAATAAACATCAGATATCAAAATGAATTAACTCTATTCGCATATTATATTAAAATGGAATGTTTTATGGAAAATTTTGTAAGATTATCTCTATTTTTTCACTTGATTTTAATTAATCAAAGGATTATACAATTCAAACTACCTTTGTTTACATGTAAAATCTCATAATAGATAAAATTCATTAAATAAAACTAAATATTCTTACCATCTTGATTATTTATCAAAAATTAGTAAAATATGAATACTTTTCATTGTATGAAATAAATTGTAAAATTTTCATTAGTTTGTTCAAGTCTACTGGTCTACCATTTTTTTATTAATAATTTTTGGGAAAGACCATACACACAAAAATTAAATCTCTTCATGACATGAAAAATTGGATCAGTTTAGTCTAAAAAAGATTCTTGGTTATATCCCATTGCCACCAATGCAATTAATAAAATTTAGAAATTTCTATTGATTTTTTTTTAAATTTAAAAATATCTATAATTTTCAATTAATTACAGAGATTTAAAGCCAAGCCCCAAAGTAACACCAGATGTAGAAACTAATATACTAAAAAGGAAATAAAATGCAGCAATATAATTGAAGAGATCTCAAATCTCCATCTAAAAATATAAACAAGCTTCAATATGAATCCTTCACAACTATAAATCTTCTAACATACATATATATTCAAGCATTTAAAAATCATCTAAAACAAAATTAGATATGAAGAGATTCAAGAGAAGCTAGCTTTACCAGATTGAGCAGAGAAGCTCTGCCCCAGCTGCATGTACCATAATCACATTTCTCAGGAGGCCACCAGTCCAAAGTGGTGCAAATAAAATCATCATCAATTCTTCCAATCACAGTTTTCCCATCAATGAAAACACTACTCTCTGACTCCTCTGAGTTCACACAAACAAAGCTAATGGAAAAAAACAAAAACAACAACCCCATTAACCAAGAATGAGAGCCCATCTCTGGACTGAACTCAAATATCCAAGATCTGAAGTTGACAACCACTTTTTTTTTGGGTACAGACTCTTTAGTGTTTGATGACAAAGCACTTTAGTTTTGTGTGCGAAGGGCTCAACTGTGTACTTCACAAACAATTGCGTACAGACTCTCAAATGTGTTGTTTAAGTAGAAAAATCTTTCAAGTGTTCCTTCAAATAATTGCGTATAGCTCTGGGTTTGTTTTGTAGTATTTAGATAAACATTTACTGGTCCATATTAATAAATTACAAATTTTATTTTAGATTTACTTACGATTTACGAGGTCAGCTTTTGGTCAAAGTATAATTGTTGTTGAACAAATTTGAATAATTAAAAACGTCAATGGACAGAAAAATAAAATAAAAAAGAAGATTATTTGTGGAAATGAATTATGAATTTATGATAAGGTGCACCGTGCACGTGAACAGGCAAGCAAGAGCATTATGTCACCATCTTCTTCTACTATTAAACTATTTTTAAATTGTCAAAACTCCAAATCCATATATTCATAAATGAAACCTTCAAAGTAGTTCAAACTAGCTTCTGATTCATCCATCAAAGCTAGCTTCTAACACAAAAGTCAAAACAGACATTCGTATTTTCGTGTCAATATGCCTTCAAGTTTTTCAACACTCATTATGCTGAGCAATTCGTTAAATTATATGAATTTTTGGGAACACAGTTATACAGGAGTTTTTATTTTTTTTATTTTTTTTTATTTACGGCTATTGATTTTTTTATTTTTTTTTACGGTATCTATTTATCCAGTCTTTCTATTATCAGTTCGTTCTGATAATAAATATATCAGGACAAAGAATGTGGATCATAGATTATGAAGAAGTTTTGATAAATACATATACTTTGAGTTAAAGTATGTAAATCTAGTGGTTCACATTTTTCGTCTTGATATATTTATTGTCATAACGAAATGATAATAAAAAATCTGCTATATATCCACATATCTTGACTATATATTTTTTAAAGCTTCAAGAGTTATAAAACTCTCATATTTGAGACAAACTCTCATAGTCGAGAATTGAGATTATATTCAAAATTAAACCATATTTGTAACCAATGGGAGCTGGCACGGCCATGGCACCCCCCAAACAAAAAATTATATTAATTTTTTTATTAAAAAAAATTTACATATTTGATCCTCTCTAAAATATTATATTTTACTACATTAACTCTCCCAAATAATTTTTTTTAGCTCTGTCCCTCTATAAATTGTAAGTTTGTGATATTACAAAGCTCTCCCAAACGACATTATAATTGTAAGTTATAATGTCAATTTTTTTTGTTTCTTTATCAATTCTTCTTTAATTAGTACTACTAATCAACCAAATTATTGTGTTTTGAATAGAGATACATATACCTGATTGGTAGCTTTTAATAAATTCAATTGATATCAACTATTCTGAAAACAAATATCAATTATTCTCTTAGATTCAAATCAATCTATTTTCCTCAAATTTTGTCTTCCGGATGTGGAAAATATAAAGTCTAATAATGCAATCATTATGATGGTATCTTAAGTTAAATGTATTCAAGTTTAATCATGGATTGGCTGTCATGTCCCCTTCTAGTGCCTCAGTAAGAACCATTGAATCAGACAAAATGGGGTTTTCAAAACAAAAACAAAAAAACAAAAAAAATGTGTAAAAGACTATTATGATTAGGTTGATTTTGAATTATCATCATCATCATCTTCTCCATTATCACCTTATATTTGTCCTTGGTGTTGTTCAATTCCTTTGAAGGATTTGACCGAAGTTTTTTAAGAGGATATAGTAATAAACTACTAGAGTCTAGAGGCTGCATGCATGATGAGGAATAAATAGCCCTGATATTTTTTTATTGAAAGCAGAAAACATTAAGTAGAGTCCAGGAAGCAAAGAAACAAATTATTTAAAAATGATTTCACAGAAAATGCCATGCAGATCCTGACACTCTCATCATTAATCTCCTATAATTATTTATAAATGCGAAGGTGGTCAAACAAATTAGCAGCAGTTAGTTAATTAGTTGATGAGTCACAACTGTATAAAAAATCAACATTCAGCCAGGATAAGCAAATTCAATTAATTAAGCTAAATTCAGTTAGTTATTTGTAAGGCCCAAACCTGGTTTCATCTGGGTTCAGGCCCAGATTCTTTGTTCTTCCGAGACTGGGAACTGAGATGAAGATTTTCTTCTTGCTATAGAAGGTGTTTGGATAAAATTTTCCAGGAAAGGTAAAGAAAATTACATACAAGGAGAAAATGGGATTTCTAAAAGAATGTATAATTATTTGTTATCTTCTCAGCTCATGAATAACAATACAATAGTGTAGTTTATATTATCTCTTGTTTGAATGGAACCAAGTTGATCGAGTTCCATCTAATGTAAACTAATGAAAGTTCAACATATGGCATGTGAACAAATACAATGGACAGAGGAGCAACCGTTACTGCCTCTGTTGAATTTACATGTAAAGGCTCTAATGGAGGTATATATATATATATATATATGTATGTATGTCTCCTGATGAATTCACACTTAAAATGTCTCCATTAAGTAACATGCATGGCTTGTCAGATATTGGTATTCCTCTCTTGCATTTCCTAGACAGGACCTTGAGGTAGCTCGTCAACGTTCTTGATATGAGATTCGTGTTTATGTCGCAACGTTGTGCTTGACTTTGGCCTGAATTGTAGTACTATTGTCTAGAGAAGTTCTTTTCAATATTATATAACGAATAAGGGATTCAGTAGTATTAATGTAACATCTGTTTAATATTCAACTAATTTTTCTGTTTATCTCTAAGTTCTGACTATGTGGAATAATTAAGAACTCTTAACATCTAAAAATGTTCTAGTGTAAATACTTTGCAACAATATATAAACCTTCTAACTAACATCTTCACATACTTCTTTAATGCAATCTTGATTCAGGTTTAATATAATCAAATGCCCAAATTCATTTGCACCCAAAATAAAAATAATAATTTTTTGATACGTATGAACATGAATAAATTGAAGTAATTAGAATCCAAACACAAAATCAGTGTCAACCGAGCCCATGTTTCACTTGTATAAACAAAAAGAACAAAACAGAAACAGAAATCATATTTGATGGTTGGGTGGGTTCGGTTGGAAACCTCAAGAACCGAACCCATGTTGGATTAATGTCTGTTTGCAGTATGATTTCGTATCATGGGTTGAGACCATGCCGAGTTGATCCAAATACCTGTTTGTTATGTCCAAAACATCATGATCAATTAGAAATTAACCACAGAAAGCCAAAGATTTTGGTCATAAGCAACCAACCACCTTACCAGAGGCTAAACACAAATGCATCAGTAACAAGATGATGACGGGCACTGTTATAAGCCCCTCCTCACTCGCCAACTCATGCAACTGCTGAAGTTGCAGAACTCTTGACAATGTTCTCAAGCTGACTGAACATATTAATCTCACCATCGAGATAGGATGGATCGATAATCTTTTCGACAAGGTACTGATCAACTCTTATTAAAAAAAAAAATGTCAAATTAGAACTACACTCTGAAACATGGGACTACAAAAATTTCCAAAATCATGTTTTTCCAGCCAATGATACCTAGCCCGAGGTTGTAATTAAATGTGGTGGGTGACCACTTCTACGGATTTGCCTGATTTATCTAAGAATTCTTTGAACCAATTTGCATCGAAGAATCCTTCTGGCATGGAGCTATTGTCAATGGCTTTTATTCCACATCCTTATAGGTATTCTGCACTATATTTTGTAGAGAGATTGTATCATAAGCATACCGATCTGCAGCAACTCTTGTTCCAACTCCACTTCCACACAATTCATTCCCTGACCAGCCCCACAACATATATCAAAATTCGAAATTTTACATAGAGCTTTAATTTTCGGCATCAATGATCATAAACAAACGGAAAGTGTTCTTACTGAGCTATGGATAGAGTAGTTCTTTTGGACTGTGGAACGTATAAGGGATTCAGCATTGGTGTAGTCCCAAGCTCCTTGGCACCATCAGGCTGTATAGTCCTTCCAGAAAAAATTTATATTTTTAGGTTCATTAGCTGTACATTACATATATAGATACCACAAACATTATAGATAAAGATGGGCCGGTTCTAAAATGAATTTGAGGGTTTTTTTTTATTAGATATTAATTGGTATTGGATTTTGGAAAATGTCATCGCACTAATTATTTTTTTAATGATGTGTGGTTAATATTTAACAGTAATTTGTGGGTACTCGTGATGTTTTTTTCCCTTTAGGACATTATAATTTTTTTTTAAAAAAAATTGTGGGCAAATTTATGTTTTTTTAAATAGTATTTTGATTGCTTATTTAATATAGATTTGATTTTGAATCAAACAAAGGAAAATGTAGCGGTGTCTGGTCGAGAATGAAACAGATTTTTTTTATTATTTTTTTAAATATTACATTAATTTATGGTTGTTTTTTTTTTTTTTTTTTGGGACGGGTAGGAATCGAACCCACAACCTAGTATGTAGGTGTGACTTGTGAGGGGTTTTTTTAGAGAGAGGGAGGACTCGAACCCATAATCACATGGTTTAGGAATGAAACTGAAATCGAACGAGAATTAAGTTTCATTTAAAAAAAAAAAAAAAAAAAAAAATGAGTTAGGAAAAAAGACTTAATTACTTAAAATTAATTAAGGTGAAATTAAGTTTTCTTTTTTGAATATTGGGGTCCAAATAACTTGATTATCATAATTTTTAGTAAATATTGTAATAGGTAACTTCCTTCATTGTCTATAACTTTTAGTAAACATTGTAATTACGAATGGATAATTAAGTTTCTTTTTTTCATTTTCGAATAATAAACATGTGATAAAAAAATAATTGAGATACATACTTTATCTTTACGTATGAAACATTGGAGAGTTGGAGAGTTGGATTTGAGAATAATGTGAGGTACTGAGGTGTATTGTTAGGTGGGATACGTTGGTTTTTACTTTCTTCCCTATCTTATATGTTGTTTTTAATCTTTAAAAAATAATAATAATAATAATAATAATAATAGCCCAATCAATAATAGTAATTTAGCCGAACACATTTCATCAATAACATATTAACCCCAATAGAGTGTTGAAAGTACTTCAGATCCGGGTTTCCCTGGATAAGTTGCGATTGCACGAATAATATTTTCTTGGAGAATCCAACTAATAATTCCTTTATCCCAACAACAGTTCTTAGTTGTACCTTGATACTCATATGCATTGAAACGTTTAATCTTGTTTCCCCATTGAGCATAGCAATGAAAAAGGGTTGTACTAAATGCATTTTCGCGGAACGACCACGATATTGTCTGGCCTACGGCGAGCCAATATTCGCCAATGTTATTGTCCTTGGAACTACAATGAATGTACAAGGATTTCGCATTCGAGTGGAAACCATTCTTGATAACGATCGTGGTCTTTCCTGTAAAATGAAAGCCCATTGTTACCTTACAAATAGATGTCATCACAAGAATCCACAAGAAAACTTTTTAAAGTCAATCCCATATCCATTTTGCTGTAAAAGTGAATTCATGAAATTTTAGAAATCAAAAACATATTTTATCCATTTACATTCCCCTAGTATATATAGCCCTAGTTGTGTACAAACAAAAAGGAGAAACAATCAATCCTAATAATTCGTAGAACCAGTTATAGATCGGTTAACATGACCTAAAAATAGGCTAACTAGAAATCCAATCATTCCTCCCATTCAATCCACTCTTCTCTCCACCCATTAAAAAAGAACAGTCCGGAAATTTTCTAGATTAGATAAGGCTTAGAAAAAACGATGTGACAACAGCCTAACGAATACTTCATTGAGCGTAAACAAAGGTTTCTAGCTTTCAAAATAGACTCCATACTATTTTTAAGTATCCTCTGTCCTCCACCTCAAATTGAGTTTCTGTTTGAAAGATGAATCCATCAAAATCTATTAATCCAATTGATTATGTGTTGGCGGGACTACAAGAGAGAAAATGGCGGAAGAAAATCATTTGTATGGTGGAACTTTAGTTGTATCTCAACTAATTCCTTTCTAATTTTGACATTTTTCATTCTTTTAGTTGTCAACCGCTGCACTCACCACCATCAACCTCCTTATCTAAACTAATTATCCCTTAAATGCAACAAATTGCTTTTAGTTAATTACAATGTCAATAATGTTTCTTTAATTATCAATCTTCTTTAGTACTAATCAACCAAATTCTTATTCGAATAGAGATACATAAATATACATGATTGGTAACTTTATAGATTCAATTGATACCAAGTATTATGATAATCGAATCATTCGATAAGCTACCTAAACCATTTCAGGCAAGTGTCAGATATTCTTTTAGATTCAAATCAATCTAGATTTCTCAAATGTTGTCTTTGAGATGTGGCAATGGCAAGTATAAAGTGTTGGAAATTTTATTTAAAATTTCAAAATACAGCAATTAAATTTTATAAATTTTAGAAGTTGTAACCGTTGTCACTAATGATGATTTTATGTGTGCAATTATGTGACCGTTATGTCAATTTTATAACAATAAATATTTGACCATTATTCAAATTAATGGTATTGTTAATGGTGATTTTAATGTGCAACGGTAGGATTTTGAATTATAAATAGAACATTCGAAATCATTTTATGTAAGAACTTTGAGAACATTGAATCCCTTAAAGGTACCAAGAGGAATGAGAAATATATTTCAACTGTTCTAGAATACTATATTGGGAGTGCACCTTACGGTATTAACAGGTCATTGAACGCATAAATTATACCCATAAATTATAAACTATTATTGAATGAAACTGTTTAAAGCTAAATGAAGTGTGTCGTGTCGTGTCGTGTTATGCCATGCCATGTTGTGTACGGAATTGTGCTTTATCGAATTATATCTAGGTTGGTTCAATCTAATTTACATGTTTAATTAATTTTAGACATGTCTAGCATAAAATTATTCAACTAACTATTAATTAATGAAACCTCAGTTGATCATTAAAAAACAAAGATTAAAAGGTGAAAAGAATGTGAAGACAAATTAAATTAACGTGTATGTGAGTTGGACAAGTGTAGGCATGTGTCATGTACGTGTGTACTATACGTGTTGCCCAATGAAGACAGGTTTGAAAACCTAGACTTGTGATCGAAGACTTCGATCTCCTCTTTGGAACCAAACAAAACTGTCTACCTCTCTCTCATGAATGATGAAACTACCTGGAACTAACTGCTCTTGATTAATTAAAGATTAATTAATAAATAATATATAGTTAATGAATGGACCAACGGTGGTGGTTGTTCGACCTTAGACTTTGTTAATTAACAAAACTAAGCAAACATATAATTTGGTAGAAACTAGAAAGTTCGTTTTATTAAAATAAGCGTCTAGATCTTACATTGCTTTCTAATATTTTAATGAATTGTGTCAAATCAACCATCTTTCGGTTATTTGAACACAATAAATAACAATAATCGTAGTTCTAGTTAAATTATTTGCCTTTTCATTATTATAAACCGGATATTATATCGTTCTAACATCGAACACGTATCAGATTAGACCCATAAATTATAAACTATTATTGAATGAAACTGTTTAAAACTAAATGAAGTGTGTCGTGTCGTGCTATGCCATGCCGTGTTATGTACGGAATTGTGCTTTATCGAATTATATCTAGGTTGGTTCAACCTAATTTACATGTTTAATTAATTTTAGACATGTCTAGCATAAAATATGAATCAGAATACCAAAAACTCAATAAATAAATAAAAGATACAAAAACTCAATCAACATTTTTGCACAAATAAGAATAAATTGTAAATAAATTATGCCTTATTTTAAATTTTTGCCTAAAGGCCCGGATACTCTTGAGCCGCCCCTGGTCACTCCAACAATCAAAGACAACAATCCAAAGATTATACGACGCAGCGGCTTACAGAAATGAAAACTCATTAGTCGATCTTTTACGGGAGGATTCTCTAGTTCTTGAAAGCGTTTTATCGGGATGTGCTGAAACACCCCTTCATGTTTGGGCCATTTTTGGGCACATCAGTTTTGTGAGAGAAATTGTACAAAGAAAGCCAGAACTAGCAAGGGTGGTCAATTCCAGAGAATCATTACCTCTGCCTCTTACAGGTTACAGCTGCAAGAGGCCACAAACAGGTTGTCAAATTTCTTATTTGTACATATCCTAGAGGGTGTGTTCATAAGGATATTAATGGGAGGAATCCCATCTACATAGCTGCCATGAATGGATACACTGATATCATTCAAAAAATTCTTCACATAAGACCAGATTCAGCTACAATCTTGACAAGAAGTGAGGGCACCATCTTACATCCCTGCATTAAATTCAACCAATATAAATCTTTTAAGCTGCTGGTGGAGAATGATCCAGATTCTATGAGTGTTAAGGATGTTGATCACAACACTATTTTGCACATGGTTGTCAGCTAAAAACAAGCAGAGGTATGCTAGCTTATTGAAATCTTGGACTGCTTCTTTGTGTTGCATTATTTTGATATTGGATTTATTGTTGTCTGTTAATCATCACATCATAGTAATTATCAATAAAATCTAATGTAGCAATTTGGTTTTAACATAGGCACATACATGTTGAATCGTGCAATGATTTTTCAATATATATTCAGTTAAAAGATCGTATAGTTAATCAGGGCTGGCCCTAAGATTTTCGAGGCCCGAGGCGAACTATAAAAAATGAGGCCCTTGATACTCTTTGTACGTATGTTTACTTGATTTTTTTAAAAGGGAGTTCAAAATAAATAATAATAATAAAAAAAGATTTAATCTTTGAAATTTGGACAAAAACTTATATTTGAAGAGAACAAATTCTACCCTGTATCACAAGTTTGACAAAACTTGCTCTCTTATAATCTTTCAAACTCAATCACATCCAGAAAACATCATGCATGCACAATTGCACGATAAAGGTCATTTTAATTAAATAGCAAATTTCACCGAACTGTTATAAGGTTTGCTAGTTAATTGACACTCACTCCCTTGATGTTAGTCAAACTTAAACATGAGCAAACTTAACCATTAACCATGTTTGACCAACAAAAGTAAGGGTATTTTCATTATTTCAAACTTATTTATAAAAAAAAAAAAAAAGTTAGAATTTGTTCTCTTCAAATATAATTTTAAAATTCTACCCCACATCACAAGTTTGACAAAAACTTGCTCTCTTCAGATATAATTTTAAAATTCTACCCCGTATCACAAGTTTGACAAAAACTTGATCTCTTATAATCTTCCAAACCCCATCACATTTGGAAAACAACATTTATGAACATCGTGGATGCACAATTGCACATTAAAGGTCATTTTAATTAAAGAGTAAATTGCACCAAACTATTATGAGGTTTGCTAGTTAATTGACACTCACCTCACCTGCCGTCAGTCAAACTTAACCGTTAACCATGTTTGACCGACAAAATTAAGGGTATTTTCATCATTTCAAACTTATTTAAAAAAATATATAAAGTTAGAATTTGTTCTCTTCAAATATAATTTTAAAATTCTACCCCGTATCACAAATTTGACAAAAACTTGCTCTCTTCAAATATAATTTTAAAATTCTACCCCGTATCACAAGTTTGACAAAAAAACTTGCTCTCTTATAATATTTCAAACTCCATCACATCTAGAAAACAACATTTATGAACATCATGCATGCACAATTGTACATTAAAGGTCATCAAGTAAGCATACATAGGTCTCGATACTCTATGAATGCTTACTTGATTATTATTTTTCTCTAATAAATACTTGTAAAAATTAATATAATAACTCAAACTCAAGACTATAACACAATAAAATAGTAAATAAATAGTACTAATTAACCTTACATAAAAAAATGAGATTTTTCGAAAGAAAAAAATATATATATTGATTTAATTACCTTTAAAATAACGACTTCTAAATTTTCGTATCAAGAGAGTTTTAAATTTTTTTTTTAGAGATATAAAAGAAGATTATTTATGGCAAACATGAGTATTGCTAGGATTCAACCCATTGCCACCATTGATCCAATGTTGTTGTTGTAAGAAATGATAAATGAGTTTCTATTGGTGGACCTTTAAAAAAAATTATTTGTATATGGTGGGTCATTTTTTAAAGTCATTTATGGGCTGGGTTTTCATTGGTGGGCCTTTTGAAAGAAAAAAAAAAATATGTGTATAGTAAACCATTTTTAAAGTCATTTATGAGCCTATTTTGTTTAAAATTTTATATGAATAATATTTTAGAATTAATATTTTTTTAACTATAATTTGGGGACCCTTTACAATCGGGGGGCCCTAGGTGGTTGACTCATTAGACTCCCCCTAGGGCCGGGCCTGTAGTTAATTTTGATTTATCTTAATTGCTAATTTGATAAAAATATTGGTATATACACTGTATTTGGAGTTGCAGGAAAAGAAATAAATAATGGCATCCTCACTCTCGTTTCAAATTGTCCTCCCATATACACAGAGAGAGAGAGAGAAGAGTATATCATAAGCTCATTTGTTTCGCTGATTTTGAGGAAAAAAAAAACAGAAAGAGAGATAGAGAGAGAACTCAGGTGTGTTTTTCCATCTTCTTCTTCATCATTCATTTTCTATGTTTTAGTGTGTTGTTTGTTATTTCAGTGATTCACTTTTTGTGATTTCAAAACCAAGACTCTCTATTTTTATTGCTTTTGATCAAGTATGTCGTGTCGTGCCGTACCGTGTCGGAATCATACTTTATCGGACTGTGCCTAAACCAGCTCGACCTAATTTACATGTTTAATTAATTTTGAACATGTCTAATAGAAAATATAAATTATAATACCAAAAACTCAATTAACATTTTTGCACTTTACAAATAAGAATAAATTTTAAATAAATTATTTTAATTATTAATTTAATATTTTTTACATTATACATTCAAAGCCTCATTTTAATGAACTCTAAAGACAACATTCTTGAAGATGGAGGATTGTAATGTTCTGAAATTCTTATATAACAATTGGTCTTGATACAGTAATTGGAACTTAAGAAATCAATTGTTTTTTTTTTTTTTAAATAATATCACAATTTCATTAATCTGATTAATATAAATAAAAGTCCAGCACAATCATTTTTTTTAATATAAAAAAAAAACATCAAATTCCATATAATTCTATATAAAATTCAAACAAACTCTATAGATAATTATGGAAAAAAAAAAAAAAAAAAAAACTATATGAAATATATGGAATTCATAGATTCCATCTAAATTCATCACTCCAAACTCCAACGAACTCGATCCCCCCCTAGTTTGTGATTAGTCAATTATCATACTTGTCATACAAGGGTTTTAAGTTTTAACAGTATTAAAATATTAATAATATGCACATTTAAATTAAACTAAGAAATCTTCCATGGAATATTTGTTGATTTTAACAAAATTTTCTTATTAGAATGTTAAAAATATCGAATTCTATTTTTATTTTTTTGAAAAATTAAAAAAGTGTTCAAAATCTAATGTTTTGAGAAAACTCATGTCTAAAAATTTCTAACTGACCCCCATATAATTCTAAATAAAGTCCATTCAATTCTTAGCCCAAAAAAGCAATTCCTCACTTACAATGTCACGCTTCACTTGGCCCAATATCACTCTAAACATGTATTTGCATTTCAAACGACACCGTTTGCATTATTCGGCTTTCGGCCCAATACTATATTCTCTCCACTCAACATTTTTCGTTTCAGTCCGCCCCACAAGTTAGTCGGATCCGGGTTCGGTTAAAAAAGACAAAAACTATCATTTTCATATCAAATAAATATTTAAAATAAAATTAATTAATTAAAAATCATAAATAAATAAAAATAAAACAAATTGAGATGGAATTTATGATGTTTTATATGTAAAATTAAATTAATCAAAATAACAACAACAAAAAATTAAATAATAATAATAATAAGAGACAAAATGAAGTTGGTCCAGTGGTATGTCTCCCACATATATATCAAGAGGTTAATGGATAATGTGAAGACAGCAAGTAGAAGAAAACCATTTCCTTATTCATTATCATTCCAAAAAGAAACATAAAAATATTCCTATCTATAACACACACAAAAAAAATATATATATTATTATTATTATTATTATTTCATCAACTAATAATAAAATTAACAAAAATTCCAAAACTAGGGGACAAGTCCAACTTATGCCAACAAAAGATATATCGATCGGTCGTCTTCATGAAACAGGCCTAGTTGTTTCAGTTTTCAGGGACTTTGGCTGGTGAGGTTGGTGTTGGTGATGCACCTCCTCCAGACACGACTGTCGCGCAGTAGTTCTTGAGCAATGGTGGGAAGAATGGGTCGAAAGGGAACACCTTAGGCCAACACTTGTCGTCAACTTCATTCAAGGCCTTGCAACAAGCAGGACCGAGTAATTGAACTTGGTGGCTCAAGAATGAGGTTATGATCTCTTGGACACAACCTTGGACGCTCTGGAGAGTCGATAGGCATTGCAAAACATCAGGGTCCTGCCCGAACAATGCTGTAAATTCTGTTGAAGGTTCGGCTGCTGAACCTGGAGATATCACCATGAAAAAAACATGCTAAGATCAATGCAATTGAAAAATTAACACTGGTTTGAGACATTTTGGTTTTGATGAGTACAAAGTTTGGTCACTAAATATTGAGATGATGATAGTACCGGGTTTTTCAAATTTTGTAGTGATGAAACATGATGTAGGTGGTATGGTTTTATAGGGTAGAAATTTAATTAATAATGTCTTTAATTCTCTTGCATTCACTTCTCTATGTTACTTTTTCTGTATTTATTGGATATAATTACTGCTAGTTAAAGAGTGAAGAATCGGTAACTTACATTAAGTAGTTTTACCATGTTTCGGGGGTTATAAGAATCGTAGAAAATCGACTAGATTTTTGGGTTTTCAATATGATCAAATTGCATGATCCTATGAATAAATTAGTACTTATCATATACCCATCATTATAGTACAATATAAGGAGTAACATAAAGAATCATTATTTTTATAAAAAATAAATAAATAATTATCATGGTTTCATTGAGTAGGAGCAAAAGAAAACAAGGGCTACTTAATTAAGCCCCCGTCCTGTAGCTGTTTTTCAGCATGTTTTCGTCTCGTTTTCCAAAAATAATTTTGAAATCATGTTCGTTAACCATTTTTCATTTTATTTTCAAAAAACAAAACCAGTATTAACAGTGAAATATTTGAGTGACAATACTATCGTTTTTTTTTTGTGACAATACTAGTTTAAATTAAATTGTAGACTGCATCTTGAAAATAACATTGTCTGTGACAACATAATAACTTGTGGGGATCAAAACTGTGTTTCAATGCTATTTGGTGAAGACATATACTGTTTTTGCTTGAAGCATTAATAATTATCATGTATTTGTTTTCTTATGTCACAAAAAGTTGGATGATATGCCTAGAAATAGTCTTAAATTACTGTTAGAAAACAGGAATTCTAAACTTGCATTAACGAGCTTGAAGAAAGGTTTTGACCTTATTTCCTGGTACTGTGCAATGAAATTTTATTACCAAACCTGGTGCATCTTTATGCATAAAACTTGTGGCTCCTTAGTAACTTATAAAAGCTCAGAATAGTTATAAAAGGAACTACTAAGCTTTGGTTACTATAACCTCCAATTGGAGCAGAGTAGTTATTATCCAGAAGTAGTTGAACTATATTTAAGCAACATGTGCAGCCTTTATTCTGCAGTGAGAACTGAGAAATGTGTGCCTATTAGATGTATAAGATGTCTATCTCACATGTCATATTTGCCTTAAAAACCATATAATAGTGCTAAGTTTAGCCTTATTTGCATGCCTTTTGGTTTGTTTAATCTTTTGTGTGGGTTCTGAAACACTTTGTCTTGTTTATTTTGTCATCTACATACGGATTATCTTTCGGTATAGAATAATTTCCCCATAGACCAAGTTCATTTATTTCCATTGCACCAAGTTCATTAAAAATATTTTGTATGTATTGCTCTGTTTAGCTGTTGTTTTTTTATTCTATTGTTCTACTGTTCTATTCGAATATTGTAAAGTATAATTATTATTTTTATTCTTTTAGGATATTATTATGTTGTCGATTCGGGATACATAAACATGCCAGGATTTTTAACACCTTACAGAGGTGAACGATATCATTTACGTGATTATGAAGGACAAGAACATGCACCAAGAGCTCCAAAGGAGTTATTTAATTATAAGCATTAATTGTTATGAAAAGTAATTGAACGGTGTTTCGGTGTTTTAAAGGCACACTTCACTATTTTGAAAAATATGCCTAATTATCGTTTACATAGGCAACGCCTCATACCTATAACATGTTGTGTCCTACATAACTTTATTCAATCACAAGGTCGTGGTGATAGAATGTTTAAGGAATATGAGAATGAAGATATGTTAATTGATGGAGAAGGAGAAGGGGAAGGGGAAGGAGAAAGCAGACTAATTCCTAATATTGACTTATCTCCATCAAATGTACCTCTAATGAGTAATGTTAGAGATGAAATTGCAAAAAAAAAAAAAAAAAGGTGGAGAGATTACTCACGCAATAGGAGGTGGTGTCTTCTGTAATTTATTCGTGATCTTATATAATTAAAAATAATCTATGATTATGGAAATCGATATTTATGTATTTTTTGTTAAAGCTAACAAATCAAATATCATACAATCCTTTTTATAATTCAACTAAAAATGATTGAATGGTCCGTAAAAAATGATTAAATTCAAATTATTATATTATTATGAATAGTTGTATAATTATTTCATATGTATATATTAAATTATAAATTATAACTTTAAACGGATGAAAATAAATATTACAACCTTATGAAGATATTTTAAAGAGATGGGAGAGTCAAATTACACATGTAAAAATTCTTTAGTTTTTTATGTTTTCAGTTATTTTACCAGACGTGTTTTTACTGTTTTCATTTTCAGAATTCAGCTTTCAATGAAGCTACCAGACACGTTTTTACTGTTTTCATTTTCATAATACAGCTTCTAGAGTTCCAGTATATGCTACCAGACGCGTTTTCAAAATTTGAAACTGAAACCTAAAACAATATTTTTATTTTTATTTTTATTTTTATTTTCGAAATATAGCCATTGAAAAACGCTTACAAGATGGGCCCTAAATCTTCCAAAATGCAGATTCATTTTCTTGGCAACTATTTTCAATGATTTTGTCAAGAAGATGCTTCTTTCCTCTGTGTTACGGTGTGTAACAGTGTAAGATGTGTCCAAATAGATCGGGCTCGAGCCGCCTGACCCATCTAAAAATTGAACACGAGGAGGCAGCTCTTAACATCAAGGGTTGGGCCCTGGTCCTCTGTCCAGTTCAAGGTCCAAATCCGTTTGAAGCCCGGCTCTCTTTTATCCTTACGGGCCACCCATCAAAAAAGTTCCTCTGTTGACAAAGGATCATTGAATATTACCACTTCGTAAGAAACTTCTTCCGTTGAATTTACTATAATTATTTATTTATACATTAATAATAACCTACACATAATTATTATTCCATTTCAAAATTTTTTTGATAAATCGATTATAATTAACTACTTTATTCATGATTTTCAAAATAAAAATTATTTATATGCTTGTACATTCTTTTCTTTTTTTGACAATATCACGTTATCCGGACTAGGTATATTTTTTTTTTAAACTTTTATCATTGGTAGATTTCGAGCCGCTGACATAGGAGACATGGTATTGTTTATTAGTAATGTATGTTTAAGAGTCAATTTATTGTTTAAGGACCAACACTACAACGTAACACTTCTGAAGGTGGGGTATCAGGTAGTTGGGCCTGAGAGGTGGATTGTGAAATGGAAATGTGAGGGATACGATTTTATTTGAGGGGTCAAGATGTATTATATCATATGAATTTCACACACGGTGCATGTACTATAGAGTTATAAGTTAAAACATTGTAGTTAAACCTCTCTTCTTTTATCGAAAATTAATGAAATTCAATTACTTCACAAAATATTTAAGAATTTCAATTTTTTCATCATTTTTTTTTTCTCACTTTTAGATAAAGTGAATAGATAGTTAAGATATAATTATTTTTCGAGTATCATTTTATCAACATCGATGAATACTTGCATTCAGTAATACAGTCCATACAAAACCAATTTTTAAACAAATATGACTAGTCAGATTGGTCAAGTATTCATGAAAGTTGCATGGGTTAAGAGGTTAGACTGATTAATCAATGATGGATAATAAAATAATAGAATTACTTTTTTGCAATTTATATGATACCAATCAGTTTTCCAGAGCGTCGAACAATTAACAACACAGTATTGTTTTTTTTAATTTTTTTTTTTTTTTTTTTTTTTGTGCTTTGTCATTTCAGTTTATATATTATAATAAAATCCCTATTTCAAAAAATAATAATAATAAAACCCAGTATTATTTTCTCTCAAAACCAATATCGTTAAGTATTATAATAAAATTTGCAAAATACTTGTAGAGTCTAATAAATTTTGTTATTAATCTAATTAATTTGCAAAATACTTACCATTTCTGTTTCTTTGTTTATTAGTAATTCATGTTTAAGTTAGCAGCCACCTGCCCCCAAAACCCCATAAAGCGTATTTTACTCAAAGGGTTCAAAACAATTTTGTCACTATTTGGGGCACTTTTTGTAAGACAGACACCACGTTACTAATTTAAGTTTAAAAGGCACCTATTTAGGTGACCAGACAAAAATACCCCTTTTTGTCACTTTGTGTCTTTTTCAAACGTTAAGAGAAAACTTTTTTGAACCTTTTCGTGCATTTTCGAGCCTTTTTACATTGTTCGAGCATTTTAATACATATTTCGAGCCTTTTAAACAGTTATCCAAGCCTTTTTGAACATTTATCGAGCTTTTTTAAACTGTTATCGAGCCTTTTTAAACTTTTGTCGAGCCTTTTTGTACATGAATCATGCCTTTTTGTACTGCAATCGTGCCTTTTTGAACCGTATTGTAATCGTGCCTTTTTGTATAGTAATCGAGCCTTTTTGTACAGTAATCGTGCCTTTTTGTACTGCAATCGTGCATTTTTGAACCTTTTATGAATCGAGCCTTTTTGTACATGAATCGAGCCTTTTTGTACAGTAATCGAACCTTTTTGTACTGCAGTCGTGCCTTTTTGAACATTTATGAATCGAGCCTTTTTGTATAGTAATCGTGCATTTTTGTACTATAATCGTGCCTTTTTGAACCTTTATTTCGAGCCTTTTTGAACTGCCCATGAGCCTTTTAAAATGTTACCCGAGCCTTTTCAAGGAAAATTCATAGGTTAATCAGTTTAATACACAGTTCGAGCCTTTTAATGAAGTGTTCGAGCCTTTTCATACACTACCCGAGCCTTTTCACAACCATACTCAGATTGACAAATCAAACCAAAATCAAAAAAATCTTCAGGAGCGCTGCCCCTTAACGAGCTGACCGGGCAGCTCGACTACCGCGAGCTCAACGGGGAGCTCGACCCCCGAATGCGTCTGCGTAGCGCCACAAAACTAATTATCCAATGAAGATGTATTGATAATGTTACGATGTTCAACCTCCATTGGAGGTATGTTATAGAGAAACATGAAAGAATAAAACTCAGAAAACTTCGAAGTAAAAAAGAGAATATGTAAAGTAAGGGTAATTTTGGTAGTTCACCATAATAGGTGCCTTTTAAACTTAACTTATTAAAGCAGTGACTTTGTCACCGCATCAGTTCAAAAATGTGACATTTTCCACCAATTCCACTTTACTCAAATGATCAAAAATCTACCGATAGGTTGGGTTTTTATTTATGTTGAGAATTGACCAATTCCCCAATTGATCAAACTTTTGCTTTGAATAATAAAAAAAAAAAAAAAAAAAAAAAAAAAAAAAAAAAAAAAAAAAAAAAAAAAAAAAAAAAAAAAAACTTTTGCTTTGAATATTAAAAAAAATATATCTAAAACACATTTTAGTTTTTGTACTTTATAAGTTATTAAAAAAATTATCTTTTTTAAATACAAGAGTTATATTAATAAATATTTAACAAAAAAATTAAATTTCAAAGCAAAGAAACTTTTTTCACTTCTCAAGGCATTTTGATATGGGAAGTGGGAACTACAGAAATTGAACACCCATGTGATCACAATCAAATAAAAATCAATCCATTTAATTCATATATATTTTTTATATCAATTAAAACTTGCCATACAAACACATGGTCCCTTGCCATGGTGGTAGGCCTTCCCAAGGGAACTCCCCACCACCAAGTTTCAAGACCTAGTGTATACATGATATGTGCAAATTTTCCCACATATTGTGTGGGTGTTGTCCCACTATATGTGGGTGCTGTCTCTCTTCTTGTGGGAGTCGCAATCCGAGCTGAGCTTGTAGAACTCAATCTCGTCGGTCCCAGCAATTGTTGTTGTATTCAACAAAAAAAACAAAAAAAAAACTTGCCATACAAGTATCCATTAATATTGTTACATGAATCCTAATTAAAAATGGATAAAGTGTTATGTAGGAAAATTTCCTTTTCCTTTCTTCAATTTTTTTTTTCTTTTTTATTCTTTTTACTGTTTTGATTTGTGTGGCTTAATTAATTTGCCTGCAAAAAGCTGCAGTACTGCCACTTGTTTGACTTAAGCACCATGATCACACAGTAATTCAGAAATCAAATTTTTTTTTTATTACATCAACAACTATCAAGACCAGCAAGATGAGGCTCTACAAGTACGGTCCGGACACACAACTCCCATAAGGGGAGAACGCACCCACATAAAGCTGAACATATTAATTTAGTCAAGTAACTGAAATGGCAAGATGACTTCCCCTTTTGTGACATCATTCGCCACTGCTCCAGCACTCTCCTAAATTCTGAAATGGAAATTTTGTGTACTTTCTTTTGGCGAATTTGGTTCCTTAGAAACCAAAGAACCCATGGTACTATGTGGGATACCTCTGAGATTGTCTGGGAGTGGGCGACCAAGTTTGTGGATAAGTTCCAGGCGGCAAACAGTAAAGTCACTGGGAATCAGATGAGAGAACAAGTCGAGAGACCAAAGTGGCAATGCCCCACCAGCGGCATGTTTAAATTAAACACTGATGCTGCCCTCTTGGCAACACAGATGAAAGTGGGGTTTGGCATTATCATTAGAAATGACTTAGGGGCTGTGATGGGATCCTCAATCCAGGCAGCTGTGGCCACTGTGTCCCCTCAAGCTGCAGAAGCCATGGCAATCTTCCGTGGGATAACTTTTGCTTTGAAAACAGGTTTCCTTCCTCTGGTGGTGGAATCTGATGCAAAAGGGGTGGTGGAGCTGATCAACAAGGGCGTGCCTTCTGATGCTGAATTTGGGATTGTCATTGCTGATATCTTGTCTTTAATTAACAACTCTCCTATGCCTATTACTGTGACTTTCTCATCTAGAAACTCCAATGGTGTTGCTCACGAATTGGCCAAACTTGCTGCTAGAGCTACCTGTAACTATTTCTGGATGTATTCTTGCCCTCCTCATGTGGAGGCTCTTGTTCTGGGTGAACGCCCAAGCTAGTTTGTATCTTTCCTGGTTTATGTAAACCTTTTCAAAAAAAAAAAAAAATTATTTGTATATGACACTATATTATCATAGCCAACTCTTTAAAAAAAACCAAAACTTTTACTAAAAGAATATGCAGAATGTCAAAAAGGATAGCAATAAGTGGTCTCATTTTACTAGTTTAGTTTAGAAGGTATTATCAAGTTACTAATTATTAATGAAAAAGAAAATTTATAATAACCTCTTATCCTATAAATCAAAACTTATTAATTCCATTGTTATCTACGAATTAAAATTTTGTTCATTCTCTTCGTATATTATTACAATTACGGACAAAATTATATTGATTGTGTGGTAAATCCCTCACACTTATGCCACGAAGTCGTAAGTTCGAGTTCTCATCCCTCCCAAAAAAATTTAAATTTATAAAATATTTTTTATTTAAAAAAATATATTATAACTACTCCGCAACTATTGTACTATAAAGTTATAATATCATGGCTAAATCTCTTATTTTATCGGAAACTAATGAAGTTCAATTACTTCATAAAATATTTGTGAATTTCAATACTCTCATCATTTTTGTTTTTTCTTATTTTTTTTAAACATGTGATTAGTTGCTATAGATAAAGTGAATGGGCAGTTAAGAAGTTAGGATATGATTCTTTTTCAAGTATCACTTTATCCACATTGATGAATACTTGCATGTAAATGCAAAACAAATTTTTTCCTTGTCTAGTCTTCTTCTCCGCGCACAAGAGAAAAATAAAATGACTAGTTTGTTAGACTGGTCAAATATTCATGAAAGTTGCATGGATAAAGGACTAAGGAGTTTAGAATGATTAGCGAATAATATATGAAAAATAAAATAATAAAAACAAAGAAATAACGGATAATAAAAAATAGCCATGTTAGAATTACTTTTTTGCAATATATGGTACCAATCAATTTTCCATGTTAGAATTACTTTTTTAAAAAATTATATTTCTTATTTAAAAAAGAAAATTCTTCTTAAAATAAAAAAGTAAAAATATTTAAAAAAAAATTAAATTTCAAAGAAAAGAAACTTGATTTCTCACTTCTCATGACATTTTCGTCCATGCATTTTGATATGGGAACTAATTAAAGAAACCGAACACCGAGTGTTGCTATTGACACCCCCCATTACTGAACTATTTATGCCTCACTTTTTAAAATTTTGATTTAATTATATAAAATTAAACAGTTTTATTAATATTTTTGATTTATTTTTAGGACTACCCTTCTACTTATCTTTCAAACTTTAGGGGTCGTTTGTTTTTTTGTCTGAAGACTGAATAGTCCTGAATTTTTTTTAAAAACCGAAGAGGGACTGAAATATGTACTTGAATGATATGTTTGTTTGTTTTTTTTCTCACATCTGAATGTATTATCAACATGTTTGTTTTTTAAAAGTAAAATTGTTTGAAAATAAGTAATTTTACATTTATACCCATGTTAAACAGTTATATATATAATATGGAATAAAAACAATCCAAAAATAATAATTATATAGAACACATATGATCATGATCTTCTTCTTCGATTACAAACAAACTTCATTTTTACTAAGAAAAAAATAAGATTTTTTTTTTTTTCAAAATATAAAAGGGACAACAGGAAAACTCATACAAAATAATCTAAAAACAATAATATATAAATACATCACCCTAATATCATAATAAAGTATTGATATTAAACACCAGTATGAGGAGTGATTAGGGTTCTTTTTTATTTTTAAAGCTATTTAAAATAATTTTTATACATAATTAAAATATGCTTCATCTCTAATCTTTATACATAATTTTCTCATTTCCATTCGCATGACTTGTTATTTCTTCTTATTTCATGGTAAAACCATCTTTTTAAGTAATTTGATAAAAGAAAAAAAAAATATAAAATAATTTTAAAAATGGGATATAAATAGTTCAGTATTAACTATTATGGCTATGGGTGTGTCAAATAGCACCCCTCTTGAACACCCCATCACAATGTTTTAATTTGTGTAGCACTGTAGCTTAATTAATTTGTCAGCAAAAAGCTACATTAAGTACTGCCATTTGTTTGACATCCAATTCTCATGGCATAACATGAAGAATGAATGAATTAATAGGTTTCTTACTTTCCTCTCTCTCTCTCTCTCTCTATATCATAATTAGAATTCTCTAGAATTATTCTTCTTCTTCTTCTCTTTCTCTCTCAGACTTTTCTTAAGATCTTCTTCTCTCTCACTCTCAGATCTCTTTTCTTTCTTCAAGTCTTCAAAGGTCGCCGGATCTCCTTTTCTGGTCCTCTGTTTTTTTGTTCTTCTTTCTTCTTGTCTGGTGTTGTGTGTCTGTAAGGTTTGGTGTAAGCATGTTGTGTTGTGTAGTGTAGTGGTGGTGTGTTGGCGTGTTGTTTGTTTCTCGGGAAACCTGGTATTCAGTTGTAGCATTAGCCAACACATCCATCAATAATCCAAGCCAACGTACGATCTCCTTAGCTAGCTTCTACTCTGATTCCCTATATACGAGTCCAAGTCCAGGTAATATTATATTATTATTTAGCTTAGCTTGTTCAAATAAAACTGTTTGAATAAGTGTGTTTTTCTTGTTAATTAAGGGTATCATATTTTTTTTTTAACTCCGAAAACGTATAGAACCAAAAATGTGTAAATCTAAATGATGTTTTCAGTATTTAATTGCTTCCTAAATCTTTTATTTTTCTGAAAAGTTGAAATGCTTTTATATATATGGATGACTGAGGAACACATGCATGTATTGTATATTATATATATATATATATATATCATATTTTGTTTTAATTTCTACTTAGTTTCTAATTTTATGTTAATGATCTCTCGTGAACATATATATATATATATATATATACACACACATACATACTTGCAACTAATAATTTTTTTTATACCTAAAAGTAGGCAATATTAATCTCGAATGGATCCGGATATGCAAAGGGGCTTGTTGATTTCAGCTTTAATTATCGCTGCAACTGCATTCAGAGAATTCAACAATCATCCAGGGGCCGGCGCCTATTTCTTAGCTTCTATGGCCGCAGCTTTCCTGGCGTCTGTGATCATAGTACTGCTGATCATAATTAGTTGGTTACATGTTACGAAAGGATTTGATATGTGGATTTTTAGGGTGCTCATGTGTATTTCTATTCTCTCAATGGGACTGGGAATGATTTTTATCACTCCCACTCTTACAGGAGGGAATTAAAGTTATGATACTGTAGTGAAAATGTTAGGAGCTATTTAACGACTGTTTAATCTTTAATCTTTTTTGAACTTATAATTTTAATAGAGACATTAATTTGTGTTACAAGATATATTCTCTCATTATTACATTCTAATTATGTAAATTTGCTAACTCAACGGATTAATCTGGGTTGAAGATGATCTGTGTTTGGTGTTGACTGTTGATGGTGTTTTGGTTTTAATGAACTGATGATGGGTCAGGGGTGGGGTGGGTCCTAGATATCTGGGACCCATCTCAGCTTATAACAGTTTAAAGGCGTGAGTGTGACTTTGCTAGCTGAGGGTACCTATCTAATATTTCTAGTTAATCCATCAAAACGGTTCAGACGTACTATAGAGTAGTGATATATTTTTCAAGGAACCCCTTGAGGTTTGGGCAAGTTACACTTAGCTGGAAATGTTTTGTTATTATACACTAACACCCCAAAGACTTAAATTTGACTTTGAAAATACCTAAAATGCCCTTAGTTATATTATTTTATACTTTTTTTTTTTTACCTTTTAACCAAAAACTTTATAAACTTTAATAAAATAAATTAAATTAAATTAAATATTTGATTCATTAAATAAATTAATAGTTTACAAAAAAAAAAGTTTAAAATTAATAAATAAATAAATAAATAGTTTAAAATAAATAAAGAAATAAATAAATTTTAAAATAAATAAATAAATAAATAGTTTTAAAAAATCAAATAAATAAATAGTTAAAAAATTAAATAAATAAATTTTATTATTTTATTGAAGTTTATAAAGTTTTTGGTTAAAAGGTAAAAAAAATAAAGTATAAAATAATATAACTAGGGGCATTTTAGGTATTTTTAAAGTCAAATTTAAGTCTTGAGGGTATTAGTGTATAATAACAAAACTTTTCTAGCTAAGTGTAACTTGCTCAAACCTCAAGGAGTTCAGTGCAATTTGCCCTTAAGAGAAATTTATTAATAAAATTAGGGAAAATAACATTAATAGATCTGGTTAATAGAAAAAATAAATAAACAATTGAAAATAGGTATATAATCATTTTCCCTATAAAATAAATGAGTGGATGAGACTAATACACCTCACCGGAATTATAATAAATAAAAAAGTTTAAAAAAAATAAAAAATAAAAACCAAATATATTTTTTTTTTTTTTCGTTCAACCAAGTTCCATAAACAAAAGCCAAATTAATTCAAAATAATAATAATAAATAAATAAATAAATCTCACATCATCCGTTCATCCCCTTCAATTATTACTAACCTACCTATATCACCCAGTATTCAACATCATCAAAATCTTCTTTGTTTTTCAACATCTCATCACCAAAGATTCACACATCACACCAACTCTCTTCTCAGTCCCCACATTTTTTTCTCTCTCTGGCCTATACGACATAATGCAGACTCAACACCTCTGAAAACATAGGCAGACTCAACACCACCCTGTAAACTACTCCAAACAACACAATGCTCCATTTGACGCCGGCGAATGGACTCGCGGCACCATCTGATGCGGGGTGGATGGACTCGCGACGACTCCATTTGGAGCAAATACTGGGCTCCATCTCAGATGGATCTTCGTCTCCATCTGACACCGGTGATGGGGAGACCGGCCTTCCCCCAGCCTGGTACCTTTTTTGGTTCTAAACCAGATTTGGTACCCTTTCTGGTTCCATCGTCTCCAAACCAGACCGGCCTTCCCCCAGCCTGGTACCTTTGTTGGTCTCCATCGTCTCCATTTCTAGTTCCAAACCAGATCTAGTACCTTTTGTTTTTAAACAGATTTGGTACATTTTATTTTTATCAGTCAAATAATATTTGATATTTAATAATATCTTTTTCCATTGTTTTTTATCCGTGGGTTTGCTGAATTTTTGGTTTTGTAAGATTTATTCTTTTTATTTTTAACCGTAGGTGCAACTAGGCTTTGAAGTTTGAATCTTTTATTGGTTTGAATTGTATAGTTTGTTTTGTGTTTTCAGGGATGGCGTCTGAATCATAGGAGGAAAAATTTGGATCTTTGATTATTTTTTTATTTTATTTTTATCTTGTTAGTTGGTAGTGATTTTTGGTTATGAAAATATCAAAGAAATTGTGTGAATGTGTTAGTAAAGTCAAGTGTGTGTTTTGTAAGAGAAATGTTGTGTTTCAGTGTTTTACAAATGTGGGGTTTTTATATCAGTCAAAATAATATGGGACCACTTTTTACTTTCTTTTCGAACATTCTGCATGTTTTTTTAGTCAAAGTTTAGATTGTGGGGCAACCTACACTACCCCACAATAATTGAAAAATAGAGCAAATTGCACCGAACCCCTTGAGGTTTGGGCAAGTTACACTTAACTAGAAAAGTTTTGTTATTATACACTAACACCCCCAAGACTTAAATTTGACTTTAAAAATACCTAAAATGCCCCTAGGTATATTATTTTATACTTTATTTTTTTTACCTTTTAACCAAAAACTTTATAAACTTTAAATAAATTAATAGTTTATAAAAAAAAAAAGTTTAAAATTAATAAATAAATAAATAAATAGTTTAAAATAAATAAAGAAATAAATAAATATTTAAAAAATCAAATAAATAAATTGTTAAAAAATAAAGTATAAAATAATATAACTAGGGGCATTTTAGGTATTTTCAAAGTCAAATTTAAGTCTTTGGGGTGTTAGTGTATAATAACAAAACATTTCCAGCTAAGTGTAACTTGCCCAAACCTCAAGAGGTTCAATGCAATTTGCCCTTTTTATTATGGTCTACGTTTAATTTTTTTTTTTTTTAAATTCCCAACTCTTTGATCAAGGAAGATCACATGTACTGGAAATAGAAAACACTGAATGAGGGACACAAAAACAACCACTAGATTCAATCACACGGAAAATTTATCAAACTATTTTTTCAGAAGAAAAATGGAGTTAGTTACTAGATAAAATAGGCCAATTGAAGTTGAATCTAAAATAACCAATCTATTTTACACCATAGATGTTAGCAATTAACAATAATATCTGGCATTTGGGTTATGATCATCCGATTTAGCTTAAATAAATATTAATGTTTATTTGGTTTTATTTTTATAGATTTGTCTAATTTGAAGAATTTGAAACATCTGAGAATGGATGAAACTAATCTCAACATCAGTGTTCTACAAAACATTGGATTGTTAACTTCTCTTGAGAGTTTAAAACACAGTTCAAAAAGGCACGATTACAACACAAAAAGGCACGATTACAAAACAAAGTTCAAAAAGGCACGATTACAACACAAAAAGGCTCGATTACAATATCAAAAGGCTCGATTACAAAACACAATTAAAAAAGGCACGATTACAACACAAAAAGGCTCGATTACAAAACAAAAAGGCACGATTACAACACCAAAATGCTCGATTACAATACACAATTCAAAAAGGCTCGAATCAAGTTCAAAAAAGCTCGATTCAACTACAAAAAGGCTCGATTCAACTACAAAAAGTCTCGATTCAAGTTCATAAAGGCTCGATTCAACTACAAAAAGGCTCGATACAACTAATAAAACCTAGATCTTCATCGTTTTCAAAAGAATTTTTTTCCTAAAATAAAACCCTAACCTGATCAACAAACACACAATCTTATTCGAAAACGAGAATTAAAATGCTTACCTCACTCCTTCTGCTTCGTCGTTCAACTCTGGTCGACATCACTACTGTTCCGGTGGTTCACCGTCGAAATTTGGTACTGTTGTCTCTCCGTTTCTCTGTCAAAAGTTTTTCTTTCAACGTTTGAACAGACTCACAAAGCGACAAATGAAGGGGTATTTTTGTCTGGTCACCATAAATGGTGCCTTTTAAACTTAACTTAATAAGTTGGTGCCTTTTCCCCAAAAGGCACCCCATAAAGTGCTATTTAAATTTCGAGCCCATCTCTACTCACATAAGGTTAGACAATAAGCATTAACCGAGACTTTTTCTCAAGAACTCAAAGTCAAGTTTCTCTAAAGATTAAGAATGTATAAAAACTAACTTCCCTTTCATAAGAGCTTAAGATCAAAATGTGTGTTGGAAAGTAATCCAAACACCATACCTCAATCTTCTCATGTGAACCATTCTACAAATCTATGCTAAATTATAGTGACAAATTAACAAGAAATTGAAGAATATAAACGTAGAGATCAATGATTAAAGGGACTAAATACGGATTGAATATGGAATATAAACTAATTCATAACATTGGATAGTTAAATATGGTCACATCAATTCCCTAACAAAGGGGTTTAGTTACACATGATGGAGAAACAAAAGAAAATAATCAAGTTGTAGATGAAACCCATGTAGATCTTCACAAGCTTCCTCTTAGTTCTTGGTGTCTTTGAGATTCCCTTGGTCAAGTGAGTCTTCTCTCCTATCTCCAATGAGCTCCAAGATGTGGTGGATGAGATTAGATGAAGGTGTAGGTGAAGATCTAGGTGAGTATGTGAAGGCAAAGTGTGTTTACCAAAGCAGGTTGGTTCTGGTGGTTCGGCACTCCTTCCCCTTAAACAAGGTCTCGAGTTCGAGTCTTATGAATGGAGAAAACCTACGCTGGGAGAGATTTACCCCTTAATGGGCCTACCCGACTCGACCCGAATTAGTTAGGGCCAGTGGGTTTCTGGATACCGGTGCTTAAAAAGCAAAAAAAAAAAAAAAAAAAAAAAAAAAAAAAGTGTGTTTTGGTTAGGTAAGGAATTGTCAAAATAGGTATCTATGAGGTTGTTGCTGGATGGTGATGTAAGAGAATCAGAAAGGAGAGTATTTATATGGGTTTTCAAGGTAGCTTTTTTATTTTTAAAGCTATTTAAAATAATTAATATATTAAAATAAATATTTCTATACCATATATAATTTTGATGAAATTGGAAATATGTTATATATGAGGGATAACATCGGAAGAAAAGATTTTGGATTGCATTTAATGTAATTCAGTGATTTGTAATTAAGTGAAAAATCATGATTTTTTACTTTTTATTTTAAGTTGTTTTTTTTTTAGTATTTTTAAGTTGTTTGACTACTTAAAAAATAAACAAAACAACTTAATAATTATGATTCAGACCCATTAAGTTTTAAGGGGCCGTTTGGTATACTGGCATCTTGGCATGGGAATAGGAATCTGAGAGGATTCCCACGTTTGTTACAAGTTTTGCAATTTCAGATTCCTGGGAATGTGAATCCCGTGGGAATCAGATTATGGGAATCACATTACCCTCCAAGGGTGTAATCTGATTCCCACCCCAACAGGTGGGTTTCTGATTCCCGGGCATCTGATTCCCACAGTGGGTCCCACCGCATTAATATATATATATTTTTTCTTCTTCATCTGGCAACTTCATCTTCTCCATCTGATTTTGTTCTTCACTGATGCTTTGACATCAAAAACCCCAATTTCATTTCATTGATTATAATACCTAGATCAAATTAATACCAAAAATCTTCTAAAAAATCTTCTAAAAAATCTTCCAAACCCCCAATTTTTCAAAATGAACATCAAAAACCCCCAATCGATCAATTTCTCCAAAAAATCTTCTCCGGCCATTTGGAAGAAATGGAGGCAAGGATGAAGAAGATCAAGAACTCGGTTGGAGGCGACGACGATGACGATGTGGAGGCAAGGACGACGGTGATGAGAAGATGAAGATGACGACGGCGGTCCAGTTTTTTTTTTTTTTTTCTTGATCTGGTTTTGTTTTGAAATGAAGATGACGATGATCCTGTGTGATGTGGTTTTCTTGATCTAGTGTGATGTTATTTATTTATTTATAATTTTTTTATTTTAAAATTAATTTTAACATGTTTTTATATATAATGACAAAAACATTCCCATACGAACCAAACACAATTATCTAACATTTCCAGGAATCCAACATAATATTCTCATACACAACCAAACACATGTATATAACTTTCCTAGGAATCACATTCCTGGGTTTCACATTCCCAAGAATCACATTATTTTGATTACCCCATACCAAACGGCCCCTAAGTTAAAAGAAACAAACGACCCCTTAATTACTTGGTTGGGAGGGGGAATTGAGACCCATTTCTAAAAGAAATTTAATTTTTAATTTATATGCAGTGTTCAATTAACTTGATTATCGATAATATTCGGTAAACATCATAATCACAATAGGTAACTTCATTGTTTATAATTTTTGATAAACACAAATAAATTGATTTTATGAGTGATGCTAGATTTTTCAAATTTTTTCTCAAAATCGTTTCCAAATTAACGTGACACATGAGTTATAAATATCATGTCACTCAACACATAATATTTTTTTTATTTTCCATTTCCAATTAAAATAATCGAGATACATATTTTATCGGGATATTATTATTTTCCCCCCTAAGGTATACCCTATTGTTAAGACGAGGACATGGTTTGGGCTTATTGGCCGGTCTCCCCCCTGAAATCAAACTTATGGTAACTGTCCCCCTTCTGCCACCTTTTCCGTTCAATTTGAACGTTGACTGTTAACTGGTGAGGGTATTAATGTCATTTAACTTTCCCAAATCTCTTCAACCTAAAAAATAAAAATTTTAAAAACTCCAAACCCAGCTTCTTCAACATCGATCGATCAAGCAACATCATCAGTCGATCGATCCACATCTTCAAGCAACATCATCTAACAACATTTGCAACATCATTAATCGATCCATCCACATCTTCAAGCAACATCATCAAGCAACATCATCAAGCGATCAACATCATCAAGCAATATCATCAATCGATCAACATCTTCAACCCAGAACCATCAACATCGATCGATCCAAACCCAACCCACCATCGATCGATCAAGCAAACAAAAATTTATCATCATCAAGCAAATAAAAAAACTGAGAATGAGAGAGAGATCGAGATCGAGAACGAGAACAGATAGAGAGAGAGAGAGAGAGAGAGAGAGAGAGAGAGAGAGAGAAGTTGTGGGTGGTCGTCGTCGAGCTTCCGAACGTCGTCGTCGTCGCCCGCCGCTTGATCTTTTACCGCCGATCGTGATCTGGTCTTGATGAGAGAGAATGAAGATGATGATCCAAGATGATCGATTGGTGTGTTGATTAGATTGTAATTTTTTATATTTTTTATTTATTAATTTCTTTTTTTAATAAATCTCTTTTTGTGAGGTAATAAATTTTTGTTTGTGAGGTAATAAATATATATTGAAGTAAAGATTATTATTATTATTATTATTATTATTATTATTAAATAAAAATAAAAAGATATATCTCCACCATCCATCTTAGAGATGGACGGTGGAGATCTATTTTTTTTTATTGTTTTTTATTTTATTTTATTGTTTTCTACTTTTTTAAATATATTTTTATTTAATTAATATTTTAAGGGTTAAATGATAATTATATGGAGTTAACTGAAGGGCAAATCGGTCATTTCCTTCCCATTGGACGGTCAAAGGGGGCATAAAATACATTGACTGGATGAAAAGTGTGGCAGAAGGGGGACAGTTACCATAAGTTTGATTTTAGGGGGGAGACCGGCCAATAAACCCAAACCCTGTCCTCGTCTTAACAATAGGGTATACCTCAGGGGGGAAAATAATAATATCCCTATTTTATCTTTACGTTTGGAACATCACTGTAAAGAATAATGTCAGGTTTGTTGTTACTTGTTAGGTGGGGTCCATTGGTTTTTACCTTCTTATCTTAATAGGTTGTTTTTATTAAGACTTGTTGAATAAGGGATGCAAAAACCCAGCTGGCCGGGTACCCAAAACCGGGTATACACAATACACCCGAGAAAAACTTGGATTTTGTAATTCGGTATCCACCCGGGAAATACCGGGTTCTATTATTATTTTTTCTTTTTTTTTACTATTTTTATAATAGAAATTTAAAACTGTTTATCCCCTTAATTTGTCTTGACTAGTCCATTTTAGGCAATATTTCAATACACTATAATTATTTCTCCCTTTTTTAAGTATTATACTATTACATAAATTAAAAAAAAAAAAAAAAGGGTTATTAGAGAGAGGGAATACTCAAACCGAGGGTTTACAACGGGTTCAAAAATTAAATAGCACTATTTGGGGCGGTTTTTTGGTAACTGTCACCACTTTACTAATGTAAGTTTAAAAGGCACCTATTTGAGTGACCAGACAAAAATACCCTCATTTGTCTGTTTGTGCAATTTCAAACGGTGAGAGAAAGTGAGAGAAAAAGTGAAAAGTGAACAGCCCAAAAGTCACCGGACGGTCCAACAGCCCTAAACTCGACGGAAACTGTACGGTTAACCCCCGGCGACGGCGCTACAGTAAACGCAACAGTAATGGCATCGACGAGAAGTCACCGGAGATCTCAAAAGACTCGGGTAAGTTCTTGTTCCTGACGCGTTTTTCCGGTTGATAATTTCATGTTTTTTGATGTTTGATGCCATACTCATGATGTAGATTAGGTTGGATTTGTGATTGTGGTTGATTGTGGTTGACTGTGTTTGCACGATGAGGTTAGGTTAGGGTTTTAGTTTCAGAAAAGAGTTGTTTTGAGGACGATGAATTTCTGGGTTTCCGTGACTTTTGTTTAGTGTGTCGTGACTTTTATTTAGTGAATCGTGACTTTTGTTTAGTGAATCGTGACTTTTGTTTAGTGAATCGTGACTTTTGTTTAGTGTGTCGTGACTTTTGTATATTGTATCGTGACTTTTGTATATTGTATCGTGACTTTTGGATAGTGTGTCGTGACTTTTGTTTAGTGTGTCGTGACTTTTGTATGGTGTGTCGTGACTTTTGTATTGTGTCCCGTGACTTTTGGCTTTTGTTAACTGTTTCATGATAGCAGTATAGTTTCCCGTGACTTTTGATAAGTGTCCCGTGACTTTTGTATACTGTCCCGTGACTTTTGATAAGTGTCCCGTGACTTTTGTATAGTGTCTCGTGACTTTTGTATAGTGTCTCGTGACTTTTGTATAGTGTCCCGTGACTTTTGATAAGTGTCCCGTGACTTTTGTATAGTGTCTCGTGACTTTTAATGAATTTCCCGTGACTTTTGTATAGTGTCCCGTGACTTTTGATAAGTGTCCCGTGACTTTTGTATAGTGTCTCGTGACTTTTAATGAATTTCCCGTGACTTTTGTATAGTGTCCCGTGACTTTTAATACACTTCCCATGACTTTTAATTCAGTGGTCCAATCATGAACTTATATGCTTTTTTTTTCTGTGAATATGCAGATGAGGAATGACCCAAAGGATTTTCTGAAGACTCCAGAGGAAGATTGGTTCAACGGAAAAATTAATCGCCATGACCATTTCGATGACCTGGAATATGTTGACACTGCACTTAACAGTGTACCTGAAGATTTGAAGATCGAAGATGTACGTCGGTTTACTGAGTCATGTTTCGGTCATTTCCTTCAGATGCATCGTCAGAATAATTTTTCGGGTGGGATTGTCCATCGGCTACTTCTACGCGAGTTGCATCATGATGGGCCGGCTGATGAGATGAGATTTTTGTTAGGGAAGCATATTGTCCGGTTCTCGAAGACTGAGTTTTGTCTAATCACCGGCTTGAAGTTTGGACTCGAACCCGACACGGCGAGGTATGAAGTGGTTGAGAATGGCATACATGATCGGTACTTTCGGGGTCAAGAAGAAGTCGAGATTGAAAAGTTGAGAGCGGTGCTGCGGATCGGTATTTTTGAACAGCAGTACGATGCGGTGAAGCTTGCCTTATTGTTTATGCTGAACCGGATACTGATGGGGTTCGATGGGAGAGATAAAGTTCCAGTATGGCAGTTTCGCCTAGTTGAGGACCTGGACGCTTTTGATGTGTTCCCGTGGGGCACACACGTGTATAGGCGGTCTATTTACGGTTTCAAGCGGGCGTTTGATGGTCCACGACAGCGGTTGGCTGAAAAACGGCGACAAGAGGGCGAGGACCTTGACGTACAGAACCTCGAGTTGTCGTACAACATATACGGTCTACCGCATGCACTACTGGTGAGAATTTCAAGTTTGAATCCGTACTTTAATAGTAGTTTATTTTATATGACTATTGTATTTACGTGTATCGTACTTTTTCTATTACGCAGGTATTTGCCTTTGAGGTTATCCCAGAGCTTGGCATCAGTAAATGTGGGATTCGCCGGATAATCGATCTACCCCCCCCCCCCCCACGTATTCTGAAATGGGAATTGAGTCAGCGACCTAGGGGGAAAAAGCTGGATGCTGTTTTTACAAAAAGGGTAAGTGCTGATGTTGTTAATGTTGATAGTTAATACTATATATACAATGACAACTATTTAACTTAAATTTCAGATGGTCGCATGGCCTGAATTGGTGCCGACGGTTGCGGAGAGGGCTGAACGGTACATCGAAGGCATAAACCTAGAAGCAAATCTGTATGATTCCGATCACATCCCAGATCCAGAACGACATAGGCCTGCAGGACCCAGTGATACCGAGGCTATGTTTTCCCGACGGGATGATAGGGAGGCTTTGTATTCTGAAGGCACTGGTACGGAGGGTTCAGAACTTGAGGGTGGCAATAGGCGTAGGCGGGTACGATTCACGATGCCCAGACAGCCTAGACGTGAAGGTGCTGTAGACCTAGAGGCTCGCACTGAGAGTCTCCGGACGCGTACACAGCCTCAACCTGGAGGTGATTCACGTAGAGGGGATCCAGAGGTACGTAAAAAAAATAAAACCCTATTATTTAATTCCACTCGATTGAACATTTTAAGTTCTAACAGAGTTTGAAATCCTTTCAGGGTTGGGACCAAAAAATCGATGAAGTGATGGCTGAAGTTAAATCTGTACGGGATGAGGTCATGGCTGCTATCAGAAAAAGTGATGAGGCGCGAGACAAGCAGTATGGAGAGTTGCTGGATATGATCAGGGCGCTACAGGGGAAGACGCCGCAGTCCCGTATGGATGGTCCACCATTTGATGACCCACCATTCGATGACGGGCATGGAGGAGACTTTAGCCCCGGCAGGACAGGTGCTGGTCAGGATAGGACATCGCCAGGGAGCAGACATGGGCAGCCACCAACTACGGAGGGTCAATCTATGGACACAGTATCCGGTCAGGGAGGTCAAGGTGCGACAGAACGAGAGGAGGTACCCGGTGATACAGAGATAGCAGAGGCAGCACAGTTACCTTCTCCGGTTTTACCTGACAGCACTCCCGCGATTGAGACAGCACTGGTTCCATCGGCGGCAGCTGGTGGCTCAGAGCTACCACTGGGACAGTGTCCGTCCTTACAGAGCACCCCACCGCCGGTCGTGGACACCAGTGAAGTGCGACCCCTGAAGCGAATCAGGCGTGGCCTTCCCATTCCCCAGAGCGATACACGGAGGGATAGTTCCTCCAGTCAGCGCACCCCTCCTCATACGGATCCCAGTGGCCAGTACCATACTCCACCTATGGTACCGCGTGTTCGCAAGCCAGGTTGGATGTTGCTGTCCCCATACACAAACCCCTGTCTACCGAAGAAGCCGAGGACCATGCCACCGACATCAGCTGCATTGGCGCATGTATTCAGTCCCCATGACTTGATAGATCCCTATTACATTGCAGCGTACAAAGCCTACAAGAGGAACACGACGGGGGAAACGTAAGTATTCGTGTTCATTTTGCAACATTTTATTATTATTACTTGGTTCTCTAACTTGTTCAACAATTATGCAGACGTGATGTGGATCTACCTTTACCAGTTGGCGTAACTTGGTTCCAACGGTTCCAGACCAACTTCATGGACTTGGAGGAATCGGTATGTTAATTAGTTAACGTATTGTGTATAAGTTTGTATGAGTAATAGTTGATTCATAATAATATAAAATGTTTACATTGTCAGCACATGGACGCGTACCTGAATATTCTACGGAAGCGTCAGCGAGCATACCCCGACGTGTACACTCCGAGGGTCAACTTACTCCATACACAGTTCTTTGTAAGTGTCTGTACTGATAGGTTTTCATTTGTGCATTGATGTGTTAATTAATGCTGCGATCATGTAATTGGTGTACAGTCATACTTAGAGATTCAGTGGCGGCAAATATTCGGTCCTAGGGTTGAGGGCAAACCCCCAACTGCATGGAAGATGCTGGAACACAAGTGGCCTACTGAAGACCTGAAGATGGTCCGAGGAATTATCCCATACGGATCCCGACCATGGCACGAGGTTGATTATGTAAGTGTTCCAATTATTTTTGTTTCCATAATGTAATATATTATGTTTAAAATTCCGTCAAATAAGACTATGTTAAACCACGTACAGGTTCTCATTCCTTGCAACCTTGGAAGGGAGCATTGGGTACTGGCGAGCCTAGATCTCAGGGAGGGGAAGATCTACCTGTTAGACTCGTTCAGACAGCAGGTTCCCTGGGAGCACAGGCTTAAGCAGGTCGCATGCCTACGTTGGTTTATTCCGTCGATGTTGCATCAGATCGGGTTTCACGATAGCAGAAAGGCGGATGATACGACGTACAAATTGTCGAAGAGTGCCTTTCGGATGAGCATCCTGGACGGAAGACATGGGGTGCCCCAACAACAGCAGAGGTATGTTATTTTTAAGATTTTATTCTATCCCATTAGGTTTTAATAAAATTACAGTCTAATGGTTATTTAATTGGTGATTTTGCAGCGGTAACTGTGGTGCCCATGCTTTGAGATTGGCAGAGTACTTGCTAGCGAACAGGAAGGAGTTCGACTGGACGGAAGATGATATGGGCACCATCAGGGAGAAGATGGCTGTGGAGGTCTTTTGCAACTCGCTACACAACAGTGTTGTGTAGACTGTTGTGTAGCTGATGTATATATGTGTTGTTCTCCATTATACATTTGATGTACATAACATATGTATTTTTTGTTTAAATTATTCGATTAAATTTATTCAATTCCACCACACATGATTTTGCCTATTTAAGTGAATAAGAATAATAAAAGAAAACCATTAATAAAAGAAAATTTTCTGAAAAGTCACGGGTAAGGCATGAAAAGTCACGGGTAAAGCCACAAAAGTCACGGGTAAAGCATGAAAAGTCACGGGTAAAGCATGAAAAGTCACGGGTAAAGCCACAAAAGTCACGGGTAAAGCATGAAAAGTCACGGGTAAAGCATGAAAAGTCACGGGTAAGGCATGAAAAGTCACGGGTAAAGCAACAAAAGTCACGGGTAAAGCATGAAAAGTCACGGGTAAGGCATGAAAAGTCACGGGTAAAGCAACAAAAGTCACGGGTAAAGCAACAAAAGTCACGGGTAAGGCATGAAAAGTCACGGGTAAAGCATGAAAAGTCACGGGTAAGGCATGAAAAGTCACGGGTAAAGCAACAAAAGTCACGGGTAAAGCATGAAAAGTCACGGGTAAGGCAACAAAAGTCACGGGTAAGGCATGAAAAGTCACGGGTAAGGCACACATCAAACATGAAAAGGCTCTGGAAGAAACTACACATTGCAAGAAACTACACCATGTGGTTTTCATTTCTAAAATATTGACATATATCAAAGCATACACAAAGTTAAAAAGTTTCAAAGCATGAAAAGTCCTAAGATGATTGCATCGTTCACTCAGATAAACATCACTAACTCTGGGCCACTGTATATGTTATTATGCTCGTCGTCTAGTGTCGGATAAGCAGCCACAAGAGCATCTTAAGCGCCAATATATAGGGAGTTGTAAATCTTCCAGTACACTTCCCTAACCTTCCGAGCAGGATGGAAAAGCCCCTACAGACAGTAGTTTAGCACAACAGCAGCACCCAATGCAACTCTCATCCCTTCAATCGCTTCCATGACAACATTTATGACGTGGGGTCAAGTCTCCTCTTGTAAGGCTCCATTCATTCCACGGTAGAGTCCTTCTGAGGGCATGTTTGTTTGTTGTGTCCAGTTGAATGACAGATGCTGCACTTGCGACGGTATTCTTCGGGAACAATTGTACTGGGACCTTCATTAACCATAGGCGGGTTGGAACACCTCCTGCTGTTATGTCCTGGTTGTCCACATCTTCTACACGACTGTGAGGTTGTCCTCTCAGAAGACGAGACATGTCGACCCTCCATTGGGCGACCGGATTGTCTCTTCGTCTTTGGATTTAAAACCACCCGCGCTGCGATGTCAGATGGCACTACCCATGAAGAAGGATGACCAACAGGCATAATAGGAACCGAGTATGCATCAATAAGTGTCTCCTTCTTGTAGTAGTCCGCACATAGAGATGTGAAATCCACGTTCCGCTCCCTGCAACAATGGAAACAGTTAGATTCACGTTTGGGTAATATAAAGCGTTAACTGAACAAAGTCCGCATGTACCTTGCCGCTGCGAGTGCGTGTGAACATGGTAAAAAGTCCATTTGGAATTTGTTGCATGTGCATGTCTTCCGGGCTAAGTCAACCGTCCACTGTTTTCCCTTGTGTCTGACGGAGAATATGTTCCAGTCAACTGGATTTACGGTCATATAACCGCACTTCTCGACACGTTTGAGGATCACAAGATGTGCTGCGTCGGTCAATCGATGCCGCATGGACTGTGCATTTGCATGTCGATCGTGGAACCACTTTTGTAGCATATTCCGAATGAACTCTGCCAATGTCATCAGTGGCAGTTGCCGTGCGAATCTTAGGCATGAGTTTATGCACTCTGCAACATTTGTTGTCATCAACCTGTACCTTCTTTGGGGACAGTGAACGCGGGACCACTTGTGTGGACCGGCATCAATGGCATAATCGTATGCACCCTTGTGCAGCTTACGTAACTCCTCCATGTGGCGATCATACTGGATTTGCCTGTACGACCTGGCAGCGTTATCCATTATGTCGGCAACATCCTTTCTGTGGAATCGCTTCTTCATATTTTCACCAAAATGCCAGCAACATATGGTATGGGTTGCATAAGGGAACACTTTAGAAATCCCTGCTTCAATGCTTGCATGACGATCGGATATGAAAACCAGATCATCTATATGACCAAGGGCACCTCTCAAGCATTCCAAAAACCACTCCCATGAAAGGTTGTTCTCTGAGTCACCGTACCCAAAAGCAATTGGATACACCTGTTCGTTTCCATCTTGTGCAGTTGCCACAAACATTGTACCACCGAATCTTCCCTTCAAATGGGTACCATCAACTGCAATCACAGGACGCATACACCTCCGGAAACCTCTAATTGAGGACCCTAACGACATGAAAAAGTAAAGGAATTTACCATCGTCTGCGCACTGTAAGTCTGTGATTGTGCCAGGATTTTGCTGTTCCAGAACGTATGCAAAAGATGGCAGCAGCTGGAAACTTTCTTCATGGGTTCCATAGGTCAATGACAATGCATATTGCAGGGCATCATGTGCCTTACTGTACATGATTTGGATGCCATACATTGTTTTCATATCGGCAATTACGTCCTTCGGACGCATGAGACGACCATCATGTTGTTGAAGTCTAGGTGCAATGAGTTCTCCGATTGTGACTGCACTGGCTTGTCTGTGGCGACGGTGAACCTCCTCTAAAGGACAACTGTGTTCATTGACAAAACTTCTGACTTGAAAGTAAGTCCCTTCATCTCTCCTCACCGCTCTTAATTTCCACGAACAGTCATCAACGATGCAAACCAGATGTAATGTTGTCTTATTGGACCTTTTCACCTTCCATTCAAAGTTCTGCCGCATCGCAAAATCGCCAACTAGCCTCTTCAAATCCTTTTTACTCGGAAAAAATTGACCTTTATAAATCATGGTTCTCGGTTCTGGCGCTGCCAAGGTGTTGCTTCTACCAGTACCAAACGAGTATGAATCTGCTCCCGGAATAACCCAAGTTGTAGCATTAACAGAATCAGATGTTGTCACATTATAACGGACCTCGGACGTCCCTGGCATATCTGGTGCAGTGCCACTACCTCCTTGTACACGTCTACCACGTGTTTGCATTTGTGCAGGCTCTTCATCCACATTTTGCAGATCATCAACCTGTTGATTATTTGCCTCATTATCCACCTCATTGTTCAGCGCATCGTACTGCGCATCATACTGTGCATTGTACTGCTCAATTCGACAACCAAACACATCACCAATTTGAGGTTCAACTGCAGCTGCATGGTTGACTGCAACCTGTGGGACACCACACATGTTTCCCCCACCTTCGCTGCCACTCCTTTGGGTGTACACTTGGTTACTACCGCTAAAGGATCCTAATTGTTGGGCATTTTCAAGAGGAGGAATATCATTCCCTACCATATCGCCAGCTGTCCGCTCAGTTAGACTGACACATACTTGAGGGATCACTCGATCTTCCCCTAGCATAAACTGAACATCGTCGTCATTCCTTATAAATGTGCGACACGTACTGCCGGGAACGATTGATATTGATGACAAATCAACATTGTATTTGTTTACATCATAGTTCACAATAGTTTGTACGATCGCCACCAATTCTTCGTAAGTCATATTCTTTGACACATACATTCCCCGGTTATCAGATCCAACAAACCTCTGACTTCCATCAGGTAACTGCTCCCATCGACCGTTGTAAGATATTACTATTCTAACCCGATTCATGACGCTGTCAAATTAATAATCACAAACCATTAATAAAAGAAAACACATCAAAGTGGGGTGAAAAGTCACGGGTAAGGCAACAAAAGTCACGGGTAAGGCAACAAAAGTCACAGGTAAGGCATGAAAAGTCACGGGTAAGGCAACAAAAGTCACGGGTAAAGCAACAAAAGTCACGGGTAAGGCATGAAAAGTCACGGGTAAGGCAACAAAAGTCACGGGTAAGGCATGAAAAGTCACGGGTAAGGCAACAAAAGTCACGGGTAAGGCAACAAAAGTCACGGGTAAGGCATGAAAAGTCACGGGTAAGGCAACAAAAGTCACGGGTAAGGCATGAAAAGTCACGGGTAAGGCAACAAAAGTCACGGGTAAGGCACACATCAAACATGAAAAGGCTCGGGAACAGATCTATGGAAAACTCTCAGAGATCCAAAAATGGCTTACGGTTTAAAAAATAATCAAAAAATACTCGGAAAACATATGAAAAGGAACAAATGAAAATGTTAACAAATTAAAACAAGAAAGTTCAAGGAATTTTACCTTATTTTACTGAACCACGTCAAGTCTGGAAGAAATTCCAGAGAGAGAGAGAGAGGTAACACGAAGAACAAATTCCAGAGAGAGAGAGAGAGAGCTATTGTCAGTTTTTTTAACTGTCAGGGAGGACAGAGAAAAGTACAAAGAAAGGGAATAACATAAATCATTTAAGTGAGGGCAATTTTGGTAGTTCACCATAATAGGTGCCTTTTAAACTTAACTTATTAAAGTACTGACAAAGTCACCAACTCTCTTTAAAAATGTGACATTTCTCACCAATTCCAGGGTTTACAACCGAACCAACCTCATCTCGTTATACTATAATTATTTCTAAAAAAAAATGTTTTTCAATTTTAATTATTATTATAAATGTAAATATTTTTTAATAAATAAAAATATCAAATTAATGGTAATCTATGTTTTTTAGGGAATTAATGGTACATTTGTGACTAGCATTGCAGCTCAAATTGCCGACAACTTAATTGCAAATGGAGTTGACACTGAACAAGTACTTTCATAATGGCTTCTTAAAAGGTCCATTCAATTCTATGTTTAGTTTTCTTTTGTTTAAAAGTACAAAAGAATTTGTGCTCTGCATTTAAAGTAGGAAAAAAAAATGCATTTCTATTCATCAACAAAATAATCGAATACAATATTTTGCCCTGAATTCTATTTCTTATTTGATTAATTTTGAATGGAATCATCACTATTAGTTCCATCTTGTGTAGTCTTACCTGCAAGCAGGGAGATCAATATAAGGCATGTGAACGAATACGATGGAGAACGGGGCTACCTTTATTGCCTCCGTTGAATTTACAAGTAAAGGCTCTAATGGCGGTATGTCTCCTGATGGATTCACACTCAAAATGTTTCCATTAAGTAGCATGGTTTGGCTGTGTATATTTCCATCCTTTGCTGTAAGATGGTATTCCTCTCTTGAATTCCCGTTGACAGAACCTTGAGGTAGCTCGATAAAGTGCTTTCTATGAGCCTTGTGTTTATGTCTCAAACTCGAGGTATTTTTGAACTTGACGTTGGCCTGAACTTTCGTACTATTGTCGAGGTTAATCAGAAGTAATGTGATTCCTTTCTGCAGGTTGAGAAATGTAATCAGGTCAAGAAATTAGTAGACCGATCTGATAGATTCAAGATTATGGAAACATACAGATTGTTTCGCGCAATGAGCATAAGCACGTATCTTTTTGGTCCCAGAAAAGCTTGTTGACAGAACATTTCTTCCCATTAATCGGTGCCAAAGAAGAGCACTGCATAAAGAAAGCAGAGTTATACCAAGAACTTTTAATTTCAGATAAGCCACTGATATAAAACACGAGAAACCCTGTAGTATTTTCTTCTTCAGACAAGTGATGGAAGAAGCAGGCACAAAGATTCTATACCTGTAGTAGTCTGGGTTTGGTACGAAGGTTGTGGTGTTGAGTAAACCGTAGTTTCCTCCAATTAATGATTGTCTACAATATGTTTTCGTATCATGAGCTGACGCCATGCCGAGTTGATCCAAATACCTGTTTGTCATGTCCAAAACACCATTATCGATTAGAAATTAACCACAGAAATCCAAAGATTTTGGTCATAAGCTACCAACCACCTTACCACTTACCAGAAGCTAAACACAAATGCATCAGTAACAAGATGATGGCCACTGTTATAAGCCCCTCCTGACTCGCCAACCCATGCAACTGCTGAAGTTGCAGAACTCTTGACGATGTTCTCAAGCTGGCTGAACGTCTTAATCTCACCATCGAGATAGGATGGATCGATAATCTTTTCGACAAGGTGCTGATCAACTCCTATATAAAAATAAAAAATAAAAAAAATTTAAAAAGTCAAATTAGAACTACACTGTGGAACTTGGGACTACAAAAATTTCCAAAATCATGTTTTTCCAACCAATGATACCTGGCCCAAGATTGTAAATGTGGTGGGTGACCACTTCTACAGATTTGCCTGATTTATCTAAGAATTCTTTGAACCAATTTGCATCGAAGAATCCTCCGGGAGCTATTGTCAGTGGCTTAGGTTCCACATCCTTATAGATATTTTGCACTATATTTTGTAGAGAGATTGTATCAGAAGCATACTGATCTGCAGCAACTCTTGTTCCAACTCCACTTCCACACAATTCATTCCCTGACCAGCCACAACATATATCAAAGTTTGAAATTTTCACTAAGAGCTTTAATTTTCGGTATCAATGATCATAAACAAACGGAAAGTGTTCTTACCGAGCTCCCAACCATGGATAGAGTAGTTCTTTTGGACTGTATAACGTATAAGGGATTCAGCATTGGTGTAGTCCCAAGCTCCTTTGGCACCATCAGGCTGTATAGTCCTTCCGGTGAGAGCATTTAATCCAAAAATAATCTTAGCCCTAAGTTAAACACGATTACACAAGGACAATTAAACGATTCAGATTTCAATACGAGAAGCACATGGTAAACAAAGTAAAGGAAACAAAATTGCCAGTACCCCGATTTCTTGAAGAAAGCATTGAGTTCATCCCATCTGTGCATTGGCAAACATCCCTGAGTGAAACCAAACATTTCTGAATCCTTTTTGACAAATTGAACACAAGGTAGCTTGTTGTCTTCTGTACCATATATGACCTTATCTTGCAAGGTACCGCCCAATCTAATCTTCAACGGCGAAAAAGCTGCAGTGAAGTATCAACCAAAATGTAATTTTTAGGCAACCATAAGAGAGTAGAGGCAACCATAAGCTGCAATAAAAATTTCTTACCTTTTATTGCATTCAAGAATATAATGTTGTTAAGATCCTGCATGAAATAAACATCAGATATCAAAATGCATTAACTCTATTCTCATATTATATAAAAATGGGATGTAGTATGGAAAATTTTGTAAGATTATCTCTTTTTTTTCACTTGATTTAATTAATCAAAGGATTATACAATTGAAACTACCTTTGTTTACATGTAAAATCTCATAATAGATAAAATTCATTAAATAAAACTAAATATTCTTACCATCTTGATTATTTATCTAAAATTAGTGAAATATGAATACTTTTCATTGTATGAAATAAACTGTAAAATTTTCATTAGTTTGTTCAAGTCTAGTGGTCTACCATTTTTTTATTAATAATTTTTTGGAAAGACCACACACAAAAAAATTAAATCTCCTCCTGACATGAAAAATTGGATCAGTTTAGTCTAAAAAAAGATTCTTGGCTATCCCATTGCCACCAATGCAATTAATAAAATTTAGAAATTTCTATTGAATTTTTTAAAACTAAAAAATATCTATAATTTTCATCTGATTACAGAGATTTAAACCCAGGTCCCAAAGTAACACCAGATATAGAAACCTATATAGTAAAAAAGGAAAGAAAATGCAGCAGTATAATTGAAGAGATCTAAAATCTCCATCTAAAAATATAAACAAGCTTCAATGTGAATCCTTCACAACTATAAATCTTCTAACATACATATATATTCAAGCATTTAAAAATCATCTAAAAAATTGGATATGAAGAGATTCAAGAGAAGCTAGCTTTACCAGATTGAGCAGAGAAGCTCTGCCCCAGCTGCATGTACCATAATCACATTTCTCAGGAGGCCACCAGTCCAAAGTGGTGCAAATGAAATCATCATCAATTCTTCCAATCACAGTTTCCCCATTAATGAAAACACTACTCCCTGACTCCTGTGAGTTCACACAAACAAAGCTAATGGAAAAAAACCAAAACAACAACCCCATTAACCAAGAATGAGAACCCATCTCTGGCCTGAACTCAAATATCCAAGATCTGAAGTTGACAACCACTATCTCCACTTGAACGGAAAAATCCACCCCTGTTTCCACCCTGAAGGACTGGTAATACTCTCTCTCTCTCTCTCTCTCTCTCTCACTTTCTAGACTCACTTTTTTTGTTTGGTACTTTAGCCTCTTTAGTGTTTGATGACAAAGCACTTTTAGTTTTGTGTGTGAAGTGCTCAACTTTTATCAAATGTGTTGTTTAAGTAGAAAAATATTTCAAGTGTTCCTTCAAATGTACTTCTACAGACAACTGCTTCTACCTCTAGGTTTGTTTTGTAGTATTTAAGATAAGCATTTACCGGTCCATATTAAAAATATTATAAATTACATTCAATTCAATATATGTTTTTTTAAACATATGAAATTCACTTTTAATTCATTTATAAATGGTAAGGAGATACTAACCCACCAATTGAAGTGTACCACGTGGTCTAATTTATGAAGCTTGTAAGGAGATAAATATAAAATGTGAAAGAAAAAAATGTCACGTAGTACACCTCAATCGGTGGATCGATATTTTAGTTAAGCATTATCTTTAGATTATACTAAAATAACACTTTAGCTACTATTTGTATCTCTGTAAAATTCTTTCCCTAATCCCAACAACTATTATTTATTTATTTAATTACGAACATATGAATAAGTGGAGTACACTACAGATTTGAGAATTTTTATTCTTAAAAAATGAAAGTTGTTGTTTAATTGGTGGGATAGTGTTGTCACTGGTTTCTCTTTGAGGTGGGGACCACGGTTCGGTTTGTAAAACGGGCGGGTCAAAACCGAGGGACAACAAATTTTATTTTAGATTTACTTACGAGTTACGATTTACGAGGTCAGCTTTTGGTCAAAGTATAATTGTTGTTGAACAAATTTGAATAATTAAAAACGTCATTAGACAGAAAAATAAAATAAAAAAGAAGATTAATTTTGGAAAAGAATTATGATAAGGTGCACGTGAACAGGCAAGACCATATGTCAACATCTTCTTCTATTATTATTATTATTATTTTTTTTTATGGATCTTCTTCTACTATTTAAACTATATTTAAAGTGTCAAAACTCCAAATCCATATATTCATAAATGAAACCATCAAACTAGCTTCAGAGTTCAGATTCATCCATCAATGCTAGCTTCTAACACAAAAGTCAAAAGAGACATTCATATACAAGACTACAAGAGTTATTTTTTTTTTTTTTAAATTACGCTCTCGAATTTTTTATTTATTTTTTCGGTATCTATTTATCCACCTATCTAAAAGACTTTAATAGTTCTATATACAAACTCTTATATTTGAGTCAAAATTAAACCAAATAATTTATCTACATTAATTCTCCCAAATAATTTTTTTTAGCTCTGTCCCTCTATAAATTGTAAGTTTGTAATACTACAAGCTCTCCCAAATGACAATCCTGAAAATAATTTTCTTAATAAGAGAAGGTAACATAAAAACACATATGGTAATAGTCTAATGGATACTTTATTGATAGTGATTTGTGAACAAAGGCTTCTAGCTTTCAAAGTATACACCATAGTATCAAGTATCATGTGACCCTCCACCTCAAATTGAGTTTCTATTCAAAACCTAATCCATTTGATGTGTTGGATAGAAATATCTAGCCTTGCCTTACTAGGAAACAAAAAGAAAATGGAAGAAAGTCTTTTGTAGGGTGGAACTTAGTTGTATCCCAACCTAATACCTTTCTAATTTTGACATTGTCCCATTCTACTTAGTTGTCAACTACTGCACTGACCACCATCAATCTCCTTATCTAAACTAATCCCTTAAAAGCAACAAATTCTTTTAGTTATAATGTCAATTTTTTTGTTTCCTTATCAATTTTTCTTTAATTAGTACTACTAATCAACCAAATTATTGTGTTTTGAATAGAGATATATATACCTGATTGGTTACTTAATACATTCAATTGATATCAATTATTCTGAAAACAAATATCAATTATTCTCTTAGATTCAAATCAATCTATTTTCCTCAAATTTTGTCTTTCGGTGGTAAATATAAAGTCTAATAATTCAATCATTATGATGGTATCTTAAGTTAAATGTATTTAAGTTTAATCATGGATTGGCTGTCATGTCCCCTTCTAGTGCCTCAGTAAGAACCATTGAATCAGACAAAATGGGGTTTTCAAAACAAAAACAAAAAAAACAAAAAAAATGTGTAAAAGACTATTATGATTAGGTTGATTTTGAATTATCATCATCATCATCTTCTCCATTATCACCTTATATTTGTCCTTGGTGTTGTTCAATTCCTTTGAAGGATTTGACCGAAGTTTTTTAAAAGGATATAGTAATAAACTACTAGAGTCTAGAGGCCGCTTGCATGATGAGGAATAAATAGCCCTGACATTTTTTTATTGAAAGCAGAAAACACAAGTAAAAAGAGTCCAGGAAGCAAAGAAACAAATTATTTAAAAATGATTTCACAGAAAATGCCGTGCAGATCCTGACACTCGATCTCATCAGTAATCTCCTATAATTATTTATAAATGCAAAGGTGGTCAAACAAATCAGCAGCAGTTAGTTTAATTAGTTGATGAGTCACAACTGTATAAAAAATCAACATTCGGCCAGGATAAGCAAATTCAATTAATTAAGCTAAATTTAGTTAGTTATTTGTCAGGCCCAAACCTGGTTTCATCTGGGTTCGGGCCCAGATTCTTTGTTCTTCCGAGACTGGGAACTGAGATGAAGATTTTCTTCTTGCTATAGAAGGTGTTTGGATAAAATTTTTCAGGAAAGGAAAAGAAATTAAATTACATACAAGGAGAAAATGGGATTTCTAAAAGAATGTATAATTATTTGTTATCTTCTCAGCTCATGAATAACAATACAATAGTGTAGTTTATATTATCTCTTGTTTGAATGGAACCAAGTTGAGTTCCATATCTAATGTAAACTAATGGAAGTTCAACATATGGCATGTGAACAAATACAATGGACAGAGGAGCAACCGTTACTGCCTCTGTTGAATTTACATGTAAAGGCTCCAATGGAGGTATATATGTATGTCTCCTGATGAATTCACACTTAAAATGTTTCCATTAAGTAGCATGCATGGCTTGATTCAGGTTTAATATAATCAAATGCCCAATTTCATTTGCACCCAAAATAAAAATAATAATTTTTTGATAAGTATGAACATGAATAAATTGAAGTAATTAGAATCCAAACACAAAAACAGTGTCAACCGAGCCCTTGTTTCACTTGTATAAACAAAAAGAACAAAACAGAAACAGAGATCATATTTGATGGTTGGGTAGGTTCGGTTGGAAACCTCGAGAACCGAACCCATGTTGGATTAATGTCTGTCTGCAGTATGATTTCGTATCATGGGTTGACGCCATGCCGAGTTGATCCAAATACCTGTTTGTTATGTCCAAAACATCATGATCAATTAGAAATTAACCACAGAAAGCCAAAGATTTTGGTCATAAGCAACCAACCACCTTACCAGAGGCCAAACACAAATGCATCAGTAACAAGATGATGATGGCCACTGTTATAAGCCCCTCCTGACTCGCCAACCCATGCAACTGCTGAAGTTGCAGAACTCTTGACAATGTTCTCAAGCTGACTGAACGTATTAATCTCACCATCGAGATAGGGTGGATTGATAATCTTATCGACAAGGTGCTGATCAACTCCTATAAAAAATAAATGTCAAATTAGAACTACACTCTGAAACTTGGGACTACAAAAATTTCCAAAATCATGTTTTTCCAACCAATGATACCTAGCCCGAGATTGTAAATGTGGTGGGTGACCACATCTACGGATTTGCCTGATTTATCTAAGAATTCTTTGAACCAATTTGCATCGAAGAATTCTTCGGGAGCTATTGTCAATGGCTTTGATTCCATATCCTTATAGGTATTCTGCACTATATTTTGCAGAGAGATTGTATCAGAAGCATATTGATCTGCAGCAACTCTTGTTCCGACTCCACTTCCACACAATTCATTCCCTGACCAGCCCCACAACATATATCAAAATTCGAAATTTTACATAGAGCTTTAATTTTCGGCATCAATGATCATAAACAAACGGAAAGTGTTCTTACTGAGCTCCCAACCATGGATAGAGTAGTTCTTTTGGACTGTGTAACGTATAAGGGATTCAGCATTGGTTTAGTCCCAACTCCCAAGCTCCTTTGGCACCATCAGGCTGTATAGTCTTTTCGGTGAGAGCATTTAATCCAAAAATAATCTTAGCACCGATGTTGAGGATTTATCTAAAGAATAAACCCGAATATAACAAATACTAATATCTCTAAAACATGCAAAGCAAGATTCACTTAACAGAGATACTAAACAAAGTTATCTAGCAACATAGGCAATAATAATATTTCAGATATGCAAAAGATTAACTACAGATTTGATATAAGCCTAAAACATTCAGATCTAAGCATATATATATCAAGATCTAAGTTACTCATGCATCATCTAACATTCTACTAGAGATATATCACCTATACATGCAAATCTAACAAGATATAGCAGTATATGATAAACTGAAAGATAAAGAACACCAAAACTATAGTGGTTCGGCCAAGAAAAGGCCTACATCCACTTTGAGCCACACACAGGAGACTCTTTCACTATATGGAGTCTTTACAGCCTTAAACAACACAAATCTCTTCAAGATCAGCCCTCAAAGGGAGCCTAGAAACCCTAGTACAACAATCACTCAACCACAGAAACCCTAACCACTCAACTCACTTCTGATCACAACCCAGAAATACACAAAACTGGTATCAAAAGAATCACAGTAAAACGATCTCACTTTTTCTCTTCTAACACTCTTGCAAATTCAAAGCAGAGAAGACATATATTCAAGATGAATACCAAGAACACGAAGAACATTCGAGAGAGAGAGAGAAACAGATTCTGAAAACCAAATAGGAAAACCTAGAAAATAATGAACGCACTGCTTCTCTCTCCTCATCTCTTCATATTTATAGTGCTTAAGAGATAAGGTACACATTAGCCTGGAGAGGCCAATAACAGCGTGCCAGCTCACACGAAATCCTGACTTAGCTTCTTCAAGTTGATCAGATAACATAAGTGAAACGGCACCGTTTTGGTTGTGGGCTGATTGGGAGCAACTGGCACTTGGGCTTCTTCTAGCTTCCACCAAAGTTGTATCATTGGGCTTTAGAGGGGTAACAAACTGATGGGCTAAAACTTCACAACCGAGTTAAACACGATTACACAAGGATAATTAAATGATTCAGATTAAAAAAAAAAAAAAATTAAACGATTCAGATTTCAATACGAGAAGAATAAGGTAAACGAAGAAAAGAAAATGAAATTGCCAATTCCCCGATTTCTTGAAGAAATCATTGAGTTCATCCCATCTGTGCATTGGCAGACATCCCTGAGTGAAACCAAACATCTCTGAATCCTTTTTGACAAATTGAACACAGGGTTGCTTACTGTCTTCCGTACCATATATGATCTTATCTTGCAAGGTACTGCCCAATTTGATCTTCAACTGCGAAAAAGCTGCAGTGAAGTATCAACCAAAATGTAATTTTTAGGCAACCCTAAGAGAGTAAAGAGCTAGTAATTTCAAAGAATGTTGTTATAACAAAAAAAATGTCTTACCTTTTATAGCATTCGAGAATACAATGTTGATAAGATCCTGTATGAAATCGACCTCCATTGAAGGTCGATTTCGACCTCCATGAAGGTAGAACATACTTCCAAAATTAGAGGTTAAACGAACAGACCTCCAATGGAGCTCATAACTTAAGTGTGAGAGGTTTACCATCAAACCAAACACATCGGTTTCACTTTTGAGTTTTGAGATTGGGGACCACGGTTCGGTTTGCAAAACGAGCGGGTATAACCTGACCAGCAGCCCGCCTGACACATATTTATTTTAGATTTACTTACGAGGTCAGCTCTGGTCAAACTATGGTTGTTGTCGTTGAACAAATCTGATTGATTAAAATTGTCATTGGACAGAAAAATAAAATGAATGTTATTGGATCCTATGAGGTGCACGTGAACAGTATATGTCAAGTGTCAACTATTTTATGCTACTATACTATTTAAAGAATACAAATTTATATATAAATGACACCATCAAAGCCGACTTCTAACAAGATGAGTTTGACTCGTAGTAAGCCACTTACATCAACATTCAAGAAATTGAGAGTTCAGTTTGAGTCATACCCTATCCCCAATCACCAAATATCGTAATAATTAGAAGAAAAAAAAAAAAATTCAAAACTTGTCTTGATGACTTCAAAAATTACAGATGTTTATAAATTCGGGTCAATGTGTCATCAAGTCTTTAAAACAACCGTGATCATGTTATATACAAGTTCTCACATGGAAACTCTCAATCATAAGATTATATCTCGTTGTGGAGATAATCTTATATGGATCCGTCTCACCACCAATCACTATTGGTTATGACCCATGATCTCCATTAGGGTCTGTCTCACCACTAACATAGTAACATTAAACAATTATATAATATGTAATAATAATAATAATAATAATAATAATGTTTTATTGCTTTCAAAAATTTGACAATACAAAATATTTCATCAAAAGTCTAGCTACAATTGTGTTAATCTAGTGAATATTAGACCAAATTTTTATTACAAAGTTCTCACAATGCAAAGGTTTAAATAATATAGACAAATAATTATCTAAAGAAAATATCTGTTTTTGATAACTTATAGCCCAATCAATAATAGTAATTTAGCCAAACACATTTCATCAATAACATATTAACCCCAATAGAGTGTTGAAAGTAATTCAGCTTCGGGTTTCCCTGGATAAGTTACGACTGCACGAATTTGACTTTCTTGGAGATTCCAAGTAACAATTCCTTTATCACGACAACAGTTCTTAGTTGTACCTTGATACTCATATGCATTGAAACGTTTAATCTTGTTTCCCCATTGAGCATAGCAATGATAAAGGGTTGTACTAAATGCATTTTCGCGGAACGACCACGCTATTGTCTGGCCTACGGCGAGCCAATATTCGCCAATATTATTGTCCTTGGAACTACAATGAACGTACAAGGATTTCGCATTCGAGTGGAAACCGTTCTTGATAACGATCGTGGTCTTTCCCGTAAAATGAATATGAAAGCCAAAACCCATTGTTACCTTACAAATAGATGTCATCACAAGAATCACAAGAAAACTTTTTAAAGTCAATCCCATATCCATTTTGCTATCAAAGTGAATTCATGAAATTTTAGAAATCAAAAACATATTTTATCCATGTACATTCCCCTAGTATATATAGCCCTAGTTGTGTACAAACAAAAAGGGTAAACAATCAACCCTAATAATTCGTAGAACCAGTTATAGATTGGTTAACATGACCTAAAAATAGGCTAACTAGAAATCCAATCATTTCTCCCATTCAGTCCACTCTTCTCTCCACCCATTAAAAAAGAACAGTCCGGAAAATTTTCTGGATTAGATAAGGCTTAGAAAAAACGATGTGACCGAATACTTTATTGAGTGTAAACAAAGGTTTCTAGCTTTTAAAATAGACTCCATACTATTTTTAAGTATCCTCTGTCCACCACCTCAAATTGAGTTTCTGTTTGAAAGATGAATCCATCAAAATCTATTAATCCATTTGATGATGTGTTGGCGGGACTACAAGAGAGAAAATGGCGGAAGAAGTCATTTGTATGGTGGAACTTAGTTGTATCTCTACTTAATACCTATTTAATTTTGACATTTTTCATTCTTTTAGTTGTCAACCGCTGCACTCACCACCATCAATCTCCTTATCTAAACTAATTATCCCTTAAATGCAACAAATTGCTTTTAGTTAATTACAATGTCAATATTGTTTCTTTAATTATCAATCTTCTTTAGTACTAATCAACCAATTTCTTATTCGAATAAAGATACAGAAATATACATGATTGGTAACTTAATATATTCAATTGATACCAAGTAAGATAATAGAATCATTCGATAAGCTAGCTAAACCATTTCAGGCAAGTGTCGGATATTCTTTTAGATTCAAATCAATCTAGATTTCTCAAATGTTGTCTTTGAGATGTGGCAATGGCAAGGATAAAGTGTAGGAAATTTTAAATACAACAATTACATTTTATAAATTTTAGAAGTTGTAACCGTTGTCACTAATGATGATTTTATGTGTGCAATTATGTGACCGTTACGGCGGTTTTATAACAATAAATATTTGACCATTATTCAAATTAATGGTATTGTTAATGGTGATTTTAATGTGCAACGGTAGGATTTTGAATTATAAATAGAGCATTCGAAATCATTTTATGTAAGAACTTTGAGAACATTGAATCCCTGAGAACATTGAATCCCTTCAAAGCTACCAAGAGGAATGAGAAATATATTTCAACTGTTCTAGAATACTATATTGGGAGTGCATGCACCTTACAGTATTAACAGGTCATTGAATGTTGGAGGTCAGAGCGTTATTTAACTTGATTGCACCAGGACATTGTCTTAGAGGAGCGCAATCTGATCTTAAGTACAGTGCTTTAGCAAGCCTTGACCTTAATTGATTTTCCCACCATCAATCTAATTCTCAAATTTTTCCAACATCCTTAAGATCAGATTTTTACAATGGATGTTGATGTTTATTGCAAATTCATGGAATAGTACATTTTATGAAAAACCTTCCACAGCACTCCAAGAACCAAAGACAACCATGTTACTCCTAAGGGCAGCTGGTCACTGGTGCCTTAAGCAACTTAAGCTCCAATTAAAATTAATTTTACAAATAAAAAACACTCAATACATTAAAATATTTTCTACGGTAAATGATTTGTCATACAAGGGTTTTAAGTTTTAACAGTATTAAAATATTAATAATGTGCACATTTTAATTAAACTAAGAAATCTTCCATGGAATATTTGCTGATTTTAACAAAATTTTCTTATTAGAATGTTAAAAATATCGAATTCTATTTTTATTTTTTTGAAAAATTAAAAAGGTGTTCAAAATCTAATGTTTTGAGAAAACTCATGTCTAAAAATCTCTAACCGACCCCCATATAATTCTAAATAAAGTCCATTCAATTCTTAGCCCAAAAAAGCAATCCCTCACTTAACAATGTCACGCTTCACTTGGCCCAATATCAATTTAAACATGTATTTGCATTTCAAACGACACCGTTTGCATTATTCGGCCCAATACTATATTCTCTCCACTCAACTTTTTTTCGTTTCAGTCCGCCCCACAAGTTAGTCGGATCCGGTTCGGTTAAAAAAGACAAAAACTATCATTTTCATATCAAATAAATATTTAAAATAAAAATTAATTAACTAAAAATCATTAAAAAAAAAAATGGAGATGGAATTTATGATGTTTTATATGTAAAATTAAATTAATGAAAATAACAACAACAAAAAAATTTAAAAAGATAAAATGAAGTTGGTCCGGTGGTATGCCTCCCAGTCTCCCACATATATATCAAGAGGTTAATGGATAATGTGAAGACTGCAAGTAGAAGAAAACCATTTTCTTATTCATTATCATTCCAAAAAGTAGAGGTGTCAAAAGGGCCGGGTCGGCCCGTACCCGTTACGGGCTTTACCCGTTTCCGTACAAGCCCACCCGGCCCGGCCCATCACATTGAGGGCCCGGGCTTGGCCCGAGTCCGGGTAAGAGGGCGGGCTTGGACATTTATTTTAGGCCCGTCGGCCCGGAGGGCCGAGAGTGAGGGTCGGATTGGGCTTATATCCTAAAGCCCGTCAAGCCCGTCGGATAGGGTGGTTGCCACCAAAAAAAAAAAAAAAAAAAAAAAATCTACACCCATTTTCTAATAAGATTATTTATTACTAAATATATAATAAACTAAATGAGGACATTATTATTCAATTAAAATAATGTTTGTAGTATATTTTATAAATGAGGACTTATTCCTAGTTTATTCAATATTCATGTAATTTATTTTATGAATGTTTGTAGTATATTTGTTAACTAAATAATAATAGTGATTTATTTATTTTGATGAGTGACTTTATTCATTTGATATTTGAATTTCTAAGTATATTATTCCATTCAAATATATAGTTAATTTTTGTGATGTAAAATAATAATTTTTTTGACGGGCCGACCCGCAAAGCCCGTACCCACCCGGCCCTCAAATGGGCTTGGGCCTTGGGCCGGGCAGGGCTTAAAAATATGCATGCGGGCCGGGCTTGAGGCCCGGCCCTCAATATTGAGGGCCGAGCTTTGCCTGACCCGTAAACCCTCATGGACAATTTTTAGATGGGCCGGGCGGCCCAGGCCCGGCCCATTTGACACCTCTACCAAAAAGAAACATATATTATTATTAATATTATTATTATTATTATTATTGTTGTTGTTGTTGTTGAATTCCAAAACTAGGGGACAAGTCCAACTTATGCCAACAAAAGATATATGGATCGGTCATCTTCATGAAACGGGCCCAGTTGTTTCAGTTTTCAAGGACTTTGGCTGGTGAGGTTGGTGTTGGCGATGCACCTCTTCCAGACACGACTGCCGCGCAGTAGTTATTGAGCACCTTAGGCCAACAGAACTTGTCGTCAACTTCATTCAAGGCCTTGCAACAAGCAGTACCGAGTAATTGAACTTGGTGGCTCAAGAATGAGGTTGTGATCTCTTGGACACAACCTTGGACGCTCTGGAGAGTCGATAGGCATTGCAAAACATCAGGGTCCTACCCGAACAATGCTGTAAATTCTGTTGAAGGTTCGGCTGCTGAACCTAGAGCTATCACCATGAAAACACATGCTAGGATCAATGCAATTGAAAAATTAACACTGGTTTGAGACATTTTGGTTTCGATGAGTACAAAGTTTCGTCACTAAATATTGAGATGATGATAGTACCGGGTTTTTCAAATTTTGTAGTGATGAAACTTGATATAGATGGTATGGTTTTATAGGGTAGAAATTTAATAATGTCTTTAATTCTTTGCATTCACTTCTCTATGTGACTTTTTCTGTATTTATTGGATATAATTACTGCTAGTTAAAGAGTGAAGAATCGGTAACTTACATTAAGTAGTTTTACCATGTTTTGGGGGTTTTCAGGATCGTAGAAAATCGACAAGATTTTTGGGTTTTCAATATGATCAAATTACGTGATCCTATATATAAATTAGTACTTATCATCTACCCATCGTTATAGTACAATATAAGGAGTAACATAAAGAATCATTACTTAAATAAACAAAAATAAAAAATTTTTTTATCATGGTTTCATTGAGTGGAAGCAAACGAAAACAAGGGCTACTTAACTAAGGCCCCGTCCTGCAGCTGTTTTTCAGCCTGTTTTCGTTTTCGTTTTCCAAAAATGATTTCGAAATCGCATTCGTTAACCGTTTTTCATTTTATTTTCAAAAAGCAAAAAACAAAATGAAAATAATAATTTAAATTAAATTGTAGATTGCATCTTGAAAATAACATTGTCTGTGACAGCATAATAACTTGTGGGAAGTCAGATACTGCTCAAAACTGTGTTTCAATGCTATTTGGTGAAGACATATACTGTTTTTGCTTGAAGCATTAATAATTATCATGTATTTGTTTTCTTATGTCACAAAAAGTTGGATGATATGCCTAGAAATAGTCTTAAATTACTGTTAGAAAACAGGAATTCTAAACTTGCATTAACGAGAGCTTGAAGAAAGGTTGTGAACTTATTTCCTGGTACTGTGCAATGAGATTTTATTACCAAACCTGGTGCACCTTTATGCATAAAACTTGTGGCTCCTTAGTAACTTATAAAAGCTCAGAATAGTTATAAAAGGAACTACTAAGCTTTGGTTACTATAACCTCCAATTGGAGCATGTGCAGCCTTTATTCTGTAGTGAGAACTGAGAAATGTGTGCCTATTAGATGTATAAGATGTCTATCTCACATGTCATATTTGCCTTAAAAACCATATAATAGTGCTAAGTTTAGCCTTATTTGCATGCCTTTTGGTTTGTTTAATCTTTTGTGTGGGTTCTGAAACACTTTGTCTTGTTTATTTTGTCATCTACATATGGATTATCTTTCGGTATAGAATAATTTCCCCACAAACCAAGTTCATTTATTTCCATTGCACCAAGTTCATTAAAAATATTTTGTTTGTATTGCTCTGTTTGGGTGTTGTTTTTTATTCTATTGTTCTACGGTTCTGTTTCGAATATTGTAAAGTATAATTATTATGTTTTATTCTTTCAGGATATTATTATATTGTTGATTCGAGATACATAAATATGCCATGATTTTTAACACCTTACAGAGGTGAACAATATCATTTACGTGATTATGAAGAACAAGGACGTGCACCAAGAGCTCCAAAAGAGTTATTTAATTATAGGCATTCATCGTTACGAAATGTAATTGAGCGGCATTTCAGTGTTTTAAAGGCACGCTTCACTATTTTGAAAAATATGTCTAATTATCGTTTACGTAGGCAACGCCTCATACCTATAGTATGTTGTGTCCTACATAAATTTATTCAATCACAAGATCGTGGTGATATGATGTTTAGGGAATACGAGAATGAAGATATGTTAATTGATGGAGAAGGAAAAGGAGAAGGAGAAGGAGAAGGAGAAGGTAGACCAATTCCATTGACTTATCTCTATCAAATGTAGCTCTAATGAGTAACGTTAGAGATGAAATTGCAAAAAAAAAAAAAAAATGTGGAGAGATTGCTCATGCAATAGGATGTGATGTTTTGTAATAGAAGGTGGTGTCTTCTATAATTTATTCGTGATCTTATATAATTAAAAGTAATCTATGATTATGGAAATTGATAGTTATGTATTTTTTGTTAAAGCTAACAAATCAAATATCATACAATCCTTTTTATAATTCAATTAAAAATGATTGAATGGTCTGTAAAAAATGATTAAATTCAAATTATTATATTATTATGAACAGTTGTATAATTATTTCATATATATATATATATATATATATATATATTAAATTATAAATTATAAATTATAAATTTAAACGGATGAAAATAAAGATTACAACCTTATGAAGATATTTTAAAGAGATGGGAGAGTCAAATTACATATGTAAAAATTCTTCATTTTTTTTATGTTTTCAGTTATTCTACCAGGTGTGTTTTTACTGTTTTCATTTTCAGAATACAGCTTCCAATATATACTACCAGACGTGTTTTCAGAATTCGAAACTAAAACCAAAAATACTGTTTGCATTTTTATTTTTATTTTTGAAATACAGCCACTAAAAAACGCTTACATGATGGGCCCTAAATCTTCCAAAAATGCAGATTCATTTTCTTGGCAACTATTTTCAATGATTTTGTCAAGAAGATGCTTCTGTCCTCTGTATTACGATGTGTAACAGTGTAAGATGTGTCCAAATAGATCGAGCTCGGGCCGTCTGATCCATCTAAAAATTGTCCACGAGGAGGCAACTCTTAACATCAAGGGTTGGGCCCTGGTCCTCTGTCCAGTTCAAGGTCCAAATCCATTTGAAGCACGGCCCTCTTTTATCCTTATGGGCCAACCCGTCAAAAAAGTTCCTCCGTTGACAAAGGATCATTGAATATTACCACTTCGTAAGAAACTTCTTCCGTTGAATTTACTGTAATTATTTATTTATACGTTATTAATAACCTACACATAATTATTATTCCATATCTTTTTTTTTTTTTTTGATAAATCGATTATAATTAACTACTTTATTCATGATTTTCATAATAAAAATTATTTATATATGCTTGTACATTCTTTTCTTTTTTTGACAATATCTCGTTATTCGGACCAGGTATTTTTTTTTTTTGAAGCTTTTGTCATTGGTAGGCTTCGAACCGTTGATATGGGAGTCATTTATCCAAGCCCTAAACTCGTCCATCTATCAGTTGAGCTATGCCCCTGTTGGCACATACTTGTACATTCTTAACGAGGTTGAACATATTAATTTAATGTTACATTCAAACTCTATTAACAAACTGAATCAAGTAATTTGAAGTGTTTTCTTTCTTCAAATTTAGTTATAGTACTTGAGAAATTCTCAAATTTTATTCATAAGTAGAATTCAATGAACTTATCGCCCATAAAAAAAAAAATTCATATCAAAATTTATAAAAATAGATTTGATTTCATTAAGGGTCCTATAGAAATTAAAATAAGGGTCCTACATAAATTAAAGTAAGGGATCCCTTACTTAATAATTACTATATATATAATTTGTATCAAATATTTATTATTAAAAATTTATAAAAATTGAGAGGTAAAAAGTTGGTCTTGGGAACGAAAGAAATTAAAAAAGTGTGAGTTTTACATATTGCCACTTCCAGTTAATATCAAACCTGGAAAAAAAAATGAAAAATAAGAGTTTTATCGGAAGCCAGAGGCTCTGAGGCTTTGAGCCTGTGAGATTCCTTTCCCACAAACCGTGTGTTGTCTATAGGGTTGCACATTTTCTCCCGGGTCCCCATTTCCCCCCGCCCTCACCACCATTTTAGGAAAAAAAAATTGGGAGTGAATGGGGAAATGGGTGAGGATGGGGATGATTTTCATCCCCAAATTAAAATGGGGATGGGGATGGGGATGGAGGGAGGTCCCCCCCATTCCCCCCAAAACATTATAAATATAATTATATATTTTTTAATTTTTTTATTATTTGAAAACCTAACTATATAAACCTCATTTACACTAATGGATTATTGAAATACTTTATTTTGTAATGGATTTTCTTTTATATTTATAATGCAGTAATGGATTTTATTTTGTATTTGTAACGGAATGTTTTTTTTTTTTTTTTTTAAATTGTAATTTTTAGTCAAACGCGAAAATGGGGAAACAGAGAAATAGAAAAAAATGGGGAAAGTGGAGGATTGGGGTTAAGGATGGAGGTACCTCCCCCCTCCCCCCAAAAGGGGGGGGGGGGGGGGGGGGGGGGGGGGTGGTGGTGGTGATGATGATGATGATAAAAAATAGTCATGTTAGAATTACTTTTTTTGCAATATATGGTACCAATCAATTTTCCATGTTAGAATTACTTTTTAAAAAAATTATCTTTCTTATTTAAAAAAGAAAATTCTTCTTAAAATAAAAAAGTAAAAATATTTAACAAAAAATTAAATTTCAAGGAAAAGAAACTTGATTTCTCACTTCTCAGGACATTTTTGTCCATGCATTTTGATATGGGAACTAATTAAAGAAACCGAACACCGAGTGTTGCTATTGACACCCCCCATTACTGAACTATTTATGCCTCACTTTTTAAAATTTTGATTTAATTATATAAAATTAAACAGTTTTATTAATATTTTTGATTTATTTTCAGGACTACCCTTCTACTTATCTTTCAAACTTTAGGGGTCGTTTGTTTTTTTGTCTGAAGACTGAACAGTCCTGAATTTTTTTTTAAAGACTGAATAGGGACTGAAATATGAACTTGAATGATATGTTTGTTCGTTTTTTTCCTCACATCTGAATGTATTATCAACATGTTTGTTTTTTAAAAGTAAAATTGTTTGAAAATAAGTAATTTTACATTTATACCCATATTAAACAATTATATATATAATATGGAATAAAAACAATCCAAAAATAATAATTATATAGAACACATATGATCATGATCTTCTTCTTCGATTACAAACAAACTTCATTTTTACTAAGAAAAAAATAAGATATTTTTTTTTTCAAAAAATAAAAGGGACAACAGGAAAACTCACACAAAATAATCTAAAAATAATAATATATAAATGCATCACCCTAATATCATAATAAAGTATTGATATTAAACACCAATATGAGAATTGATTAGGGTATTTGATTCCTAGATAAGGGTTTTTATTTTTTTTTTAAATGATTTTTTAGTGTGATTTTGTTTTAATATTTTGGCTGATTTTGCTATTTAAATTAATCAATTAATTGTCACTTAAAAGAATTACTTGTGGAAAGGTTTTATTATCGGTATAAAAATGTAAGGACAAAGATGTATAGTTAATTGATAGATCCATTAATTAGTTAGATTTATTTATTTATTTATTTATTTATTTGGAATATTAAATAATGAAAATATTTCTTTAAATTACAAGTGTTATATAAAACTCAATCAAATCTAGCTAATCCAATCAAATTTAAAAAACTCCCGAAAGTGATAAATTATTGTATTATACTCCTAAATAATATGAAGATGCATTGAAATTTCTCATTTATTAAGTTAATCTCTATTTCGATAATATTACAATTAGTAAGAAATATCCATTAAACTCTATTAAGTACTTGTTGGAAGACGGGGAACATGGTTTGGTGGCTGGTGGCACACTTTATGGTAAGAGAATTCTATCTTCGTTTAGCGGTTGTTTACCGAGAATCCTATTTTAAATTATTTTTTTAATAATTTCTAATTAATGAATTCATGTGTTAATTAATTTTTCTTAAAATTAAATTAAGTTCATCTCACATAAACCTCCTATTCTATGATTCAAAACATAGTAATTCCACTGTCATATGAGTCAAAATTTGGTTCGTTCGTTTCAGATATATTATTACAGCTGGTATAATAGAATAATAAATAATAAAAAATAAAAACCTATCAATTCTAAATGAACCCATATCTTGTTAACCTGCAAATGGCAAAGCAAATGAGAGTTTTATTGTGTAGCTTAATTAATTTGCCTGCAAAAAGCATGCCATTGTCATCATCACCAAAATTCAGAAATCACATCACGATAATTTATTTAAAAATCTCTAGCTCTAGCTAGCTTTGAACTGTCAGTTTTTATTTCACAAATTTCTTGGCCTGTAAGTTTTTGGTGATATTTTTAATATGTAGTATTTTTCTGCCTGTGTTTTGATTTTTGAACACCTTTTGAAACTAATCAGACTAAATTACATTGCAATGGATTAAATTTGACGGTGTGAATGCAGCATTATATTTAATCGGATGTAATTTACCAATAAATTGGATTTATTCAAAAAAAAAAAATTATCAATCACCAATTACGTACGAATAAACTAAAGACTTGATAAAAAAAATTTGAAAAAAAAAAATCAACTTGAAACAGTGACTTTACCAGCTTGTCACATGTTGTTTATAGCCTATGGTACCCATCTAATTGGGTGGGTCCTACTTCATTTAGTAAGAGATCCATGAGAACCTGTCCAGTTAGAGGCGGGCTTAATACCCACAATTTAGGCTCTGTTCGGTAGAAGGGAGAGATGGAAGGAGGGAGAGGGATGAGAGGAGAGCTCTAATCCATTGTTTGGTTGGAGAGATAAGAGACAGGAGACGAGAAGAGGAGGGAGAGAGACTCCTTCCGAGCCCACCAAAATCAATCCTCGCATTATTGGGCGGATGAGAAGAGGAGGGGTATAATGGGTGGTAAATGAAAATATTGCAAGGGTAATATACTAAATTTACAAATTCTTAATAATCAATACAATAAACAGTTGGCCTCAGTTCATTGCTAATAATCAATTCTGTAAATAGTTCTTCAGTAAATTCTTTTGGTGTGTTTGTGAGATTTTACAATAATGTCCCTGGAATCGGTCCAAGTGGAAGCTGTGCCAGCCCTGTTGGAACCAGCATTGCTATGCACACCACAATCAACTTCATAGAAATAGAACCCTTTGGTGATATGCTTGCCATCATATCCTACTAGCAAAGTGAAAACCCCTTGTAATCTGACTACAAGTTTTCAGTAATTTTGCTTTTGATTCTCAAAACGAGAGGCAATTTATAGGGCTTCGCATTTATTAACATCGAGACATTTCCTGTGAATTAATGCAACAGTTTCAAAATTTTAACCCTGAATTGATGGAATAACATGGCTTTGAGGCAGGTTCACAAAACCTGGAAGCTAGTGGTTTGGTCAACTTAAATTTATGTGATCAAACTTGGAGGTATGAGATAGTGACTACTGCCTTAAATTTTATGTATAACGGGTTCTGAATTTAATCGCATTTAAGAAACCGGTGACATTAAGCCGTTGAACTTGTAATTGGGTTACAATAATTGAAGAAAACCAGCTAGATGTCACACAGCCTGTGAGTACATTGTTTGTTTTAAGCTATCTCACTGTTTCAACTTATATTGAGCTTATATATACACCAGGTCTAAAAATTTCCAACTTGAGTTGAAAATGTATTATCTATATTCTGATGTTGACTAACCTGGATTCAGAATGTCATGAGTCATGGCACATTGGCACGATTACCTACTTTTTCACACAGATTACTGAGTTCTGCTCTGGTTTCTTATTTGGATAATGATCAAAGAAAGAACTTGTTTAATCTAGCAAATTAATATGGAAGAGTTGCAGGTTGCAAGTAGCACAACAACATGTTTGAATGATATTATGAAATAGCCAAAGATGAGCTAGAGATTAATCTCCAAAATGGCTCTCTGAGAAACCAAATATAATGTCATCCCACATCAAATTTTGTAATACTTGTAGAAGGTGTTTTCTGTTTCAGAGATCCATAGTAAACTGAAGCAAGTATGACCTAAATCGGCCAGTTAATCAAGCATTCTGCTAAAGCTTCAGAAATCAATTTCCGAAAATTAACATATTCATTACTTAAGAGTTGTATTTTTGGAGATTTTTCTACATGATGCTTTTTGTTTCCATAATAACTTTGATTAGAATTTGATTTATTTATCCTGTAGTTCACTTTTAGTTCCCATCCTTATCAAACTTCCAAGTCAAGTTTTAGCATAAAAATTTTGCATTTCTTGATAATTAGAGTGTCTACAGTTTTAAGGGATTTTGTATATATAAGATTTTTTATAATTGTCAAAAAGTTATAAATAAATTTCATAAGTTTGTCTTCTTCAATAAAAACCCATTTGTGCATGAATAAAATACTTCAAATTATATAAAAATCAGAACTAAAATAAATAAATAAAAGATAACTTATAAGCTAGAACAATGGGAATCTCCTTGTAATTTAACTGAAATTCTAGTTACATTCCCTAAATTACCTCTGTAAAGTAAGAATAACTTCCTCAGCTAAAGCTATCCGTTTTATTTTTGAAAAGAAAAAAAAAAGAGAGAGAACATTGTAAGACATTCCAGGCTTCCAGCTCCACTTGAAGAATTTTTTTAGTTCAAGTTAGACTTGGTCTAGCAGCTTGTTCATTTCAATCGACCTGAAGTTGGTGGTGGTGCAGCGTTAGAGACCGTTGAACAAGTGCTCTTGAGTAGCGGAGGGAAGAATGGATTGAACGGGAAAATCTTAGGCCAACACTTATCATTGATTTCAGTGACGGCTTTGCAACAAGCCGAACCAATTATACCAATGAGGCCAATGTCAAGTATTGATTGATAAATCTCTGAAACACAACCTTCTATGTCTGCTAGAGATGACCAACATTCTATTATTTTGGTAACATTTGGTAAAAGTCCTGGAAATGAGACCTTGCTCATTGCATTTGCTCTAGCTGAGGTTGGTGAAGGTGCAGCACAAGCGATATGGATTTATTGGGAACATCTTAGGCCAGCAATCTTCGTTGATATGAGCGATTGTTGCGCAACAAACAGGACCAACTTTGCCAATTTGGCCACTGAGAAAATAAGTGTAAATCTCCATGAGACAACCTAGTGTGCTTGCTAGAGCTGCCCAGCATTTCTGAAGTTCTGGCACTCACGGAAATAGGCCTGGAATTTGTGCCTGTCCTGCTGGAACCAGCATTGCCATGCATGCCACGATCAACATCAGAGGAACAAGAGTATTTGCTGACATTCCTGCCATTGAATCGGCTCAGAGTAAACCTAGGTAATGTGTGACTACAAATTTTGTATGATTTGGAAAGATGCTTGTGCTTCTGTCCTGTGGAAGCAATTGAGATGGAGTTTATAATTCTATGGAGTCATTAATATTGAAAGGTTTTACTGTGATTCAATGCAACAGTTCCTGAATTTTCTCTCTCTGAATCTCCTTAGTTAATTAGAACACAAAGCACCTATTTTATCAAGTTTAATGTGATTAAACTTGGAGGGAGAGGGTATGGTTTTATCCATAGAGATGATCATGCCCTGTAATTGTTGCGAAACTGGTTTTGAATATTTAGTGCAAGTCAAAGAGTGAAGAATTGATAACATTAAGCAGTTTTACATGTTTTGGTCAAACCCAACAAGAGATAATAATATAAAGTATAAATTGCACTATTGTATTGTTATTCATGGGCTGAGAAGATAACAAATAAATGTACATTATTTAAAAAAAAATCCCATTTTCTCCTTGTATGTAATTTTCTTTCACTTTCTTAGAAAATTTTATCAAGATTTTATCAAAATCTTCATTTCAGTCTCAAAAGAACAAAGAATCTGGGCCTAACTTAACCCAGACCCAGATGAAACCAGGTTTAGGCCTTACAAATAACTAACTAAATTTAGCTTAAATATATTAATAACAACTAAAACACAATTCAGCCATCAAATGCATTTCACAGCTGCAGGAATTTTATAATATATAAATAAAAAGCATTTATATTCGAATTTTTATAAATCGATAAATCCACACTACATACAGTTTGAGACCCATTTTAAGATCATAACTACAGCACGTATGAGGTGCAGAAGAATAAGAAATGCTCCCAATAAAATCCATACATACACATACATCACCAGATTCATCCTACGATGTTGACGATTAGAACACCAGAGGCAATCACTACACTAAAAACCATTGATGTTATTGAAATCCATGAGATGACCATCAAAATCCACACTAGATATCTACGCCCAATGGGTAACCCGCTGATCAGCAACAAAATGATAAAACATGATGACATAAGTGTCTTGCACACACCACCAGATGGACTTATTAAATTCGTGAGTGACACAATAGAAATCAAAGTTGCTACTATCATCAATGAAGCAGTCTTCTTTTCGATCCATTCAAGTTTGAGCCTATGATGAAGATTGTTCTGTGATGTTGTAATATGTGCATTATTTATTTGGGATACTATTGAGGTTGTTGCCATATGTGTGGAGCCAAGTACATCGTTGGCATGCTTTGCTCCAGAACTTAGAAGAACCTTCTCAATCATCCAATCTTTTTATCCGTTCTCCCAAGCATGGACAAATCTAAAGCTGTGATGCCATATATGTTAACAGCGTTCACCACTATTATAGGTTTAGTAGTCAAATATTCATATTTGATTTTAATGTATAATTAATCAGTACAAGACATGAAAAGAAAAGTTCAATCATTGTCTTAGTTTACCTAGAGTTAAAATTTGGTGTACTCGAAGCAATCTATCCTTGTAACTCTAGAAAATTGTAAACAGTTATACTATATTTTTCATCATCTTGTACTTATTACTTATTTATCTGCAAATTGTCCATGTTATTCTGGGTTATGATCAGTCGTTAATTAATTTAGATCTAAAAACATGAATATGGTTCACTTAGATATGATTTAATTGGTGTTACTATAAGCATATCCCGTTGCACAAACATAATTTTCCTCTGTTCTTTATGAGCTAGGTCTCTCTGCCATAGAAATTCTATCAAAAAAGGACTTCAATCCAATGGATACTCAAATAAATTTCTTGAAATGGATTTGGGAAAATGTTCTAATTGTGTTTGTGTCAGATAACAAAATTATCAGCACCAACACTGCTGAGTTATAAAAGCAATTATTATTATTTTTTTTAATTTTTTTTGTATTTAAAAAAAAGGCCCTTTTAAGTGAAGAATTAAATCAAGAAATTGAAATTTTGTTAAACAAAACAAAGGAAAAAGCCTCACAGTCCTAGCTAGTTCATGAATTTCAACATTAATATGCAAGTTACTAGCATTACAGTCAACCTTAAAAGGTACATTATCACTAGCTCTATCTCTGTAATAATATATAAAAGGAGGAATTACTGTTTGTTCATTATCTTTTAAGGAAATATTGTTTTTTTACCTCATTTGGTGTATTAGGGTCTTTGGTCCTCATCTTTTTAGAAATACATCAAATTGGTCCCTTTGACTAAAAAGTTAACGGTCAACGTTAATAAAAGTGTGAAAAAGACAGTTCTGCCCTTAAAAATTAATTTAAAAACCGAAACGAAAAAAAAAAAAAAAAAATTCTTCTTTTTAAATGGATCTTCACCATCCATCTTAGGTTAAATGAAGTTAAAAATAATTGAAAATTGAAAAGTGGAAAAACAAAACACCAAAATGGATCTCCACCCTCCATCTTTAAGATGGATAGTAGATGTTATACAAAAAAAAAAAAAGAAAAAGGTGGAGATCCAATCTCCAATATCACGAGCAATCCATAAGTTATCTTGCAACATTTCCTCAGTGAAGACTAGAGGTTGTTGGTGATGATGATCAGAATTAGAAGGCGATAAATCCAAAAAATCAAAATCAGAATTTAGAGCATCCACAATGGTTGAGAAAAGAGACCCATTTTTATTTGGGTCTTAGCGCATCCACAATGGTTGAGACCCAACACAAGACCCTTTGTGCCACATCATCAAATATGGGTCTTGTTTTCAAAAAATGGGTCTTCTCATTTGAGTCCTATGTATTTGGGTCTCTTTTCCCCACAATAAGGCTAAATTGAAAAGGAGAAAGTGAACCACTTTTTTTACTTTTTTTTACTTTTTTCCAAACAATCATTACTCTTCTTTAATATTATATATATATTAATAAATAAATTATATAATATATTTTAAATATCAACACCATCAATAATTATTTAACAAATTATAATTAATTTAAAATAAAACAATTTATTAATTTAAAATTATCACAACGTATTACATTAACAATAAAAATAAATATTTAAAACAAAATATTGTCTACGATTAGACATGGTGCTTGTTCCGGTTCAGTTCCTGTTCCGTTTCGAAAGTGGCGATTCCGAAACCGAAACCGAAACCGAAACCTCCCTCATAGAGATTTCAGTTCCGATTCTGGTTCCCCGATTCCTCGGTTCGGTTCGGTTCGGTTTCGGTTTCGGTTTCAGTTTCGGTTCCAATGGTTTAGTTTCGGTTCTGATTCTGATTCTGATTCCTATTCTGAACCTTCAAAACCGGTTCCGGTTCCGGTTCCGGTTTCGGTTCCGGTTTCGGTTCCGGTTCCGGTTCCGATTCCGATTCCGATTCCGATTCCGATCTGGTTCCGGTTCTAGTTCCAAACCTTCAAAAAATTAATGTTTTCATTCAAATTATTTTAATTTCATTAAAATAAAAATTTTAAATTACAATTACTTATATTTTTTTTCATTATATATATATAATTGAAATTAATAATTATATATTTAAATCTAAATAATTTATATATATTAAATTTATTTATATATAATTACTGAAATTAATAATTATATATATATAAGTCTAACCCAATGATTGGGAGGTATTGGGAACCCAACTCCAATCATTGGACAAGACCCAAATGGAGTTCCAAATTTGAAACCCAATTTGGGTCTAGTGGGATGGGGCCTACATTTGGGTCATCTTTTTTGGGTCTCTTTATCCATAATGGTAAGACCTAAAAATAAGACCCATTTGTTGCCACATCATCAAAAATAGGTCTTACCATTTGGATCCACTTAATTTGAGCCTCTTTTCCCCACAATGGGGCTAAATTGGAAAAATAAAAATGGATCCACTTTTTTAACTTTTTTCCAAACAATCATTACTCTTTTTTAAAATATTATATATATATATATATATAAATTATATAATATATTTTAAATATCAACACTATCAATAATTATTTAACAAATTATAATTAATTTAAAATTATCACAACCGATTTACATCGACAATAAAAATAAATATTTAAAACAAAATATTGTATACGGTTAGACATGGCACCGGTTTCGGTTCCAAACCTTCAAAACCGTTCCGATTCCGGTTTTGAAGGTCCAGTTCTGGTTCCGGTTCCTGTTCCGATAGGATTTCAACGGTTCGGTTTCAATTCCGGTCCAATTTTTGACGGTTCAGTTCCAGTTCCAGTTCTGACTTCATTAGTTCAGTTACGGTTACGGTTCCGGTTCCAATTCCAACGATTTTATCATTGAAATTAAAATTATTTATATAATTATAAATTATATATATAATTATATATTTTATTTATATTTTTTCATTATATATATAATTATATATTTTAATTTAAATTATATATATATATATATATATATAATTTAGGCAAGACCCAAATGGAGTTCAACATTTGGAACCCAATTTGGGTCTAGTTGGGTAGAGCCCACAAATGGGTCTTATTTTTTGGATCCACTTTTGTACCATTGTGTCACCATGGGATCCAAATAAAAGTGGGTCTCTACAAATGGGTCCCTTTTTATCAACCATTGTGGATGCTCTTACCCAAATAAAAATGGGTCTACTACCACAATGGTTCATAAAAGAGACCCATTTTTATATCCATCCAATTGTACCACAATGGTAAAAAAGTGGATCCAAAAAAAGAGACCCAAAAGTGGGCTCCTCCCAACTAGACCCAAATTTGGAACTCAATTTGGGTTTTGCCCAATGATTTGGTTGGGTTCCCAACACCTCTCAATCATTGGGTTGGCCTTATATATATATATATATATATATATATATATATATATCAATTATTATAATTTAAATATATAATTACTAGTTTCAATAATTATATATATATAATGAAAAAAAAATATAAATTTTATAATTGAAATTAAATTTATTTATATTTTTTCATTATATATATAATTATTGAAATTAATAATTATATATTTAAATTATAATAATTTAAATATATTTATTAAAATTATTTATATTTTTTTCATTATATATATAATGATTGAAATTAATAATTATATATTTAAATTTAAATATTATATATATATATATAAGCTCAATCCAATGATTGGGAGGTGTTAGGAACCCAACCCAATCATTAGGCAAGACCCAAATTGAATTCTAAATTTGGATACCAATTTGGGTCTCTACTTGAGTGGAGCCCACTTTTAGGTTTCTTTATTTGGATCCACTTTTTCACCATTGTGGAAGAATTGGATGGGTTTCAAAATGGGTCTAGTGAAAGTGGGTCTCTTTTAGAAACCATTGTGGATACTCTTAGCCCAAATAAAAATGGGTCTACCACCACAATGGTTCATAAAAGAGACCCATTTGTACAAAACCCATTTTTATATCCATCCAATTGTGCCACAATGGTAAGAAAGTGGATCCAAAAAAAGAGACCCAAAAGTGGGCTCCAGCCAACACCACCCAATCATTGGGCAAGACCCAAATTGGGTTCCAAATTTGGAACTCAATTTGGGTAATTTGGAACCCAATTTGGGTCTTGCCCAATGATTTAGTTGGGTTTCCAACACCACCCAATCATTGGGTTGGGCTTATATATATAATTTAAATTAAAATATATAATTATTAATTTTAATAATTATATATATAATGAAAAAATATAAATAAATTTAATATATATATATATATATATATATATATCAATTATTTAAATTTAAATATATAATTACTAGTTTCAATAATTATATATATATAATGAAAAAATATAAATAAATTTAATTTCAATTATAAAATTTATATATATTTTTTATTATATATATAATTATTGAAATTAATAATTATATATTTAAATAATAATAATTTATATATATTTATTAAAATTATTTATATTTTTTTCATTATATATATAATGATTGAAATTAATAATTATATATTTAAATTTAAATTATATATATATATATATATATTATATATATTATATATATATAAGCCCAATCCAATGATTGAGAGGTGTTAGGAACCCAACCCAACCCAATCATTAGGCAAGACAAAAATTGAGTTTTAAATTTGGAACCCAATTTGGGTCTACTTGGGTGGAGCCCACTTTTGGGTCTCTTTATTTGGATCCACTTTTTCACCATTGTGGAATAATTGGATGGGTTTCAAAATGGGTCATGTGAAAGTAGGTCTCTTTTAAAAACCATTGTGGATACTCTTAGACCAAAATAAAAATGGGTCTACTACCACAATGGTTCATAAGAGCATCCACAATGGTGGAGACCCAAACACAAGACCCATTTATACCACATCATCAAAAATGGGTCTTCTCATTTGGGTCCTATTTATTTGGGTCTCATTTTCCCACAATGGTGTTCAATTGAAAAAGTAAAAGTGGATCCACTTTTTTAATTTTTTTCCAAACAATCATTACTCTTCTTTAAAATATTATATATATATATATATATATATATATTCAATAATTATTTAACAAATTATGATTAATTTAAAATAATTTTTTCACAACTGAATTACATCAACAATAAAAATAAATATTTAAAAAAAATATTGTATAAGATTAGACATGGCGTCGGTTTCAGTTCGGTTCAGTTCAGTTGGGTTCCGATTCGATTTCGGTTCCGATGGTTCGATTTCGGTTCCAGCTCCGGCTCCGGCTCCGGTTCCGGTTTTAAAATTAATGTTTTCATTCAAATTATTTTAATTTATTGAACTAAAATTTTATAATTGAAATTAAATTTATTTATATTTTTTTCATTATATATATAATTATTGAAGTTAATAATAATATATTTAAATTTAAATAATTGAAATATATATATTAAATCTATTTATATTTTTTCATTATATATAATTATTAAAATTAATAGTTATATATTTTAATTTAAATTATATAAATAAATAAATATATATATATATATATATATATATAAACCCAACCCAATGATTGGGAAGTGTTTGGAACCCAACCCAATCCCAAATTGAGTTCTAAATTTGGAACCCAATTTGGGTCTACTTGGGTGCACCCCACATTTGGCTCTCTTTTTTTGGGTCTCATTTTACACCATTGTGGAAGAATTTGATGGGTTCCAAAGTGGGTCTAGTAAAAGTGGATCTCATTTTGCAACAATTGTGGATGCTCTAAAAGAGACCTATATGTACAAGACCCATTTTTATATCCATCCAATTGTGCCACAATAGTAAGAGCATCCACAATGGTGCCAAAATGAGACCCACTTTGTCAAGACCCACTTTGGAACCCATAACATTCTTCCACAATGGTGCAAAATAAGACCCATAAAAAAGAGAGCCAAATGTGGGGTCCACCCAAGTAGACCCAAATTGGGTTCCACATTTGGAACTCAATTTGGGTCTTGCCCAATGATTAGGTTGGGTTCCCAACACTTCCCAATAATTGGGCTGGGCCCCTAAATATATATATATATATATATATAATTTAAATTAAAATATATAACTATTAATTTTAATAATTATATATGATGAAAAAATATAAATAAATTTAATATATATATATATATATTTCAATTATTTAAATTTAAATATATTATTATTAACTTCAATAATTATATATATTATGAAAAAAATATAAATAAATTTAATTTCAATTATAAAATTTTAGTTCAATTAAATTAAAATAATTTAAATGAAAACATTAATTTTTTTAAGGTTTGGAATCGGAACCAAACCACCGAAACCGAAACCGAAACCGAAACCGAAGCCGAAGCCGAAACGCCGAAGCCGAAACCGAAGCCGAAGCAGAAGCCGAAGCCAAAATTTGAAACCGAAACTGAAACCGAAGCCGGAATTGAAACCGGAATCAAAATCCAAACCGAAACCGAAACCGAAACCAAAACCGGACCATCAAATCCGAAACCGAAATCGAAACCGAATCAGACACCGAAACCGAAACCGAATCCGAATCCGAATCCGACACCGAATCCGACACCGACACCGACACCGACACCGAAACCGAAACCGAAACCGAAACCGAAACCGAAACCGAAACCGAAACCGAAACCGAAATAGAAACTGAAACAGAAACTGAACCAGAACCATCGGAACCGAAATCGGACCGGAACCCAACCGAACTGAAACCGGTGCCATGTCTAATCTTATATAATATTTTGTTTTAAATATTTATTTTTATTGTTGATGTAATTCGGTTGTGAAAAAATTATTTTAAATTAATCATAATTTGTTAAATAATTATTGAATATATATATATATATAATATTTTAAAGAAGAGTAATGATTGTTTGGAAAAAAGTTAAAAAAGTGGATCCACTTTTACTTTTTCAATTGAACACCATTGTGGGAAAATGAGACCCAAATAAATAGGACCCAAATGAGAAGACCCATTTTTTACTATTCAAGAGCCATTTTGATGATGTGGCAATAAATGGGTCTTGAATAGTTGTGGCACCATTGTGGATGCTCTAAGAAAGTGGATCCAAAAAAAGAGACCCAAAAGTGGGCTCCACGCAACAAGACCCAAAATTGGGTTCCAAATTTGGAACTCAATTTGGGTCTTACCAAATGATTTGGTTGGGTTTCCAACACCACCCAATCATTAGGTTGGGCTTATATATATATATATATATATATATATATATATATATAATTTAAATCAAAATATATAATTATTAATTTTAATAATTATATATATAATGAAAAAAAAAAATTATTTAAATTTAAATATATAATTACTGATTTCAATAATTATATATATATATATATATATAATGAAAAAATATAAATATATTTAATAAATATATTTAAATTATTATAATTTAAATATATTATTATTAATTTCAATAATTATATATATAATGAAAAAATTATAAATAATTTTAATTTCAATTATAAAATTTTATTTCAATGAAATTAAAATAATTTGAATGAAAACATTAATTTTTTAAAGGTTTGGAACCGGAACCGGAATCGAATCTTCAAAGCTGAAACCAAAACCGGTTTTGAAGGTTCGAAATTAAAACTGGTCTGGAACCAAAACCGAATAGTTGGAACAACCGGAACCGGAACCGGAACCGGAACCGGAACCGGAACCGAAACCGAAACCGAAACCGAAACCGAAACCGAAAAACTGAAATCGGAACCGAAATCTCTCCGATGGAGGTTCCGAAACCGCCACTTTCAAAACGGAACAGGAACCGAACTGTAACCAACGCCATGTCTAATCGTAGACAATATTTTGTTTTAAATATTTATTTTTATTGTTAATGTAATTCAGTTGTGATAATTTTAAATTAATAAGTTGTTTTATTTAAAATTAATTATAATTTGTTAAATAATTATTAATAGTGTCGATATTTTAAATATATTATATAATTTATTTATTAATATATAAATATATAATATTTTAAAGAAGAGTAATGATTATTTGGAAAAAAGTTAAAAAAGTGGATCCACATTTACTTTTACAATTTAGTCCCATTATAGGGAAATGAGACCCAAACTAAATGGATCCAAATAGCAAGACCTATTTTTGATGATATGGCAACAAATGGGTCTTGTTTTTGGGACCAACCAAGAGCATTCACAATGGTGGATAAAAGAGACCCATTTTTATTTGGATCCAATGGTGCCACAATAGTATAAAAATGGACCCAAAAAATAAGACCCATTTGTGAACTCTACCCAATTAAATCCAAATTGGGTTCCAAATTTAGAACTCTATTTAGGTCTTGCCTAATGATTGAAGTTGGATTCCTAACACGTCCCAATCATTGGGTTAGACTTATATATATATATATATATATATATATATATATATATATATATATATATTAAATTAATATATATAATTATTAATTTCAATAATTATATATAAAAATTGTTTTATTTTAAATTAATTATAATTTATTAAATAATTATTGATAGTATTGATATTTAAAATATATTATATAACTTATTTATTAATATATATATATATAATATATTTTAAAGAATATTAATGATTGTTTAAAAAAAGGTAAAAAAAAAAGTGGATCCACTCTTTTTTTTTTTTTCAATTTAGCCCTATTGTGAGGAAAAGAGACCTAAATAAATATGACCCAAATGGAAAGATCCATTTTTTGAAAACAAGACCCATATTTGATGATGTGACATAAATGGGTCTTGTGTTTAGGTCTCAACTATTATGGATGCTCTTAGGCTATGTTTGGTAGGGAGGAAAGAAAATAGGAATGATGGAAAGATTTAGAAGAATAAAAAACATGATGGAAATAAAAGAAAATGATTTTCCCTCTAGCTGTTTGGTAAACAGGAAGGAAAAAAATGATATTTTTATTACTTTTACTATTTTAACCTTACATTATATTTTATATATTAAAAAAAGAGAAGATATAATTGTAATTTAAGTCCCCCAAAAAGCAACCATTTCTTTCCCTCCCTTTTCCTCCAACTTTTGGGAGTAAACAAAATGGTGGGTCCCACACACACATTTTTCCTTCCACTTTTCCCTTCCCTCCATTTCTCTTTATACCAAACACACACTTCTCCATTTTCTCCTCCCTTTTCCCTCCATCCATTTCTTTCCTCTCCTTTTTCCTCCCTACCAAACATAGCCTTAGGAGTTGAATTGAAAGAGATGGTGGAGATCTCTAAGGATCTTGGTATCTCCACCATTTTTTTTAATTGTTTTTTTTTTTATTAAATCTCCACCTGGAGATCCATTTTGTTTTTTGTTTTTTTTTTTTTTTCTTGTTTTTTTTTTTCAAATTTATTTTTTGAAAAATAAACAATAAATTTTTCATTTTTCATTCAAAATAACTTTTCTTATTTTAAAAAAAAATTGAAACTAGTCTCTTTTAATCTCAAAAAAAAGAAAACTGGTCTCTTTTTTTTTATTTTTAAAAAATTTTATAACATTGCCACGTGTCCCAACCTATTAATATATCACTGAAAGTACATTTTTACCCCTATACCAGTTCGCTTGGACTAATTAACAGAGGGACTATTTTGATGTATTTCCAGAAAGTCGAGTAACAAACTGTAATTCCCCATATATAAAAGGAGCACGAAATATATAGATCGTAAAATTAAAGAGAATGTAGAATTTGAAAGCATACCTGTTCATCAGCGACTGCCATAAGCTAGATAGAGTTTCCATCAAGCATGGACTCTACAGCAGCTTATGAGAAATCGATCTTTCTTGCAAAAGGGTTCTGCAAATTTTGAAACCAATCTATTTAATATAAAAGATTAAACCCATAAACCTGTGCCTATATATATATACCAAAGTGTCATGCCTACTAAGGAAGGGAAAGCTTACCAGGTTCTGAAGTGGCCTGTTCTCCCATGTGCCGCCGCCGCCGCCTTTGAAGCCCTCGGCTGGCTCCACACCTAGCTCAGATCTTCTTCGTTCGAAACCAGAGGATCTCTGAAACCGGTCCAAAACCGAGTACTCGCAGTGGCTCAGCTCCGGAATCTGGTGATTTCCAGAGTTCAATCCAGGTGAGATCTACATTCGAAAGAAGATGAGGGAAGGTTAGATTTCGATTTTGATGGAGTTTTGGCCAATTTTGGAAGGATTTATGAAGGGATTCGACGGCGGATCATGGAGAGTAGTCGGTGGTTTAGTGAGAGAAGAAGGATTGTAAATGAAGAAGCCGCTAGGGTTGTTGTCTGAAGAAAAGAGAAGCGAAGCGAAGCTTATATAGGGGGGTGTTGCCTTAGGGATGGAAAAATGAAGTTAATTACGTACATTTATTTACCCAACTACACATCAATGATCAAACCACACAGCTGTAACTTATTTTGGTCAACAAGCTTCCCACAACGTGTATGGGTGTACAATGGCAACAGTCAATAGTAAATCTTCCATTAAATGGTAAAAAAATTGATTAAATAGTATAGGCGTATAGCTATCTTTTTCTTTTTTGCTAGCAGTAAATAGCAGAGCTCTATCTACAGTCTACACAACACGGACTTACTTTTCACATACCACAATTAATGACAATCGAAGGAAAAATAACTTTCTTTAGCAGATCAGACAATGGCCTCTTGCCAATATGGTGTGACTCTCCAAAAGGAGACTCCACCACCATGGTTCAAAGCCTATGGCATGCATGAATATATACAAATTTTCTCACCAATAGTGTGGGTGTTGTCCCATCAAGATGTGGGTGCTCTCTCCCCGTTTGTGGGGGCTATAGTCCGCACTGTGCTAGTAGAGCCCAATCTCGTTGGTCCCGGCAATTGTTGTATTATCAATAAAAAAAAAAAAAAAAAACCTCTTTAGCAGATCAATTATGGTAGAAGAGATACTCGGATAGTTGGATGCATAATTATTTCTTTGAAAAGTAATATTACTTTGTCTAAATTTGGTGTACAAATCTGATGTTCATTTGATGTGGTAATACTGTAACTCATTCATTTAAATCATACAAATCTAATATAATTTAAATGAATGAATTACAATGATATCACATCATTTGACAAAATAGCATTATGATTCTTTGAATAACAGAGGTTTACAAAGAAGCATTAATTATTGATATGTTGTTATTTGCACAAAGAAAATGTAAAATCATTAAGTGGAGATATTTTGAGAAGTTTGGGTTATTTTTACAACTTTTTCCATGAAAAGGGTAATTATGCAACTTGAACTCAAAATAGAGACATTTTTACTAAAGTCCCAATCAAATTAATAATAATGTTTAATTTGATTTATTAATCAATGGAGACCATAGCGTATTAAAAGATATTTTTGTATTTATTTATATTACAAATACTTGTAAACAAATGTAGTATCTGTGGGCCTGTGGCTAATGTCATTGTTAAACAATAATAATATTGAGATTACATAGTAATTTTTTAAACCACAAGCGTGCAGGACAACCAATTCCATTAATACGGAAGGAAATTAAGAGTGACGTAGTTTAACAGAAGACTTAAATTCATGATGGTCACAGACGGATTTAAGATGATGATATGCTATCGATTTTTTTTTTTAAATATAAAGATTAAAAAAAAATTAAAATATATAGTCTATAATTTTAAAATATGTTGTTTGTACACCCCTTTCATAAGTACACCTATAAAAAAAATTAAAATATATAATTTGTAAATAAATCCAATTTAATGTCAAAAATACCCTTTCTTGCAAAAAAAAAAAATAGTCTGTACACCCCTTTCTCAACATACATCCTCTTAACCCTCTATGCTTTTCAACATATGGAGCAGTTGGTCTTGACCATCTCCAACCCATTACACCAAATCTTACTCTAAAACGAATATTCCCTAAATATTCCCTTTTTTATAATTTCTCAACAATTAACATTTCACCACTTAATTAATATAATATTACGATAAGTTAGGAAATTAACATAATATTATGATAAGTTAAGAAATTAAGAAATTAAGAAATTAAGAAATTAAATGTGCATTTAGTAATTTTTGTATTATATACTTAATTTTAGTAGATTATAAATATTAATATAAATAATAATTAAATTAAAACAAATATAAATTAACCAAAAGCATTAGATAATTAAAATGATACAATTGGAATACATTTGATTTAATAGGGGTAAAACTGTGATAGATTGAGGGACTTATTCATAATAGGTTTTATTAAATAATAGTCAATATGTGATTAATTAAAAATTGAAGGACTAAAAAAATAAACAACTTGCAACAAATTAGCGCACAGCCGCACAAGACAGAGGGTGCGCAGTGCGCTGCTTCTGGCGCAAAATATCTCTCTTCAAGTGGCGCATGGTTTGGCGCACCCATTGGAGAGGTTTCTTGGCTGCACAATGGGATTGATGTCCCCGTTGGAGATGCCCTAAATAGAGATTTGCAGGGTGACATGTGTTCAATTAATTATCTTCTACTTTTTGTTGTGATTTTATCATTGATAGTAGGCAAGCAGTAAATAAAATTAGGTGCATTCTTCATTGAAGTTAATACTTTATAATAATCATTAAATTTTGTTTTATTGGTGATCTTCTATTATTTTGATATCAATAAAGCATTTGTCAGCAGTTCATTAAATTAGGTGCCTTTGTATGTTTATGATTTTAGTATATTTCTCTTTTTTTTTTTTTTTTTTTTCAAGTTAATACCGATGACGAAAAAAAAAAGTCTAAAACATATTCGAAGGAATGTTAAAAGGAATTTATTTATTTATTTTTATTTTTATAAACTGTTATATAGTTAGGAAACCGATTAATAATTATTGGTATGTTGTGTGTACTTACAAATTATTTAGTCATTTTGGTAATTTACTTGAGTGTAATATTGGATTTTTTTTAAAATATTAATTTGATATGTATATACTGTTTTAAGGGGTATAATAATAATAATAATAATAATAATAATAATAATAATAATAATAAAGGGGAGTATTTGATTTATGATCCAAATTTAATTCTCTTTTTTTTTAAAAAAAAAAAAAGAAAAAAAAAAGAGAATTAAATTGTTAACCTTTTTCTTTATGTGACTTGATTCAAATAATTTTCCTGCTAAAAATTATCGACAATATATAATCAAATTTCAGCCTATGAGATTATGGTGACAATTGTGAGAGCTTACTGAGCCATTGTAAGTATGTAATTGTCTTGTTGCCTGTTGAAGACGAAAACATGTTACTGGTTTTCTACAACCCTGATATATAAGCCCCCAAAATATGCTAGAACTGCTTTATGCATGTTACTTGTTCTTCACTCTTTAACTAGCAGTAATTAGATACAATAAATTCTGCAAAAGTTTCAAAGAAAAGTGAATACAACAGTTAAAAAGACATAATAAATCTCAGCCCTATAAAACCATACCATATACATCAACTTTCCATCACAGTTCATTTTGACAAAACCATTATCAGCAATTCCTAAACTTTATTCTAATCAGAACAAAATGTCTAAGGCCAGCTTCAGGTTTTCGATTGCATTGATCCTAGCATGTGTTTTCATGGCGATTGCAACGAGTTTAGCAGCTGAAGTACTACCTGCAGCAGCCAGATTGCCGCCATTGTTCGGGCTGGACCCTGATATTCTTAATTGCCTATCAACTCTCCAAGCTGTCCAAGGCTGTGTCCAGGAGATCATAGCCTCATTTTTTAGCCACCGAGTTCAGCTAACTGGACCTGCTTGTTGCAAGGCCTTCAATGAAGTTGATGACAAGTGTTGGCCTAAGGTGTTTCCTTTCGACCCCTTCTTCCCGCCATTGCTCAAGAACTACTGTGCAAATGTCATCGCAGGTGGTGGTGCATCATCAACTCCTCCAACCCCAACACTCCGTGCTCGTTAAGTCCATGGAAACCGAGACAATTATGCCCATTGGAGTGCACATTGATTATTTTAGGTTTCAGAAACAAATTAATGACTAAAGATTCATGCCGTACGCTAAAAGTGTATAAATTTAATCCCATAGAAATTATCAGATGAGGGATTTCGCATGTTTTTTCGAGTTGGATCCCACACCGAAAACGTGCTCTTTAATCCAATCGCATGTTGTCATGTATTTGTTCTTTAAACCATATTTGTATGATCAATAACCCTGAAAGTTCACTTGCATTGGGGTTTATGTGTCAGAGAGAAACCGATACATATATACAAAAACTGTGAAATTACATAAGATTAGTTTCTGTTTACCGGTGATGTAGATACTGACTAAGAGACTGATATTACTTAGAGTTGTATTTTAGCAGATTTCGTTCCCATAATAACTTTGATTAGAACTTGATTCGCATTTCCCCTGTAGTTCTCTTTTAGTTTCAATCCTTATCTAACTTCCAAGTCAAGTTTTAGCTCAAATTTTACATTTCTTGATAACTAGAGTGTATTCAGTTTCAAGGGATTTTGTATATATATAAGAGTTTTCATAATTGTCAAAAAGTTACAAATAAATTTCATAAGTTTGTCTATATCAATAAAAACCCTTTTGTGCATGAGTAAAATACTTCAAATTATATAGAAATCAGAACTAAAAGAAGAACAATGGGAATCTTCTTGTAATTTAATTGAAATTCTAGTTACATCCTCTAAATTACCTTTGTGAATTAATAATAACTTCCTCAGCTGTAAGCCTTAAAACTATCCATTTTATTTATTGAAAAGAAAAAAATAAAGATAACATTCAAGACATTCCAGCTCCAGTTGAAGAAATTTTTTAGTTCAAGTTAGACTTTGTTCTTTCAGCTTTGTTGATCATTTCAATCAACCTGAAGTTGGTGGTGGTGCAGCGTTAGAGACCGTTGAACAAGTGCTCTTCAGCAGCGGAGGGAAAAATGGATTGAATGGGAAAATCTTAGGCCAACACTTATCATTGATTTCAGTGACGGCCTTGCAACAAGCTGGGCCAATTTTACCAATGAGGCCAGTGTCAAGTATTGATTGATAAATCTCTGAAACACAACCTTCTATGTCTGCTAGAGATGACCAACATTCTATTATTTCGGTAACATTTGCAATTCCTGGAAAGAGTCCTGGAAACAAGACCTTGCTCATTGCAGCATTTGCTCCAGGTGACGTTGGTGAAGGTGCAGCACAAGCGGTCTTGAGCAATGGAGGGAAAAATGGGTTTATTGGGAACATTTTAGGCCAGCAATCTTCTCTGACTTGAGCGATTGTTGCGCAACAAACAGGACCAATTTTGCCAATTTGGCCACTCAGAAAATAAGTGTAAATCTCCATGAGGCAACCTGGTGTGCTTGCTAGAGCTGCCCAGCATTTCTGAAGTTCTGGCACGGGTGGTAATAGGCCTGGAATTTGTGCCTGTCCTTTTGGAACCAGCATTGCCATGCATACCACAATCAACATCAGAGGAAGAATCTTTGGTGGTGATATTTCTGCCATTGGATCAGAGGAAAATCTTGTAATGTGTGACTGCAAATTTTAGTATGATTCTGGAGGATGTTTGTGGTTTTGTGCAAGCAATTAGGAGGGAATTTATAGTTCTTTGGTGTCATTAATGTTGAAAACGTTTGCTCAGAATTTGACGTAACAGTTCTAGAATTTTAACTTGAAACTCTTACAGTTAATTAATACGAAAAGTAAATGTTTTAATAATATGTGTAACCTTTTTTTTTTTTTTTTTTTTTTTTTTTTTTTTTTTTTTTTTTTTTGTGAAGTAAAATTATCATTGTAACTGGTATTAAGAGCAGTTTTTTTTTTATTTTTTATTATTATCAAACAATTTTTATAGATTTGACGGGATGAGGTTGGCTATGTCTCTCACACCTCCACCGTGAGAAGGTGGGTTCGAGTCATATCTAGCCTTAAACCCAAATTTATTGTAATAGTTAAAAAAAGAAACAATGTTTATAGATTTTGCAAACACTGATGGTCAATTTTCAGTTTCAAACCAAAACCGCATAAATGTGATTTTATTTTGTTGATTCAGTTTGTTTTAAAAAAAATGAGTGTCAAGCACTTTCTCCCTGATCTCTCTATGTGGTTGATCAAGTGTTTATATATTATTAACATTTTGTGCCTCAAACCCTTTTTTTTTTCATTGTGTTATAGAAACTGTTCATCAAGCTCAATTCGCTTTATCGTTCCTATAACTGGCAGGCTATCAGCATCAGGCTTCCTCAATATTTTGCATTTCAAGCCATGGATAAAATATCAGCACAGTATATATATATATATATATATATATATAGCTCAGCTCAGGAAAATGTTGGTTCTGGTCATTTTTTAAGAATTCAGAGACGAGAATTAGAAAGTTTATCAAGTTTATATTTGTCTTCCAACACATATCTGAGAATTGGATCACCTTTTTATAAGGCATGTTTGCGTTGAAAACAACCCATACCTGCTTTCAAATGTTTTCTTTTTTAAAGAAAGTTTCATATTTCTCGAATGCTATTTTCACTTATTTTCTTTTAAACACCTTTTCGGTATAAGCAAAGTACTTAAACTGTTATCAAGTTTGAACTTTGAATGTAGAAAAAAACCAAACTTTAGAGCAAGAACAAGAACAAGAAGAAATTTTATTCATTATATATCTATTGAACATTTATTGAAAGCTCCTAAATCTTTAGCTAAGTAAACACCAATTCCTCAGCTAATTGAAAAACAGACAAAATTGATCCATATTAATTATATAAAACAAGTACAAAAAAAAAAAAACAAAGATAAAGATGTTTGGTGTTGATTCTTGAAGCCTTTTCAACTTGTCACAGCTGGTGCTGGAGCACCATTGAGTGCGGCGCAAGTGATCTTAAGCAATGGAGGAAAGAATGGATTAAACGGGAACATCTTAGGCCAGCACCTGTCGCTGATTTGGGTGACTGCCTTGCAACAAGCAGGCCGATGCCACTGATCTTGCCACTGGCAAGTGATTTATTGATCTCTGAAGCGCAGCCTTGTACATTTTCAAGAGATGACCAGCATTCTGCAATTTGGTCATCACTTGAGTGATGGCTGCACAACAGACAGGACCAGTTTTGCCAATTTGGCCACTGAGAAGAGAACTATAAATCTCCATAACGCAACCTGGTGCGCTCGTTAGAGTTGCCCATCATTTCTGGAGTTCCGGTATAGTCGGGATTGGTAATAACCCTGGAATCAATCCGAATGGTGGTTGTGCCAATCCTGTTGGAACCAGCAGTGCTATGCACACAACAATCAACTTCATAGAAGTAGTCTTTGGTGACATGCCTGCCATTGCCATCCTACTAGCAAAATGAAAACTTTTGTAATATTTCTGAGTGCAAGTTATCTGTAATTGTGTTCTGTGTAGGGAATTGAGGATAATTTTTATAGTGATTTGGAGTTATTAAAATTGAAACCTTTACTCTAATTCAATGCAACAGTTCCGTCACCCCTTATGTAGTAATAGTAATAGCATAACAGCAAAATTGAATTAGTAAAAGCAAGTTTTTTCTGGTTTTCTTCTTGATATTTTCCAGGAAAAATAGTTTTAGTACGCGAAAAATGTTCAAATTTACCACCGGAATTATATAATATTATGAAACCGGTTCTACAATATTACGAAACTAACATTTAATTATGTGACATTGTGGAACTGATTCTACAACATTACGAAACTGTGTATCACCTCTTAGCAGAGATGATAGTGTACCTCCCTTCCACGTCCGGTGGTCAGGGGTTCGAGTTCCACCATGCACATTTTACAAGTTTGTATGGGAAGTTTTCTCCCGATTGGTGGAAGTAATTATCCGGGGTGTATATGTATTGTCCGATATAGACAGGTTACGTGTCCGATCTTGGAAGGTCCCGAAAACCCAATTGTAATAGTCATAAATGTAATACTTAAATAAATAAATAAATTACGAAACTAAACGTAACATTGTGGAATTTGTTTCTACGACTTTGAATCCTAGCCTTTCATCATACAAATATGTTTTTCAAACTCCACTTAACACTTCAAGCAAGCCATAAGAATATATGTGCGGTCCACGCGGAGAAGCCATTAAAGTGTGGAATCTCAATTTCGATTTGAGAGTCAAAACCCTATTCCCCCAAATTTATTTATTATCGAGAATCAACAGCCCTGGATTAGCCGAGAGAAATGCTGAGGAGAAAAGCAAGCAAAATCGAAGACAAAGAAGAGCTCGGACAAGCCCGCAAACCCACCAGTACTGGTTCCGATTTCGACGGTTCGGTTTCAGTTCCGGTCCGATTTTCGACGGTTCAGTTCTGGTTTTGTTGGTTCAATTACGGTTCGGTTTTCAATGATTTTATAATTGAAATTAAAATTAAAATTATTTATATTTTTTTCATTATATATATATTTTAATTTAAATTTTATATATATATAAGCCCAACCCAATGATTGAGAGGTGTTGGGAATCCAACCCCAATCATTGGGCAAGACCCAAATGGAGTTCCATGTTTAGAACCCAATTTGGGTCTAGTTGGGTGGAGCCCACAAATAGGTCTTATTTTTTGAATCCACTTTTGTATCATTATGGCACCATAGGATCCAAATAAAAGTGGGTCTCTACAAATTGGTCTCTTTTTATCCACCATTATGGCTCTTAGAGCATCCACAATGGTGGATAAAATAGACCCATTTTTATTTGGATCTAATGGTACCACAATGGTAGAAAAATAGACCTAAAAAAATAAGACCCATTTGTGGGCTCCACCCAACTAAACCCAAATTGGGTTCCAAATTTGAAACTCCATTTGAGTCTTGTCCAATGATTGGAGTTGGGTTCCCAACACCTCCCAATCATTGGGTTAAGCTTATATATATATATATACTGGATATATAAATATAATTTAAATTAAAATATATAATTATTAATTTCAATAATTATATATATAAATTGTTTTATTTTAAATTAATTATAATTTGTTAAATAATTATTGATAGTGTTAATATTTAAAATATATTTTATAACTTTATATATTAATATATATATATATATATATATATATATATAATATTTTAAAGATGAGTAATGATTGTTTAGAAAAAAATGAAAAAAGTAGATCCACTTTCTCTTTTTTAATTTAGCCCCATTGTGTGGAAAAAAGACTTAAATAAATAGAACCCCAAATGGAAAGATCCATTTTTCGAAAACAAGGCCCATATTTGATGATGTGGCATAAATAGGTCTTGTGTTTAGGTCTCAACTATTGTGGATGCTCTTAGGTTATGTTTGGTAGGGAGGAAATAAAATATGAATGATAAAAAGATTTGGAGGTATAGAAAATATGAGGGAAATAAAGGAAAATGTTTTTCCCTCGAGTTATTTGGTAAACAGAAAGGAAAGAAATGATTTCTTTATTACTTTTACTATTTTAACCTTACATTATATTTTATATATTAAAAAAAAAAGATGATAAAATTATAATTTAAGTCCCCCAAAAAGCAACCATTTTTTTCCCTCCCTTTTCCTCCCACTTTTGGGATTAAACAAAATGGTAGGTCCCACACACATTTTTCTTTCCACTTTTCTCTTACCTCCATTTCTCTTTATACCAAACACACACTTCTCTATTTTCTCCTTCCTTTTCCCTCCACCCATTTCTTTCCTCTCCCTTTTCCTCCCTACCAAACATAGGCTTAGGAGTTGAATTGGCAGAGATGGTGGAGATCTCTATGGATCTTGGTATCTCCACCATTTTTTTAAATTGCTTTTTTTTTTTTTTTTCTTGTTTTAATTTTTTTCAAATTTATTTTAAAAAAAATAAAGAATAAATTTTTCATTTTTCATTCAAATAACTTTTCTTATTTTTTTTAAAAAAATTGAAACTAGTCTTTTTTTTTTTTCCTTTTTAAAAAATTTTATAACATGCCACGTGTCACAACCTATTAATATATCACTGAAAGTACATTTTTAACCCTATACCAGTTCACTTGGACTAATTAACGGACTAATTAACGGAGGGACTATTTTGATGTATTTCAAGAAAGTTGAGGAACAAACTGTAATTCCCCATATATAAAAAGAAGCACGAAATATATAGATCGTAAAATTAAAGAGAGTGTAGAATTTGAAAGCATACCTGTTTATCAGCCACTGCCATAAGCTAGATAGAGTTTCCATCAAGCATGGACTCTACAGCAGCTTATAAGAAATCGATCTTTCTTGCAAAAGGGTTCTGCAAATTTTGAAACCAATCTATTTAATATAAAAGATTAAACCCATAAACCTGTGCCTATTTATATATACCGAAGTGTCATGCCTACTAAGGAAGGGAAAGCTTACCAGGTTCTGAAGTGGCCTGTTCTCCCATGTGCCACCGCCGCCGCCGCCTTTGAAGCCCTCGGCTGGCTCCACACCTACCAGTTGAAGGACCGATGACACCTAGCTCAGATCTTCTTCGTTCGAAACCAGAGGATCTCTGAAACCGGTCCAAAACCGAGTACTCGCGGTGGCTCAGCTCCGGAATCTGGTGATTTCAAGAGTTCAATCCAGGTGAGATCTACGTTCGAAAGAAGATGAGGGAAGGTTAGATTTCGATTTTGAAGGAGTTTGGGCCAATTTTGGAAGGATTTATTAAGGGATTCGACGGCGGTTCAAGGAGAGTAGTCGCCGGTTTAGTGAGAGAAGAAGGATTGGAAATGAAGAAGCTGCTAGGGTTGTTGTCCGAAGAAAAGAGAGGCGAAGCGAAGCTTATATAGGGGGGGGTGTTGCCTTAGGGATGGAAAAATGAAGTTAATTACGTACATTTATTTACCCAGCTACACATCAATGATCAAACCACATCAACTTATTTTGGTCAACAAGCTTCCCACAACGTGTATGGGTGTACAATGGCAACAGTAAATAGTATATTTTCCATTAAATGGTAAAAAAATTGATTTAATACAGTAGTATAGGCGTATAGCTATCTTTTTCTTTTTTACTAGCAGTAAATAGCATAGCTCTATCTACAGTCTACACAACACGGACTTACTTTTCACATACCACAATTAATGACCATCGAAGGAAAAAAAACAACTCTCTTTAGCAGATCAATTATGGTAGAAGAGATACTTGGATAGTTGGATGCACAATTATTATTGATATGTTGTTATTTGCACAAAGAAAATGTAAAATCATTAAGTGGAGATATTTTGGGAAGTTTGGGTTATTTTTACAACTTTTTCCATGAAAAGGGTAATTATGCAACTTGAACTCAAAATAGAGACATTTTTACTAAAGTCCCAATCAAATTAATAATAATGTTTAATTTGATTTATTAATCAATGGAGACCATAGCGTATTAAAATATATTTTTGTATTTAAAATGTCATTTTATATTACAAATACTTGTAAACAAATGTAATATCTGTGGGCCAGAGGCTAATGTCATTGTTTAACAATAATAATATTGAGATTACATAGTAATTTTTTAAACCACAAGCGTGCAAGACAACCAATTCCATTAATACGGAAGGAAATTAAGAGTGACGTAGTTTAACAGAAGACTTAAATTCATGATGGTCACGGACGGATTTAAGATGATGATATGCTATCGATTTTTTTTTTTAAATATAAAGACTAAAAAAAAATTAAAATATATAGTCTGTAATTTTAAAATATGTTGTTTGTACACCCCTTTCATAAGTACACCTATAAAAAAAATTAAAATATATAATTTGTAAATAAATCCAATTTAATGTCAAAAATACCCTTTCTTGCAAAAAAAAATAGTCTGTACACCCCTTTCTCAACATACATCCTCTTAACCCTCTATGCTTTTCAACATATGGAGCAGTTGGTCTTGACCATCTCCAACCCATTATACCAAATCTTACTCTAAAAAGAATATTTCCTAAATATTCTATTTTTTATAATTTCTCAACAATTAACATTTCACCACTTAATTAACATAATATTACGATAAGTTAGGAAATGAACATAATATTATGATAAGTTAAGAAATTAAATGTGCATTTAGTAATTTTTGTATTATATACTTAATTTTAGTAGATTATAAATATTAATATAAATAATAATTAAATTAAAACAAATATAAATTAACCAAAAGCATTAGATAATTAAAATGATCCAATTGGAATACATTTGATTTAATAGGGGTAAAACTGTGATAGATTGAGGGGCTTATTCATAATAGGTTTTATTAAATAATAGTCAATATGTGATTAATTAAAAATTGAAGAACTAAAAAAAATAAACAACTTGCAACAAATTAGCGCACAGCCGCACAAGACAGAGGGTGCGCAGTGCGCTGCTTCTGGCGCAAAATATCTCTCTTCAAGTGGCGCATGGTTTGGCGCACCAATTGGAGAGGATTCTTGGCTGCACAATGGGATTGATGTCCCCGTTGGAGATGCCCTAAATAGAGATTTGCAGGGTGACATGTGTTCAATTAATTATCTTCTGCTTTTTGTTGTGATTTTATCATTTTTTTTTTTTTTTTAAATTTTTTGATTGGAAGTAACAACGAGTTACAACAACTGGATAACTGATCTAGACATATACTACAACTGGGATCATCGAGATCAGACATCGAGGCACAGCCCAGACTACAGCTCCCACACCGGGGAGAGAACACCCAAATCCACAAACCCCACAAGAGGGACTGGATCCAACCAAAAAACCTCACAAGATGACTGAAACTAATCTAAAAAAACGAACAAAACCTCACAAAGAGGACTGAAAACTAAACCGACTAAACCTAAGCACCGATCAGAGGAGGAGGAGTCCCTTGGCTGCCGGCGAGCGTTCCGGCGGAGAGGATCGGGTCGGACGAACTCCATGGGCGCCGTTGCAGTGCAAACCGAAAAAACACTCTAGATCTGGCCGGATCTTAGAGGATTAGTTGACCTGACAGCTGCCGGCGTCGGCTGGAAAAAGAGGCCCGCTCGGTGGCGCGAGAGGGTCGGCTAGGCGAACACCAGGGACGTCGTAGCAGCAGCAGAAGACGTCCCTCCGATCGGGAAGGCCCAGCGCGAGGAAGAAGAACGCCCGAAGGGGCGACATCGTCGCCGGCTCCCGCTGCCACAGCAAGAAGCCGGCGACGGACTGAGGCGGTGAGGGTTGGGTTAGTTGGAGAGAAGTTTCTAGAGAGAGATATTGAAGAGAGAGAGACTCCAATCTTCATGTGATTTTATCATTGATAGTAGGCAAGCAGTAAATAAAATTAGGTGCATTCTTCATTGAAGTTAATACTTAATAATAATCATTAAATTTTGTTTTATTGGTGATCTTCTATTATTTTGATATCAATAAAGCATTTGTCAGCAGTTCATTAAATTAGGTGCCTTTGTATGTTTATGATTTTAGTAAATTTCTCATTATTTTTTTTTTTTTTTTCAAGTTAATACTGATGACGAAAAAGAAAAGTCTAAAACATGTTCGAAAGAAGAAAAAAAAATAACGCTTTTGATTCATTCTCCATACTTTGCAATTAACATGTATTCCTTGAGAAAAAAAATTGAAACTATATTTCAAATTAGTATTTAAAACAGAAACTAGGGTTTGAGAAAATAAAAAAAAGGGTTGTATGACATGTGAAAAAAAAAATGTTAAAAGGAATTTATTTATTTATTTATTTTTATTTTTACAAACCATTAAATAGTTAGGAAACCGATTAATAATTATTGGTGTGTTATGTGTACTTACAAACTATTTAGTCATTTTGGTAATTTACTCGAGTGTAATATTGAATTTTTTAAAAAATATTAATTTGATATGTATATACTATTTTTAAGGGGTATAATAATAATAATACTATTTTGCTTAATGCATGTTACTTGTTCTTCACTCTTTAACTAGCAGTTATTAGATACAATAAATTCTGCAAAAGTTACAAAGAAAAGTGAATACAACAGTTAAAAAGACATAATAAATCTCAGCCCTATAAAACCATACCATATACATCAACTTTCCATCACAGTTCATTTTGACAAAACCATTATCAGCAATTCCTAAACTTTATTCTAATCAGAACAAAATGTCTAAGGCCAGCTTCAGGTTTTCGATTGCATTGATCCTAGCATGTGTTTTCATGGCGATTGCAACGAGTTTAGCAGCTGAAGTACTACCTGCAGCAGCCAGATTGCCGCCATTGTTCGGGCAGGACCCTGATATTCTTATTTGCCTATCAACTCTCCAAGCTGTCCAAGGCTGTGTCCAGGGGATCATAGCCTCATTTTTTAGCCACCGAGTTCAGCTAACTGGACCTGCTTGTTGCAAGGCCTTCAATGAAGTTGATGACAAGTGTTGGCCTAAGGTGTTTCCTTTCGACCCCTTCTTCCCGCCATTGCTCAAGAACTACTGTGCAAATGTCATCGCAGGTGGTGGTGCATCATCAACTCCTCCAACCCCAACACTCCGTGCTCGTTAAGTCCATGGAAACCGAGACAATTATGCCCATTGGAGTGCACATTGATTATTTTAGGTTTCAGAAACAAATTAATGACTAAAGATTCATGCCGTACGCTAAAAGTGTATAAATTTAATCCGATAGAAATTATCAGATGCGAGATTTCTCATGTTTTTTCGAGTTGGATCCCACACCGAAAACGTGCTCTTTAATCCAATCGCATGTTGTCATGTATTTGTTCTTTAAACCATATTTGTATGATCAATAACCCTAAAAGTTCACTTGCATTGGGGTATATGTGTCAGAGAGAAACAGATACATATATACAAAAACTGTGAAATTACATAAGATTAGTTTCTGTTTACTGGTGATGTAGATACTGACTAAGAAACTGATATTACTTAGAGTTGTATTTTAGCAGATTACGTTCCCATAATAACTTTGATTAGAACTTGATTCACATTTCCCCTGTAGTTCTCTTTTAGTTTCAATCCTTATCTAACTTCCAAGTCAAGTTTTAGCTCAAATTTTACATTTCTTGATAACTAGAGTGTATTCAGTTTCAAGGGCTTTTGTATATATATAAGAGTTTTCATAATTGTCAAAAAGTTACAAATAAATTTTATAGGTTTGTCTTCTTCAATAAAAACCCTTTTGTGCATGAGTAAAATACTTCAAATTATATAGAAATCAGAACTAAAAGAAGAACAATGGGAATCTTCTTGTAATTTAATTGAAATTCTAGTTACATCCTCTAAATTACCTCTGTGAATTAATAATAACTTCCTCAGCTACAAGCCTTAAAACTATCCATTTTATTTATTGAAAAGAAAAAAAAATAAAGATAACATTTAAGACATTCCAGCTCCACTTGAAGAAATTTTTTAGTTCAAGTTAGACTTTGTTCTTTCAGCTTTGTTGATCATTTCAATCAACCTGAAGTTGGTGGTGGTGCAGCATTAGAGACCGTTGAACAAGTGCTCTTCAGCAGCGGAGGGAAAAATGGATTGAATGGGAAAATCTTAGGCCAACACTTATCATTGATTTCAGTGACGGCCTTGCAACAAGCTGGGCCAATTTTACCAATGAGGCCAGTGTCAAGTATTGATTGATAAATCTCTGAAACACAACCTTCTATGTCTGCTAGAGATGACCAACATTCTATTATTTCGGTAACATTTGCAATTCCTGCAAAGAGTCCTGGAAACAAGACCTTGCTCATTGCAGCATTTGCTCCAGGTGACGTTGGTGAAGGTGCAGCACAAGCGGTCTTGAGCAATGGAGGGAAAAATGGGTTTATTGGGAACATTTTAGGCCAGCAATCTTCTCTGACTTGAGCGATTGTTGCGCAACAAACAAGACCAATTTTGCCAATTTGGCCACTCAGAAAATAAGTGTAAATCTCCATGAGGCAACCTGGTGTGCTTGCTAGAGCTGCCCAGCATTTCTGAAGTTCTGGCACGGGTGGTAATAGGCCTGGAATTTGTGCCTGTCCTTTTGGAACCAGCATTGCCATGCATACCACAATCAACATCAGAGGAAGAATCTTTGGTGGTGATATTTCTGCCATTGGATCATAGGAAAATCTTGTAATGTGTGACTGCAAATTTTAGTATGATTCTGGAGGATGTTTGTGGTTTTGTGGAAGCAATTAGGAGGGAATTTACAGTTCTTTGGTGTCATTAATGTTGAAAACGTTTGCTCAGAATTTGACGTAACAGTTCTAGAATTTTAACTTGAAACTCTTACAGTTAATTAATACGAAAAGTAAATGTTTTAATAATCTGTGTAACCTTCTTTTTTTTTTTTTCTTTTTTTTTTTTTTTTTTTTTTTGTGAAGTAAAATTATCATTGTAACTGGTATTAAGAGCAGTTTTTTTTTTTTTTTTTTTTTTTTTTTTATTATTATTATTATCAAACAATTTTTATAGATTTGACAGGATGAGGTTGGCTATGCCTCTCACACCTCCATCGTGAGAAGTTGGGTTCGCGTCATATCTAGCATTAAACCCAAATTTATTGTAATTGTTAAAAAAAGAAACAATGTTTGTAGATTTTGCAAACACTGATGGTCAATTTTCGGTTTCAAACCAAAACCGCATAAATGTGATTTTATTTTGTTGATTCAGTTTGTTTTAAAAAAAATGAGTGTCAAGCACTTTCTCCCTGATCTCTCTATGTGGTTGATCAAGTGTTTATATATTATTAACATTTTGTCCAAGGGTTCACTTAATTTCCAGTGCCTCAAACCCTTTTTTTTTCATTGTGTTATAGAAACTGTTCATCAAGCTCAATTCGCTTTATCGCTCCTATAACTGGCAGGCTATCAGCACCAGGCTTCCTCAATATTTTGCATTTCAAGCCATGGATAAAACATCAGCACAGTATATATATATATATATAGCTCAGGAAAATGTTGGTTCTGGTCATTTTTAAGAATTCAGAGACGAGAATTAGAAAGTTTATCAAGTTTATATTTGTCTTCCAACACATATCTGAGAATTGGATCACCTTTTTATAAGGCATGTTTGCGTTGTTTAAAAAGGTTTTCAAAATCATTTGAAAACAACCCATACCTGCTTTCAAATGTTTTCTTTTTTAAAGAAAGTTTCATATTTCTCGAATGCTATTTTCACTTATTTTCTTTTAAACACCTTTTCGGGATAAGCAAAGTACTTAAATTGTTATAAAGTTTGAACTTTGAATGTAGAAAAAAACCAAACTTTAGAGCAAGAACAAGAAGAAATTTTATTCATTATATATCTATTGAACATTTATTGAAAGCTCCTAAATCTTTAGCTAAGTAAACACCAATTCCTCAGCTAATTGAAAAACAGACAAAATTGATCCATAAAACAAGTACCAAAAAAACAAAGATAGAGATGTTTGGTGTTGATTCTTGAAGCCTTTTCAACTTGTCACAGCTGGTGCTGGAGCCCCATTGAGTGTGGCGCAAGTGATCTTAAGCAATGGAGGAAAGAATGGATTAAAAGGGAACATCTTAGGCCAGCACTTGTCGCTGGTTTCGGTGACTGCCTTGCAACAAGCAGGGCCGATGCCACTAATCTTGCCGCTGGCAAGTGATTTATTGATCTCTGAAGCGCAGCCTTGTACATTTTCAAGAGATGACCAGCACTCTGCAATTTCTGTCGCGTTAACTGGCTGTAATCCTGGCAACGATATCTTGTTCACGGCATCAGGAGAGGGTGCAGCACAGAACTCCTTGAGCAGTGGAGGGAAAAATGGGTTTACTTGAAGGGAAAAATTGCTTGCCAGAACATCTTAGGCCAGCAATTTTCACTCACTTGAGTGATGGCTGCACAACAGACAGGACCAATTTTGCCAATTTGACCACTGAGAAGAGAACTATAAATCTCCATAACGCAACCTGGTGCGCTCGTTAGAGTTGCCCAGCATTTCTGGAGTTCCGGTACAGGCGGGATTGGTAATAACCCTGGAATCAATCCGAATGGCGGTTGTGCCAATCCTGTTGGAACCAGCAGTGCTATGCACATAACAATCAACTTCATAGAAATAGTCTTTGGTGACATGCCTGCCATTGCCATCCTACTAGCAAAATGAAAACTTTTGTAATATTTCTGAGTGCAAGTTATCTGTAATTGTGTTCTGTGGAGGGAATTGAGGATCATTTTTATAGTGATTTGGAGTTATTAAAATTGAAACCTTAACTCTAATTCAATGCAACAGTTCCGTCACCCCTTATGTAGTAATAGTAATAGCATAATAGCAAAATTGAATTAGTAAAAGCAAGTTTTTTCTGGTTTTCTTCTTGATATTTTCCGGGAAAAATAGTTTTAGTGCGCAAAAAATGTTCAAATTTACCACCTATTACATTTCATATTTTCAAGACTGTAATTATATAATATTATGAAACCAGTTCTACAATATTACGAAACTAACATTTAATTATGTGACATTGTGGAACTGATTCTACAACATTACAAAACTGTGTATCACCTCTTAGTAGAGATGATAGTGTACCTCCCTTCCACGTCCGATGGTCAGGGGTTCAAGTTCCACCATGCACATTTTACAAGTTTGTGTGGGTAGTTTTCTCCCGATTGGTGGAAGTAATTATCCGGGGTGTATATGTATTGTCCGATATAGACAGGTTACGTGTCCGATCTTAGAAGGTTCCGACGTCATAAATGTAATACTTAAATAAATAAATAAATTACGAAACTAAACGTAACATTGTGGAATTGGTTTCTACGACTTTGAATCCTAGCCTTTCATCATACAAATATGTTTTTCATACTCCACTTAACACTTCAAGCAAGCCATAAGAATATATGTGCGGTCCACGCGGAGAAGCCATTAAAGTGTGGAATCTCAATTTCAATTTGAGAGTCAAAACCCTATTCCCCCAAATTTATTTATTATCGAGAATCAACAGCCCTGGATTAGCCGAGAGAAATGCTGAGGAGAAAAGCAAGCAAAATCGAAGTCAAGATCGAAGACAAAGAAGAGCTCGAACAAGCCCGCAAACCCACCAGTACTGCTTCCACCACCGCCAGTACAGCCACCACCACCTCTTCCTCCGCCGTCCTCCACCTCCTCTCTCACCAAAACCCCTCCTCCAAATCTCAACGCATCGGACTATCTCCCTAACTTCTACACATCCAATGGAGGTCGAAGTCAAGCTACGCTTAAAAGACGCCTCAGCCCACAAACAAGTCACCACTCTTCTCTCGCCTTTTCATGTCAAAACCCTAAACCAACACAATCTCTTCTTCGATACCCCCACTTCATCTCTCTCCTCTCAGCGCGCCGTTTTGCGTCTCCGGTTCTTCGATAAGGACGCTCGCTGTATCGTCTCTCTCAAAGCCAAGCCCACGTTGGTGGACGGAGTCAGTCGCGTGGAGGAAGACGAGGAGGAGCTGGACCCGGTTGCTGCAACAGACTGCGTCGAGAATCCAGCGAAGTTGTATGATATCGATTCGCGGGTTGTGAGGAGAGCGAGAGAGGAGTTTGGGTTGGAGAATGGAGTTGGGTTGGTGTGTTTGGGGGGTTTTGAGAATGTGAGGGAGGTTTATGATTGGAAAGGATTGAAGTTGGAGGTTGATGAGACTAAATATGCGTTTGGAATCAGTTATGAGGTGGAATGTGAAACTGAGAATCCTGAGGAAGCCAAGAGAGTGCTTGAAGAGTTCTTGAACGAAAATGGGATCGTCTACATTTACTCGGAAATGACCAAATTTGGTTCCTTTCGAGCTGGGAAGCTGCCTCAGTAGTCTGGTGAGTATTGTCTGAATTGAATGGAAGTGAGAATTAATGTTTTCATCAATTTAAGTTTTGAGTTTGAAATAACTGGAATTTTAGTGCAGTGCATCACTTCATTCCCTGTTTTCATGAGTAAATGATAATGATTGCTGTAACCTTTTTTTTTTAATGGTAATAAATACTGATAGTTTTGTCCTGTGGCTTGATTAAAATCCGTCAAGTATTATATGATTGCTCTGTGAATTCAGGAACTGAAACCAAATTCTGCAAGTCTTTATCCAAGTTAAATTACCATGATCTCGACAGCAAGGGCTGACATGACATGATGTACCTGATTCGTTCACTTTCATTTAACTTGTCTAAGATTGTTAGAAAATTAGTGACATTTGATACTTATTACTTTCTTATCTGCAATTGTCATTTGCAGCGATGAATCCCTCCTTTTATGCCTTATATATTTTGGTATCATAATATCTACAACCTATTGTAGTCAGTGAAACCCTCAAAGGTCTTGTTCACACTTGATTGGCCTTTGCAATTACAACTCTCATTTTCATGTGATTTGTTTAACTAGTGACAATTTTATACCGACCTATGGATTATTCTGAGAAATAATGCCAACATCTGAATATTATGCAGTATTTTATAGTTGAGCTACATACATTTAATTTCGTTTGTTGTCTGTCTTTCCTGAACCATGGAATCTGAATCACTTTTAAGAGCTTTGGATGCCTCATGTTTCCATTTTTCCGCTTGTGCAGCCCATATAAGGCTTTGCATATTTAAATTCAGGAGCCCATGAGTCACAATCTTCTTGTAATGTGTTCAACTGCTACTGTCATAGGTGCTTTGTGACAGTCAGTTCTGTAATCTGCTTTTCTGTTGCCCTGCTCACCACTCCCGTCATCCACCCTATTCTAATTGATTCACCGACAATACTTGCAACCTTATGGACTTACCTTATACTTGTGCTCATTTCCTACACCACCCATATAGTCATCAAGGTTACTAGTGACTTTCTCAATTAAATGTTATCATTGACCAATTTACTCTCTTTAAAATCTATACTTAAAGACGTCTTATGGTTTTGCATGTTTCATGTTTTTGTCTGTCAAATGTTCTATGGTTGGAGATTTGTGATTCTTATTAAATGTGTTATTTACTTGATTTTTCACGAGGAGAAGAAGACAAAAGATGTTCAGTGACTCTTGGCAGATGATTTTTATTTTTTTAATTTACCATTCTCTTTTTCAGGTCATGGTGCAATTTAATGGCAAGCCACTGATTGTAATAAGAGATCATCGCAGTGGAAGATGCAAAAAGGTTTAGAGTTAAAATCTCAAGACCAAGAAATTTACCAATAGTGGCTCTCTCTGGAGATAACTCTGTTTTCTACACACCTCTTAGCTGGAAATAAGAACCTTTGTTCTCATGTGAACCATTACTTCATGAAGTTTGATAACAATTTTACTAACTCTTGGTGTTTAGTACGAATCTGTTATTTTGATAATTATAAATTTGCTGATTGATGCGGTATTTTGTTACTTATCCGGTAGGTTATTCTTGTTTTCGATCCATGACTGTTGTCAGTTTTCAGTTTCTAATTTCATTTTTCATTTGGGCGATTTGTTGATGTTCATTTCCTTCATAAAATGTGAATGATTTGGAATTTGTGCCATCTTCATAGGAATTTTCGTTGGTTCTTGTGATTTTTCCTTTTACCGCAGGATTCCAGGAAGGACTTAGTAAAATTTTATTGATTTAAGTTGAGTAATATAACTTCAATAGCTGCTCCAGGGTCCTAATCAAAAAAGGCTAAATGTTATTGCAATAACAGTGTTTCTCAATCAAATATAAATCCTTCCCCAAGGAAAAGGTGAATCACAAGCATAGATTTTCCCAGTGTAATATGTTGACTCAATCCAGAATAACCCCATGCAAATATTGCCAATTTCTACTAATTTAATTGGAGTAGCCATGAAATCCCATCAAGAGAACAATATATAGATAACAATATAAATACCAATAAGAATCAGGATGGTAAATTTATCTACTCTATGCAAACAGATCAACTGAATCAATCCTCCCTATTAAAAGTTCACAAGACAAATGGAAATAAAACAGCAAGTAGAAACTACAAGAGACATTGCTACTCTTCACTTCCTCTTTTTAGTGGGTGGCTGGGGAACATCTTCCTCTTCCTCTTCCTCTTCTTCATCATCATCTTCATCGCCGTCGTCTTCATCACCATCGTCGTCGTCGTCATCCTCATCGTCGTCGTCGCTTCCTCCTCCAGCACCATTGGCCACAGCATCATCCTCGGGATCCCCTTCCTCCTCCCCTTCTTCACCTGAGAAATCCTCATCACCCGCGTCATCATCGTCATCTTCATCTTGATCATCTCCTCCATTATCATCATCTTCATCGTCATCATCCTCTGTTTCACTAGCATCTTTGAGATCTGAATCAGGGCGTTTCATTTTGTGAAGTTCTTCTAAAGAAAACCTGTAAACATGAGTTGATACACCAGCATAATAGATTGAGTGCCCCCTTATAAAAGCTATGATGTCAAATTAAGATGAAGGCCGAAAGAATCTTTACCTCTTCTCTATTGGAGTCAAAATTGGTAACCCATTGATATCATTCAGCAGCGGTCCAGTCTGAAACAGACCATAATACATATTAGCAATAGAGTTTAAATGACGGAAGGTAGAACAACAAAATATATCCCTGTTTACGTGATTGAATAGAGAACTTTTTTACGCAACATTCATTCAGTTATGCTGCTCCTTTGACAATATTTACTTCGTCAACCAAATTCCACCATCAAATAATACCAACTCAGCATAACTATTGCATGAAGATAAATGCATAGCTCTAGCTCTACATGTACGTCGCAACAACATAAACCCAAGGTTTCCAAGCTTTTTGGACTATAAATGATAACAATTAATTAAGATAAAGAATCATATATTGTGATGTTGAAAGCTGAAACAGCATCATCGGCGGATCCTTAATAGGTGGACTGTTGGTAAAGGGTGAAACAGGGGCAAGAAAAACAGGTTAGCACTTATGGTGGGATCGGGATTCCTGATAACAGAAAAACAGGGTCACCAGCTTGGTGCACAAAAAAAAAAAAAAAAAAAAGAGCAACAGCAGCACCAAATAGTTTACATAAGTCCCCATACAAGACAAGATTAACCCGGCATTTTCTGTTAAAAGTCAGAATTCTATCAGGCCCTCTTTGTGTGTCCTCTAATTTAATTAGGAGAGTGAATAAAAGATATTATTCTAACATAAACATAAGGGAAAGAGCAAACATAGCAGGCACCAAAAAGTGCATATGAATTCTCACTTAAGGTTAAAGACAACAAAAAAAGGTGTTGCACAACATCACAAGGATGGAGCTATCATATGCTAAAAACCCAAATAAAAACTAATAACAGTGGGACCTATCAAGCAGCGACGTAAAGAAATCTGTAATTAAAGCAGATTAGCATAATCAGATTAGATTAAAAGGACTAAAAACATTTTATCACTCTCTATTGGAAAGAAACAACCAAACAATTAGTTACAATCCTATAACCACACTAAATCCAGTTAGATACAAAAGCAAAAACCCTTTTTGGGCACACATATTTCTGGTAAAAGAGGTTTCTGATAAAAAACAACAGAGGGCAACTGCAAAGCCAGAGAAAAAGGAAAGTGTAGTGGAAAATGGAAATCCTCAGCAAACCCCACCAGTTGGTTGACATTAACAAAAGTAAACAACAGAGCATGAAGAGCTGTGCCCCAGTAGTCAGCCTAAAACATCTCACTAGCTAAAAGCAAATCCTCTCCTCTTACCACAAACACACAATGTAGGAATCTAAACATGAACTTTTATAACAAGAACCGACAAAATTCACCAGAAAAAAACACACATTACAACCAACAAAATCTGGAATTCCACTAGATCAGCATATAACACAAATTCATCATCAAAAGAAACCCTAACAAAAACCTAGGTTGACTTGTAAACAAAGTAGAGCTATAGATATATAAACAGTGGAGAATTAACAGAGGACATGAAATATACCATCAAGAGAATGCAAGTGAGAAACTTTGAAGCAGCTACAACAGTCTCAGCCACAACAGACTGCATAATAGAGCATGCCCACATCATCTTTTCCGCAGAGCTGCAACTACCCACCTCCATTTTTGTTCCACAAACAACAAAATATGCTCAAAATTACACTATAATACACACAAAATTAGTGATAATAATAAACTAGAAGAAAAAAACAGGGTAAGCAAAGGAGCTGTGAAGAAAAGAGTGGACAGAAAGCAAGTGAGTGAAAGTGAAATAGTGAATACACGCACGCGTAGCGAAAGAGAGGGACCTGATTGGCTTTGAGTCCGTAGGTTTGGGACTTTGGATTTGGGTCCGAGTTTGGTTGTGAACCCCTAGGGTTCGGTCCAATTAGGGTTTTTGGTACTGAAATTGTTATTGCCAGGTCATTTATTTCTTGGTTCCAAGTGAGAGTAGAGGAATTGATTGGGTGAACAAGATTGTGGTGTCGTGGAAGTAAGGAAAATGGTGGTGGTAATAACTAATAATTTTGACTTTTTTTGTTTGGTTGTACTTGTATTAAAAGATTCATTTTAACGCTTTGGATCTAGCGTTACTAGGTTAAATCATTACCCCCACCATTTAAAATCACTCGGACTCAGCTCTTTTGACTCATTTGACACTTTGACCACAATTAAAAACAATATAATATTAAAAAAAAAGAAAAAGAAAAAAAAAAGAAATAAGTACAAAAAAAAAAAAATTAAACTTGATTATCATTATAACTATGATATGATATATTCATATATAAGAAAAAAAAATCACATAATATAATTACAATTGGATTATCGTATTAACTATCATATGATGAATAAAGAAAGGAGTAATTGCACAAACGTACCCTGAGTTTAGGTCTAATTACACGCATACGGACATTTTACCAAATATTACACAAACATCCCTTACCGTCAGTTGACTTCCATCCAAACTAATTGTTGACCAGATTTTTAGTATTAAAAGTCCAACATACCCTTAGTTACTTATTTATATTTTATTTTGTTCCCCTTAAAATAAAATAAATTATATAAAAGTGCAAATAAAAAACTTTTAATTATATTTTTTTCAAACAAATTTTAAAAGACAAAAATATATAAAATAAAAAATTTAGACTTTAAAAAAAATTAGAAAAAATTAGAAAAGACAAATTTTAAGGAAAGAAATGGAGAACATATCGATCTCAAATACGCCATTGTTGGGACCTGGATACACAATCATGAAAAACAAAACTAGATTTTAAGTTTAATATTAAAATATAATCATTGTTGATGATTTATAAACCAACAAACCATAATTATATTCAATTTTCAATCATCAATAAGATTACATCCAAGCCACAAGATTTTTAGCAATAAATGGGATTCCACAATTATATTCAATTTTCAATCATCAATAATGATTGTATTTTAATGTCAAAAACTTAAAATCAAATTTTGTTTTACATGATTGTGGATCCAAGTCCCAGTAATTGCGTATTTGAGATATGTTCTCCATTTCTTTTCTTAAAAAATTTTCTTTATTCCTTTTTCTAATTTTTTTTAAATTGTAAATTTTTTGTTTTATATATTTTTGTCTTTTAAAATTTGATTGAAAAAAATATAATTAAAAGTTTTTTATTGCATTTTTGTATAATTTATTTTATTTTAAGGGGAACAAAATAAAGTATAAATAAGTGACTAAGGGTATTTTGGACTTTTAATACTAAAAATCTGGTCAACTATTAGTTTGGATGGAAGTCAACTGACGGTAGAGGATATTTATGTAATATTTGATAAAAAGTCAATATGTATGTAATTAGGCCTAAACTCAGGGTACGTTTGTGCAATTACTCCATAAAGAAAAGATAATCGCAACATATGATTGCCACTGAGGATGGAAAAAATCTTGACCCACCCCAAAGAGGATGCCCGCGTCATTTGAGACGGATTTGGAGCAATTAAAACAAATATAGGGTTTGAGCCGATCAAATTTTTTAACAGGGTCAAATATGGGGCAAACCATAATGCCTGATCCACTCTGTTAATTTGAATGGCTATTTATATAATTATTTAAATATAAAAGAAAAACAAAAGCCTAATTTCTCTATCTAAACACAAGCAGGTTTAGATATGGGGTGAAAACCCGTTCAAGTCACACGGCTTGGGTATGGGGACCTTACCAGCTTACCCCAACCAGTTTTCTACTTTGGACTATGTGGATCTATCCCCGATCCAATCCATTCCGTTGCTATTCAATTATCATAGTAACAATTATGTTATAAATAAATAAAAAAATAACCCCAAAATAGAATTACAATTTGATTGTTCTAGTAACTATGATCTATTAACTAGTCTATTATTTATAATATTTAATTGGATTGAAATTCAACCATATTATATGTTACTTTTTAAAAATTAATAATTTTTTTATATATAATTTCATTTTCATTGAGTAGTACTAAAATACTGGTGTTAATGGATAAATTTTAAAAAAAAATGTGAAGTTGATAAATCAAAGTCTCTAAAATAAAAGATTGAAGATGTAATTGTTATTCAACTGAAAATGAATTCACACTGGTCAGGAACTTCCTATAAATGGAGGCCTTAATCAACTCTAAATGGAATCATCATACACTCACAAAAAAACCTGAGACTTGAGAGCAGTGAAGCCAAGTTTAGATCCCAAAATGAAAAAATCTTCAGTTTTATTGCTTCTTTTAGTGCTCTCAGTTTCATTATTCCAAAATGTACTTGCCAGGAGCATTTCTGATGACTCATACCAACTTCATCACCGTTATTAGCTCCATCACCTTCAGATGACGACGACGGCGATTATGCAGATGCACTATCTCCATCAGATTTCTACGGCGATGATGCACCGTCTTCTTTTGCACCATCTCCATCAATTAACAGACAACGGTGATGTTGCACCATCTTCATCGGATGATAACGACGATGTTGCACCATCTCCATCAGTTGACGATGGTGATGTTGCACCGTCTCCATCTGTTGACGACGGGGCTGATGCACCATCTTCATCAGAAGACGAGGACCCTTCATCACCACCATCAGCTTCAGCATCTCCATCTCCATCACCTCTACTATCTAAACCTGATATTCAACCACCACCATCATCATCACCACCACAATAACCACCACTAAAACACTCTCATCATCATCCATCTCCACATCATCACCACCCTAGCTCGTCTACCACTTTTTTTTAATATACCGCAAAAGTGCTGGAAACCAATCTTCCACGTAAAAGATTGCCATACCCAGATCGTTAACGGATTCCTTAAACGCAATCTCGATCACATTGGATCGTCTTGCTGCAAAGCCATCAACCATATCACTCAAGTTGCTTCGAGATAATGTTCATTCCATTTCATGAACGATATTTCCCCTTCTGGCTCAGAGATCATTGCGCTACCATGTCATCTTCATCATCCCCAGTACTTTTTTAAATTTATAATATTATCCATTAGTATTTTGTTTTTGTCATGTTCTTTAATTAGATTAATAGTGTTTAGAATTCCTTTTCCCCTTATTTTAGGATTTTGTTTTGGTTTTGTCTAGAGTATTTATTTGTTTTAGTACTCGAGCCAACAGAGGTGTAACTCAGCTAGTTGATGAACGAGCTTGGGGTTTGGGTAAATGACTCATAGGTAGTGGCTCGAATCCTACCAATGGCGAAAACTTTCAAAAAAAATACCTGGACCCGAATTAACTTGAGCGATTTTATGTTATTGTTAATTTTTTTAAAATGATTTAATAAAAGGGGAATTTAGTTGTTAGTGAAATTATTATTGCGGTTTATTTCGTATATGCAGTTTCTTTATAATGCATGGCACTGAAAATGTTTGCTGAAATTGATCGACTACGTAGTGCCATTAATAGTCCAAAAGCACTTTTATACATTTTATATAATATGGAAATTGGTATATATTCTAATTTTATTTTATTTTAATTATTTCAAGTATAAAATATTATGTCAAAACATGACATAAAAGTATATTAAATAATTTTGTCTAAAAGTTTTCTTAATCGTACTATTGTTTTTACCGAAATTAGTTTATTTTATTTTATTTTATTTTTTTTTTCATGTCTATAGTGTTTTTATATTAATAATTTTGGGTATAGTTTTCTTAATTATCCTGTGGTTTACCTAAATTAGTTGTTTTTTAAATGTAAACTATTGAGAATAGTTAGTATTTTTTAATGTGAATCCCATTTGATTTCTTTTTATTTTCTCCATTTGTAGGTGGTAATTTTAAAGTTAGATGAGATGGCTAATTAAATTTCATTGGAAAATGAGAAATTCTTACCTTTGCATTTTTTTATTATTTTTTTTTGTGTGTGTTCTTTTGGCTTTGAAACTATTTGTTTAGTTGTTTATATGTTTCAAAAAGGATCATAAAATGATAGTAGTATTAGCAGTGGGATTTTTTTTAACTCAAATTACAACAGAATTCCTCTACTATTAAATTGGTGTATTTCCTTTCACTGTATAATTATATATAATTAAGGATTAAGTTATATTAACTTACATTTTATAATTTCAACATATATCCATCAATTATTTTGAATCAAATGGTGTGAAATAAAAAGAGATAATTACCCCGGTGACCATCAATTTGGGTCACCACTATCAAAATGATCGCTAGATGGGAAATTAGTTTCATAATGATCATTCCGTCAAACTCCGTTAAATTTACCGTTAAATAGGTGGACATTTTGATAACTTTCTCTAAAATTACAAAAGCGATTAACATTTGTATTTACCAAGGTGATTTTAACACAAATACAAATTGAAATGTTTTTTATCAAGAGTGATTTTAACACAAATATACTTGAACTACGTGGGAGCTGATATTTGATTTGGATAATGAAGTTTTAGTCGGTTATATTTTGCCTGTTAGTGCTGCAATTTTTAATCGATATTTCTTTTACTCCTTGTTCAATATTAGATAAAACATTTTAAAAAAAAATGATTAACATTGGTCTTGCAAAACAAATGTTAATCATTTTTGTAATTTTAGAAAAAGTTATCAAAATACCCATCTATTTACCGGTAAATTTAACGGAGTTTGATGAAATGGTCATTAGTGTAACAATGTGTTGTCAAAAATGGCTATTTTGAAACTAATTCCCGATCTAATGGTCATTTTGATAGCGGTGACCAAAATTGATGGCCACCGGAGTAATTGTCCCAAATAAAAACCTTAGAGCATAGAGGAATTATCCCAAATAAAAACCTTAGAGCATCTCCAATGAAAAAGTGACTAGCATACCAATAATCGTTGACATGATAAAAATGTCAAGTGACCGTTAGCTAATAAGTGGGGTATAAATAATTTAAAAAGTGGGGTATAAATAGTTCAGTAGTGGGTGTGTTAATAACAATACTCATTTTAGCACTAATTTTTTTGTCATGTTTGATTTTTTATTTTATTTCCTTATCAAAAATAGACGAAAATTCAATCTTTATTTATTATTTTGTTTCTAACATTCCTTTTGCATATAAGATTTTCTTTCCTTAGGCCACAAGTTAACACTGCTCGTTAATTAATAATTTAATATACAATAAATATAGTTTAAAGAGAGAGATACATATGCTATCGGGGTAGCAGCTTAGGAATAAGGTTTGTCTTTTATTTTGTTTTGTTTTTGATTTCTTGGTTTAAAGAAAATGTCGTCGGAGATCGAGGTCGTCGAGGAGGTTGGGCAATCGCAAAATCATCATTCGGAAAACGGCGTCGTTGTCACCGATGAGAGTCTCAGGAATACGGCGGTCGCTTATGGGGACTTGGAGAAGCTACAGAGGTTGGTGGAGTGCGAGGGTTGCTCCGTCTCCGAGCCTGACGGCCTTGGCTACTACGCCCTCCAGTGGGCCGCTCTCAACAATCGTACCGCCGCTGCTCAGTATATCATCGAGTGATTATATTATAAAAGACCAACCTGAAGTAAAAAAATGGTTGAGATACTTGAAAGAGAGAGAGAGAGAGAGAGAGACCAACCTGATAGCCACACATATCAGCAGCATGTATCCTAGCACCTTCTTGAAGTAGGCTCGGCCAGTGAGGCAACCGCCTAGGGCTCATGATTGTAAAGGGCCCCGAAATTGTATTTTAAAAAAAAAATGTTTTTATAATATAGTCCATCTAAGATTTTAAATAAAACAAACCCATAAATGACTTTTAAAAAGGTCCACCATACACATATAATTTTTTTTTAAAGGCCCACTAATGGAAACCCAACCCATAAATAAATTTAAAAATGGACCAATATACATATATAATTTTTTTAAAAGGCCCACCAATAGAAACTCATTTATTATTCTTACAACAACAACATTGGATCAAGGGTGGTGGTGGGTTGAATCCTAACAACACTCGTATTTGTCATATATAATTATCTTTAATATCTCTAAAAAAAAAATTCAATACTCTCTTTATATGAAAATTCAGAAGTCGTTGTTTCAAAGGTAATTAAATCAATACACTACAAATTTTTATTATTTTTTTTTTTTATGTTTCGAAAACATGTAAGCTTAATTAGTACTTTTGTTACTAAAAATGTGAAACAAGTAAGGTTTAAATAATATATTCTTTGATGCAATTATTAAAAAAAAAAAAAAAAAATTGGGTAATTTATTATTATTATTTTTTTACTATTTTGTTGTGTTATAGTCTTGAGTTTGAATTATTATATTGATTTTTACAAGTATTTACTAGAGAGAAAAAATCAAGTAAACATACATAGAGTATCGAGGGCCTCATATTCTATAGTTCGTCTCGAGCCCCGAAAATCTCAGGGCCGGCCCTATCTTGAAGTAAAAGCTCGGTAACTTGGATTGCACCCCGAACCGCACTCCAGTGTAATGCAGTCTGCCCAGTGTGATCAGCAGCATTTACATCTCCTCCATGCTGGCATCAATAAACCCAACAATTACTCGGTTAATACTTTCTAATAAAGAAAAAAGCTCATCTAATCAGTTAAAATGTTAATTATACTTCTCCATTCTGGCATCTATAAACCCAACAATTACTCAGTTAATACCTTCTAATAAAGAAAAAAGCTCATCTAATCAGTTAAAATGAAATGAAATATTAAAATTTAGGTGAGAGGAAAATATAAATATTAATAGAAAATAAGAAAATGAATTAATGACCATTAAATCTGAACCATTCAAACACTTAAGATCCAATGGACACAAAATGTGTCAAAAAATAGAGCCATTGGATCCTTATTATTTGGATGGACAAGATTAATGAAAGTTTGTTATTCCCCCTTATCTTTCCTCATTCAATATTTTTAATTTCTCTCCAATATTTATTCTTATCTCTCTCCTAAATTTTATATTTTAGGGCAAATTACACTGCACCCCTTGAGGTTTGGGCAAGGATCACTTAGTTGGAAAAGTTTTGGTATTATACACTAACACCCCCAAGAATTAAATTTGACTTTGAAAATGCCTAAAATGCCCCTAGTTATATTTATACTTTTTTTTTTTACCTTTTAATCAAAAACTTTATAAACTTTAATAGAATAAAAAAAATTAAATAAAAGATATGATTCATTAAATAAATAAATAGTTTTTTTTAAATATATATTTTTTTAAAAAAATAAAAAAATAAATAGTTTTAAAAAATTAAATAAATAAATAATTTTAAAAAATAAATGAAAAAATTAAAAACATTAATTTTTTTTTAAGGATATCCATTAATAGGGACAAGAAAAACTCTAAATATCCAGACTATTTTTTATTTATTTTTAAACTATTTATTTATTTAATTTTTTAAAACTATTTATTTATTTAATGAATCATATCTTTTATTTAATTTTTTTATTTTATTAAAGTTTATAAAATTTATAAAGTTTTTAGTTAAAAGGTAAAAAAATAAAGTATAAAATAATGCAACTAGGGGCATTTTAGGTATTTTAAAAGTTAAATTTAAGTCTTGGGGGTGTTAGTGTATAATACCAAAACTTTTCTAACTAAGTGTACCTTGCCCAAACCTCAGAGGGTGCAGTGCAATTTACCCTATATTTTATTCAAATCATGTTTTTTTGTCTCTATGTCAATTTAACTTTTCATATATGTGTATATATGAAACACATTAAAGAGGAAAGATTAAAAATAAATAAAGAAAGAGAATTATTAAAGTTAAGGAGAGAGGAGAGAGAAAATAGGAAATGATGTAAAAAAAATATTAATGGAAGAGAGAGAAAAGATGATTAGTGTGCTGATCTTGTCCATCCAAATAACTAGGATCCAATGGACATAGAAGTATGTTAAAAAATGTGTAAGAAAATGGGGTCATAGATCCTACTCATATATATATGGAAGTAAATCAAGGACGTTTAACCACATAACAAGCAAGTAAACCATCTTGTAATTGTATTAATAAAAGGTGCCAATTTCAATACGCTAATCAGCCCGAAACAGGCAATCAAAATTTAGAACCCTTAATAACACACTACGGTACAACCAGTTATAGGAACAAATAAAAAAATTAGAACCAAAAACTGTCACAAAGGAATCAAAGAGAGGAACCTCGATGATATACTGAGCAGCGGCGGTACGATTGTTGAGAGCGGCCCACTGGAGGGTGTAGTAGCCAAGGCCGTCAGGCTCGGAGACGGAGCAACCCTCGCACTCCACCAACCTCTGTAGCTTCTCCAAGTCCCCATAAGCGACCGCCGTATTCCTGAGACTCTCATCGGTGACAACGACGCCGTTTTCCGAATGATGATTTTGCGATTGCCCAACCTCCTCGGCGACCTCGATCTCCGACGACATTTTCTTTAAACCAAGAAATCAAAAACAAAACAAAATAAAAGACAAACCTTATTCCTAAGCTGCTACCTCGATATAAAGAATTTTTTCTTCTTCTTAAATATAAAGAATTTCATTATAGAAGAAAAACATTAAACTCTTTGAAAAACATCAACCACCAAACATAAGTTATATTTTCAAGTAAAAATACACTCATTCTTAACAAATTTCACAAATAAAATAAAGGGTACGGATATTGACACCCATAAAACTTATAGTACACCCATTTTTATAAGTGCACCCATGTCTAAAATTTAAAAATTAAATATTACTATAAACACTCATCCTAATGCCAATAGTACCCTCATTGAAATAAATATATTCATTTTAATACATATTATTTATAAACACTCTTAAATTATTACCACACCCAATTTATATATAAAAAAAAAATCATATTATTTTTGAAATCAAATCATTTTTTAATGATGGTCCAATTTACTTTTGGAAATATATCGAATGTAGGAGTCTTATAAATGGAATATGTATATGAGGTCAAAAGATTTTTAATTTGAAATTCTTTTATTTATATAGCTATCTTAAAAAAAAAAAAAAAAATTCTTATTGACATCTATGGCTATCTTTAAAAAAAAAAAAAAAAAAAAAAAAACTTGTTGAAATTTACGGCTATAATAAAAAAAAAATGTTGTTTTTTGATAGAGCTTATAACTATATATAAAAGAAAGACAAAAACAATATGATAATCATGTAATGATAAGAAAATTTGATACTTGAAATAAAATTAGATTTTAATTAGGGTTTATTATAAGTTTTTTTTTTTTTTTTTTTTTTTTTTTTTTTTTTTTTAGTGTAATTAATGAGTATATATAATATTTGGTTTATTTTTAATTTAAGTAACTTGTCCTTATTGGTAAATTTCCATTGGGATATTTTTGTAATTAATTTTTTTAATAAAATATGGGTGTACTAATAAGTTTTATGGGTGTCAATAACGGCTCCCTAAAATAAAATGAATAACTTTTAAAATTAATAAACAATATAAAAAAATAATAATACAAACATTAACAATCTATAACAAAAAAAAAATATATAAACAATTCTCCATCGACTATGCAATTAAGGACGAGAGATTTCATTTTTTAATCTCTATTTTCAAAGCAAGTAAACAACACCGAAACAAATCAAACGAACTTCATTTATGTTAATTAAAAATAATAAAAGACAAAAACCACTATTCAGCAATGTCTATATGCCATAATCAAAGTCGCGTATGAGTGTGGCTCCATGTAATTATGATCAATATTAAACTATCCACTTTTAGGCATGGGTCTTGCTCAACAACTATTTACGGTTTTTATGTTTTATTTTAGTAACTTGAATTAATTTTGTATAGATTTTTATACCCGTTGTAATACTTTTGTAGAGACATATAAATGTTAATATTATTATCGGTTTGATACATTTATTCTAAAAGAAAATTTATAATATTTTGAATAATTATAAAAAAACAAATAAAATTTTGACTAATTATTAAAAGAATTAGCTGCATAACATCTTTAAGATGCAAAATATAATAAAAATACAAATAAAAAATTTAAAATCACATATATAGGCATGAATGTTTTTATCAAGCTTAATTAACGATGATTTTTTTTATTCTTTTAAGAAAATATTTTATTGACATGAGAAATATATATATATATATATATATATATATAATTTTACTAAAACAAAGTATATATTATATTTAAAAATAAATGAAAGTCTATAAACGCCTATGAAAGTCTTTTGAATTGAAAGTCTATGAAAGTCCGGTTAATTGCACTAACTTACCCTAACTTTATTGGATCTAGCAAGATTTCAAAAAGACGCCCTAAATTAACATAAACATCCATTGCCATTAAGTCAATCCGTTAACTTGAATGGTTGACTAACATTGACCAATGAAAAACCAAATATACCACATCATCCTAGATATAAAATATTTTTAATTAAAAATATTTTTTTTATTTAAAAAAAAAAAGATAATATATCAGCCGTCTACGAAAACATCCTCAATTCGCGGAGGAGTCTCCTCTGTGAATTGTAGGAGGTCGATCTCCAAGATTGGTGAAGATCTCTTGTGGTAAGTAGGAGATCGTCAAAGATCTTTTGTTTCATACTCCATTGCCTGTAGATTATCCTGTTTTTATTTATTTCTTATCTTTTAAAATTTTATAAATATTTGATATTTCAATTTTAATTAAAAAAATATTTTATGTTTGAGATGATGTGGCAAGGGTATATTTGGCTTTCCAAATGTCAAAGTTAGCCAACCATTAAAGTTAATGGATTGACTTGATGGTAGGGGTATTTGTGTTAATTTATGACATCTTTTTAAAATCTTGATAGAACCACTAAAGTAAGGGTAAGTTAGTACAATTAACCCTTTTAAAATGAAGGTCAATGAAAGTCTTTTATGATTTTGTAAAATCTATAAAAGTTCACGAAATCTGTAAAAGTTATCCACTTAAAAAAGTCTTTTAAAATCTTAATTGAATACACCCCTTAGTTTTTTTTTTTTCCTCCTATAGTGCTTTTATTTTAATAATTTTGGTACAGTTTTCTTAATTATCATGTGGTTTACCTAAATTAGTTGTTTTTTAAATGTAAACCATTGAGAATAGTTAGTATTTTTTTAATGTGAATCCCATTTGATTTCTTTTATTTTCTCCATCTGTAGGTGGTAATTTTAGAGTTAGATGAGATGGTTAATTTAATTTCATTGGAAAATGAGAAATTCTTACTCTTTTTATTTTTTATTTTTTTTGTGTGTGTTTTTGGCTTTGAAACTACTTGCTGTTTAGTTGTTTATATGTTTCAAACCCAAATTACAACGGGAGTCTTCTAGCGTGGCTTGTGAAAAAAAAAAATGCCATGTAGGATAAATAGACATTCTGTTAATAATTGTATCTCCAATGCAACCGTGTATATTTAATCTCAAGTTGACGTGGCAAAAAAAATAAATTAGAGATTGTCAACACGACCGTCTACTTTCAGACAGTCTGTTGTACAACTATTTTTTAGGTTGACTTAGCAAACATTTAAAACTGATATTAATTTTTCATATATTTTTAGTAAAAAAATAAAAATAAAAAAATAGGAAAAATAAAATAGACACGTCATTAAAAAAAATTTGTGTTTTAGACGGAAACATTGGAGACCAAATTTTGAATCGATTGTCTATTAAGTTTATTTTTATACCATATTGGAAGTAAGTCGTTTGACATTGTTGCCATGTCAATGATTATTGGTATGTAGACTACTTTTACATCGGAGATAAGCTTACAATTAAATGCACTGCAGGCTTGGTCAATGGTCCATATAAGAGAACATTTGGATACTGACAATTATTATTATGTTTTTATTAACAAATAAAAAACAAAAGAAAAAACAAGTAATAAACTGAGTTTGAAACACGTACAATTGAGTTAATAGAAAATGTGTTTGATCCGACTCAAAAGTGAGACTCGAACCCAATTAATATATCATTTGTCAAGCTGTCTATTACAAAAAAAAATAAAAAAATAAAAAAAATACAAAATCCTTAAATAAAATATATAAAAAATCAAAATCAAAATAATAATAATAATAAGAAAAAAAAACGAAAGAAATAAAAATTCGAACAAGAAGAAGAAGAAAATTTTGAAAGTGAGTAGGGAAATTGATAGGCAAGTGGATTGGCGTCTCTGGTTCTCGCTTTCTTCATCACCCAGTCTACACGGACGGCGAAACGACCCGACCCAACCCTTCTTCTCTCTTCCTTTCCACGAAAAACCCTACCACTCCCAATTTGCCATTTCAAAATTCTCCTTCGACGAAGTCAACCCTTAATAAATATAAATATTCACAAAAACAAATACCAGAATAATCAAATCTCAACGATCTCTCTGTACACTATATTTTTTTTTTTGTATATTAATTAATTAGCAAATGCTATCGGCGTAGTCGCTTAAGAATAAGGTTTGTCTTTTATTTTGTTTTGGTTTTTTTATTTGTTGGTTGAAAGAAAATGTCGTCGGAGATCGAGGTCGTCGAGGAGGTTGGGCAATCGCAAAATCATCATTCGGAAAACGGTGTCGTCGTCGCTGATGAGAATCTCAGGAACGACGTCTATACGGCGGCCGCTTATGGGGACTTGGAGAAGCTACAGAGGTTGGTGGAGTGCGAGGGTTGCTCCGTCTCCGAACCCGACGGCCTCGGTTACTACGCCCTCCAGTGGGCCGCCCTCAACAACCGCACCGCCGCTGCTCAGTTTATCATCGAGGTTCCTTTCTTTGATTCCTTTGTGACAGTTTTTGGTTCTAATTTTTTTTTTATTTGTTCCTATAACTGGTTGTACTGTAGCGTGTTATTAAGGGTTCTGAATTCTGATTGTGTGTTTCGGGCTGATTAACGTATTGAACTTGGCACCTTTAATTAATACAATTACACGATGATTTACTTGCTACGTATTCTGTGTTATGTGTGCAAGTACAATCGAGGTTGACATAACGAAAGAAATGATTTTTCCTTTTATGTTACGATAGTCAAATAAGTTTATTCTTCTTCTTTTCTTTTGGAAGAGCTCAGCCAGTTTATAGTGTTCGACATAACATTATTGAATCGGTTATATTTTGGAAAAAAAGAATTAAAAGGGTGAAGAGTGTACTAGTTAATGATTTTGGGGGTTTTAAACAATATCAATTACAAAATATTTGTTTACTTTCAAAAAAACTTACAAAATATTTGTTTTTATATATATAATAAACATTTTAACTGTGTAGATGAACTTTTTTCTTTATTAGAAACAAATATATACTGCAGTATTAACTGAGTAATTGTTGGGTTTTTGATGCCAGCATGGAGGAGATGTAAATGCTGCTGATCAGACTGGGCAGACTGCATTACACTGGAGTGCGGTTCGGGGTGCAATCCAAGTTACCGAGCTTTTACTTCAAGAAGGTGCTAGGATACATGCTGCTGATATGTATGGCTATCAGGTTGGTCTCTCTCTCTCTCTCTCTCTCTCTCTCACTCACTCACTCACTCTCTTTCAAATATCTCAACCATTTTTGTACTTAAGTGTTCTCTGGGATGGGTTTTGCCCAAGAAGTTGTAGATCTTGATCATAGATGCAATGACATGATTTATGAATGACAACCTACAGGTCAATGAATTGTTGCTCACATGCGTGACATTCAAACATCATTATAGGAAATTTTGTCTATTTTAGCCAGCTCTTACGTCTAGTTTACTACTTGTGCATCTGCATGTGTTTCCTGAATTTGGTAGTCTGATAGGATGGGGACCTTGTCCTTGGATTTAAGTGGCATGCTTAATTGTTTGATATCTTTTATTTTGTGGAAGTTGTATGTTATCAGTACATGCTTTATGTGCTGTGCTGTTTGAACTTTGAACACATGATAAAGGGGTTTAGGAGGCTTGTAAGTCATTATAATTGTTGTTGCTACAATCTAGAGAATCTAGATAAGAGGTTCAATTTTTATAATAGCTGATTTTACTGACTTATTACAGTGCATTTTTCGATTTTCCTACTTTACGTCTTGAAATGGTTGCATATTGATTGAGAACTGTACTTGATCGCAGACTACACATGTTGCTGCTCAGTATGGCCAGACAGCTTTCCTGTACCATGTTGTTTCAAAATGGAATGCTGATCCCGATGTTCCTGATAATGATGGAAGAAGCCCTTTACACTGGTACTTGAGAACTTCCTCTACACCTTGAATTACATCATGGAAAATGTTTTTATTTTTTATTTTACAATTCTGTGACAATGTTCTCAGGCTGTGAATGCCATTTTTAAATTTCTAGGTTGATTACAGATATTTTCTGCCTTTCTTTACAACATACATGAGTTAGACTCTTCTTATGTTAATGTCAGGATATGTTGTATGCTTATAAATGTTGTTAAATAGTCCTGAAAGGATGAATTTCTGCGTTCTGTTAATTATCTTCTTTTGGAGAATTTTAGGGCTGCCTACAAGGGTTTTGCTGATTGTATACGCCTTCTCTTATTTTTGGATGCATACAGAGGACGCCAGGATAAAGAGGGTAAGTATTTCTCTCGGTTGTAAAATTTCAGCTCATCGAGTCATCGAATTTTCATGCAGTTATATCTTTTCTCACTCTTGATCATGTTTTATTTTTGAAAATTTCAGGCTGTACTCCTCTTCATTGGGCTGCTATTAGGGGTAATTTAGAGGCATGCACAGTATTGGTACAAGCTGGCAAGAAGGAGGACCTGATCGTTACTGATAACACCGGCCTCACTCCTGCTCAGCTTGCTTCTGATAAGAACCACAGACAAGTTGCTTTTTTCCTTGTAGGTGTTCCATAACACTTTTCATTGGTTAGTAATGTTACTTTGACAAATTGTTCCTTGTTTTTCTCGTCCAATACTTGATCTTTTCATGATTCAAAGCATTTATATTATCAGCATTGACTGATGAATGCTTTATGCCACATTGGACGAGCTCTTTTCAAGGAAATTTATAAAGAAAAAAAGAGAGTAGAGTTCATTTGAAACATGACAAAAATGTGTTTTTATTTTTTAATTTTTTTAATTTTTAACTTTTAAAAATGTGATACAATATTATCCAAGAATGCATCTTTAGTTTCTGGGAATGTGAAGAAGTGGCATCACAACAGATTGCAAACCCATTTAGAAAGGGTGCTTGCAATCTTATATCTTTGCTTTGGTTCTCTTTCTGTAGGTTAATTACCATGTAGCATTCAGTTTATGAAGCTTGGTGTTCTCAGATACCTTGTATTCTTGTTGGATGTTACCACCCCTTGATTACTTGTTGCTGTGAATATGACTGCACATTTGCAGAGACTCTAGCTTCATTTTAAGAAATATTTTTTTGGAAGATTCTTGTATTTTTACATGTTATTGCTTGTTTGATTTTCTGCATCTATGCTATTTTATCTACACATGATTTAGTCAGTTTGATTTGTTTTTTTTCTTCTTCCATTTTTTCTATTCTGTGATGAATTTATTACATTCTCATAAAATTTGCTGGAATTTCAGCTCCATAATTGATGTAGTAAAGTGTAGGTCTCCTGTTTATTTGTTTTGCAACTGATTAGTGGAATCAGGGATAGAAACTATGTGGGGATAGAGTTAGGATAATATAACAATAAGGTAGGTTTTTAGATCGAAATATTGTGAGTAAACAAAATTATGATGGCTGTTGCAGGGGTCATCAGAATTGGTGAACAATTTGCTGTAAATTCAAACATAACAGAGGCAGAAAGAAGCTAAGAAGAAAGATACATAGAGTCTAGGCGTCACACCTTGAATTCCTTAGACATCAAGTGTAAAGGTCCTTGTCACTAATCGGGTTTGGCTTGCATCACTAGTTCCTCAAAGATGTTCAATAAATTAGAAGCATTAAAGTCTGTTAAAAAGAAAAATGAATTGAAACCATCACATTTAATATGCATAGACTTATCGTAATCCTAAAGGATTTGGATTTGTAAGTAGGAAACTATCAAAATTAGAACTTTGATCCGGGAAGACCATGTAAGGTCCACATGTATATACCAGTCAAACATCTAAATCAAAAGGGTTGCTCCTTACCCCATTGCAACAAACTTGAAATATCTGTCTGCCCCTAACTTTCAAAACTACAGAAAACAAAGCAGATCAAAAGCAGCAGTTAACTTGATGAAATGTAAAGGAGATGGATGTTGACTAGAGATAGTTATTCTGAACTCTGGTTAAGGCGTTAAGCTTGTATTAGATAGACAACATTTTGATATATTTTTTTCTTAACTTCTCTGTTTCCATGAGCTTTTTGTTGCTTGTTTCAAGAAGCATTTGTTCTTATAAATTTTATTTTGCAGGGGAATGCTAGAAGGATGCTTGAAAAACGATGTGATGGAAACACCCCCCTTGGGAAATTTTCAAAACTGGGGCTTGCACCAGTGCTTTGGTGTGTAATTTTGGGGCTACTTTTGACCTACGTGCATTCTGTCATCATGGGTATTTGCCTATCTTTTCGTAAAACCTCATACCATGCCTTTTTGGCTGATACTTACTGTAACCATTTTTGAATTTCTGCAGCATCCAATCTGCCAAAATTAACTGCTGGCTTTGGCCTTTTTGCGTGGTTGGGTTTTTTCCTAGCGTCCGGTGGTCTAGTTATGTTCTATAGATGTAGCAGGTATGCTTTGTAGACTGTCTCTTTCGTCAGTTTAAAGCTATCAATATTATGGGTGGAGTTGAATGTATTTTTATTGATAATTGTTGTTATCCTTTTTGTTTTCTATTCCCCTCCACACACACAACCCCAACAACACCACCACCCCCCCCCCCCCCCCCCCCCCCCCCCCCCCCCCCCAAAATGGTTTTTATTTGAAAACTGAAAAGTGTGGTTTCTTATTGGATGCAATTTCTGACTCACCTGTTATTATTTGTAACTTTATATTGTTGGAATTTGATTGTACAAACTCAAAAAGCTTAAGCTAATAGGAAAAGACCCAACAATTGTATTTAAGCTTACTCTAACATTATGGACAGAAAGATGTTGCTAAAGTGTGAATATAGTTTCTTCTGTGCATTTAAGGTCTTTTTACAAGGGTTTAGGTCTATGGTCAAATCTTACAGCAATTGTACTTTGTAAGTAGACACTACATTGACATGAAGCCTATGAGTATATTTTTTCCCCAATACTCCTATGTGAACAAAATTCTCCCACCTTTGGTGTGATTGATATTTGATCCCAAGACCTTTGTACAACCAGAAACCTTACCGGCTATTTAGTTAGTATCCACAAGGGATTAAATGAAGAATCACCTACACTTTATTATTTTTTCTAGCTGTTTCTGGAGATCAATTGAAACTTTATCTCAAGGTTTCTTTTGCTTCAATTTTAATTAGTAAGATTTATATATTCTGATGGTTACAAAATATAAATCACAACTTTCAGTTTTTTAACTGGTTGGTATAACCTGATCATCTAAAAATAATGGTTTGTGAGTACTTAAATTTCGTAGTTATAAACACTTTTAGAGTGATCTATTTTCCTATCTTTATCTTTTGATTAATAAATGATTATCGACTATTCACATGCCCAATAAGTTATGAAAATCTCCATGTCGGCTTCATCGTCATATATGTCTGAGCTTGTATCTGGTTTTGGATGTGTCATTTAGTTTATAAGAGCACTATTGAAGGTCCTAGCTTCACTATGTTTGAGTTCTGGTGTCACTTTAATTTTTGTAATTGCATGCATTCAATGACATTGGTTCACTATTCATGTAATGAACGAGAAGATGCGGTGAATCAATCGGTATTAGCTAAGGAAATAAGGAAAGCATTCTAATTTTGGGGAAGAGAGGAAATCTGTCTTTATAGGAAATTTTGATTTATAGGGATTAGGGAATGTGTGCTTACTAAGCCTTTGTTTGAAGGACCGGTCCGAAAGTGCAAGACTAGCTGGACCCGGACTGACTAATCGCTAAGAGCTCACCCCAAGTGGGAATGTGGGATAACTCTAAGTACGGCATTCAGTAAGAAGTAACCCAAGTTCAGTGATCCTTGAGCATGAACTATCAGGCCTAAAGCCTAGACTAGGAGTTTGTTTCCATTATCTATTTCATACCAGAGGTGTAGGATAAGTAATTGATGAATAGTTCTGCTGCTTGAGCTCCTTTACTCTTTATTAGGCTTCTTGAGGTCCCACTGACTCACATTGCAAACATGATGATGAGCGAACTTCTTTCTTTTATGAATGTTGACTGCTGTATCTCTATTAAATGATGTTTATTTAAGATTATTTTATTCCTCAAGATAACAAGACTACTCGAAGCTCTCATAAATATGTATCATAATTTTATAATTATCTTTGGCGTTTCTTATTTCATTTGTTTTGTTCCTCTCCTTTTCTTTTCCTGCAGAAAGGATCCAGGTTTCATCAGGATGAGTGTTCATGATCCGCAAAATATGAAAGATGATGTAAGTCTATTCTTTTTCCATCAAGACTTTGTGTTTTCTACTTTTTCATGGTTTCACTTGCACTTCTTTTATTATTCTCGTGTCCTTGGCCCATGATTGATATGTTTCACTGTATACTATTTTCTTTTATTAGTCATATTAATGTTTCTAGAATTTTCTATATGTTTCTAATATTGTTGAATATGTTTGTATTTTATCTTCTCCTAGGAACCTTTGTTGAAGATTGAGATAAATAATCCTGCTTTGCTGGCTGGCAACTGGGCTCAGCTCTGTGCAACATGCAAGGTTCATATTCTTTTCAACTTTGTCGCTTATACCCTGGGTTGAATATTTGGTTTGCTAACTATTTCCTTATCTGATTTGTTCTGTCTTCAGATTGTCAGACCTCTTCGTGCAAAGCACTGTTCCATTTGTGATCGTTGTGTTGAACAATTTGACCATCACTGTCCATGGGTATCCAATTGCATTGGCAAGGTGCTTTGATGTTGATGAATTAATTAGTTGCATGTTTGATGTCCCATTTTTCTTTTGAATTTATTAAGTGACGAAGGATTCAATTGAATTTGAGGGAAGCATGTGAACATTCATGAAAAGTGGAACTCTTTGATTATGCAAGCCATTCCTGTGATCATATTTATCCTGATCGAGAAATCTTGAACAATTTTTTCATCACTTGGCTTCTTGCAAAATCAGTTGAATTGGTGGTTCCATTTAGTTAATTGGTCGACTAATGGGATCCTGCTGGGTCGGAGTAGTCTACAATTTCACTATTTTGTCCCATACATATACATGAATGATAACAGAAATAGTGATGTAATTACATGTCATGTTTCTCCTTGTGATTACGAAGTTTATTTCCTTGTTAATTTATTTGATTTGTTTATATGGTTTATTTACTTGTATTGCAGAAAAACAAGTGGGAGTTCTTTCTCTTTCTTTTCTTAGAAGTTTCTGCAATGGTGGTAACTGGTGCAGTTACCATGACAAGTAGGCATCTAATAATTCTTAGTTGAAGCGAATATTCGAAGTTAGTGGTGACAATTTTTCCCTTGGCTTAATTTCCTAGAAAACATGCTGTGGTGCATGCAGGACTTTTGAGTGATCCAGGGGCTCCATCACCATTTGGAGCATGGATAAGCCATGCTAGTACTCATCACGTTGGTGCTATATCGTTTCTGATTGTGGATTTTTTCCTCATCTTTGGTGTGGCTGTTTTAACAGTTGTACAAGCTTCTCAGGTATGCATTTTCATCCTCAAACTAATAATAATGATAAAGAATAAAATCCAGTGAGTTGATGAACCTCGATATCATTGCATAATGGTAATATAACACATACACACAAACACTCTGATAAGTTGATTATGTTAGAAAGTAATGAACAAAGAAAAGAAATTCTTTGATAGTTTGAACAAAGAAAAAATCTTTAATATTTTTATTCTTCTCCGTATGAGGATATTATAGTGAATTTACAATATGGAAAGAATCAAGAAAGGAAAAACAACAGGAAATAAATCATCCTACAATCAGGCTATTTAATCACTAAGCTATAATTAAGCTAATCAAATCAGTCAAATGTCAACTATACAATCAAGCTATAATTAACCACACAAATTAAGCTAATTAACCTGTTAGTCAACTATGCAATCATAATTGAGAATAATCTCATTGATTGATAGTTGACTTTAACAGTTTAATGGTGGTCAACATTAGCAGTTACAGTGATTGCTGGCTGCCAGAATTACATACACATCTGAGAAAGTTAATATTATTAGGGGATGTAGACATGTAGTTATGGTAACATCTTCCTCTTATTCTGAAATGTTAACAGTATAACAGCAAACTCTACAAATTCCTAGAAGCAGTGCTTATTTATTAATTTATTTATTTTAAGTGGTGATGCAATCTTGACGGGTATGATATTTGTCCATGTCACAGCCATCTTGTGTATTATGCACATATACCATGACTTAGTGCTCTGACATTATAAACACGGCAACATATGTTACACCTAATGATTAAATGCCCCCATTTCTTTTAATGTTGGTTTTTTTTTTTTTTTTCATTTGAAACAAATGGAGCCAGAGTTCTCTCATACAGTTTCTTGCATTTTCAAATTTCATCCAGTTATGAGAGGGCAAAATCCATTTTGCCTTGAACCAATATCTTGAGGGCTATGCAACTCACCTTCCCCACCTTGTTATTTTATGCTTTAAGATTCTTCTTAAAACTGAGTTCTAGTTTTCAGATTTCATTTTTGTGTGACATCAACATTTATTTGTTCAATGTGGATACCAAATGTTAACGCATCCTTTTTTTGCAACAGATATCTCGCAATATAACAACCAATGAAATGGCAAATATGTTACGCTACAGCTATCTTAGAGGCCCAGGTGGTCGCTTTAGGAATCCTTATGATCATGGATGCACGAAAAACTGTTCAGACTTCTTAATTCAAGGTTACAACGTGGATGTGGAGTATGTTGACGATTCAGAACAGTCGGAGCCAGAGGGAATTGGAATGATGCAGATGTCGAGCTTGCAAAATGGAGATTCCCATACGAACCACACCAATGGCAGTAACCATGTTGCTAACAACGTGAATTCAAAGAGCACAAACGCACATCGCGGTCATGTCCATTCATCCCATTGCAGCCATGGAAAATCAAAAAGCGATAGTGTTGTTCCGCTGGGTTTGGGTCTTGGTCTAGGAAGGAGTTCAACTCGTTCAGTCTCAGCTTCATGATGTAATCTTGTCTGAGCTCTGTATAAGCTGAGATTGATGTGTATTGTTAATTGTATTAATATTGTTATACATCTACTTTAGCCTTCCTCAATTTAATTGATTTTGGCTCTTTTTTGGATACCAAATGGTGCTCCATTCTTGCCCAAATTTATTCTCTGTTTTATTTATTTATACATATACAAAGTTACTTGTTATCCCTAGTATTGAAATTATGCTTCAATCAACCTTTTGACAGATTGTTTAAGATAATGAAACATGATTAAGAAGGGTAAGATGGTAAAACCACATTCGGGAATTCAATTCTTGTAAGTTATCAACAAAGTGAAAGATATTTTCTTGCAAGTATCTCCAATGCTAATCAGTCATTGTCATACCCCTAACCTGGTTGGTGGCCCAACTTTTCCATAATTAATAATAAATTGCACCCAATTGATTTATATTTTATACTTAAATAGGAAACGTCAATTCAAAAGGGAATAAACTCAATCAAGTGAACACTTGTAATAAAAGTGTCCCAAAACAAGAATTAATAAAAAAAAAAATAATGTTTGGTTACTGAAAAACAAGAATCAATAAAAGAATAATGTTTGATTATTGACCTGTTAGTATCTAAAATACTTACCCCACTAATGAAAGTGTAACACGTTGTTTTTTTTAAATACTTTTTACATTATCTCATAAATTGGACCATGTGCTACACTCTATTGATGATGTCAGTATGTTAGGTACTGACCGATCAATACCCAAACATTATTCTTAATAAAAGTGTCCTAAATTCAATAATAATAATACTTTTTAAAAAAAATTTAAACAAGATACTTGAATAAAAAAAAAATGAAATAAGATACTTATTGAGTGGCAGAAAAGAAAAGAAAAGAAAAATTGAGGAAATAAAAAAGGAAGCGGTAGCCGGCAAGTAAAAAATGGGGGGTGTTGATTATGAATTTATGATATTTAATAATGGGAGTAGGTATAAATGCTTGTCTTCCCATCCAAGGGTCATCACGGCCGGGCGAATAAAGTAAAAACAAAAAAAAAATGGATAGATAGATGGGACCCTCACCCTACCATTTCTTATCAGATAACTGAGAAATTGCACATATCACGCAAACTTGTATTATCCACGTGGCATCATCCTATGAGTCTTCACTCTCTCCCTCCTCCTTTACCCCTTGCTTTCTTCTTGCTCTTTCGTTCCTCACGTATTTTTTTTTTTAATAAATATTTTGTTGTTTGTTGGTTTTTCCGATGTTTCTCTTTGCAGTAGACTGTGCTTATCCGATCACTTCGACTGATGATATAACGACGAAGAGGCATGTCATTTCTGTTTCGTTTCGTTTTTAATTTTGTTTTTATTGTTTTACGACTACGATGACCTCTTTTATTTTTCGTTTTTAGCTTCTATAATCATGACTCCTCCACTGTTAATGATCGAATTATATTTTGTTCATTGCATGTACAATTACTACACTTCTAGAGCTGTAATCTTTGATTTATCACAACAAAATCACTTCACTCACGTTTGTTCTGTTACCGGACTCTGTTTTGTGCTTATATTTCGTTTTGAAGTTATCGAATAGCTTTTCTTATGTTTGCAGACTTTAATTGTTCTAGAACGAAAGAGCTTTTTTTTTTGTTGATGATGATGATGAATCGATGATTCTACATGTGTACAAACAATGTTCTTCCATGAATATTGATGTTTTTTTTGCAGTGCTGTGTCATTTAATTCCGATTATTCTCTTGTGTAGATGTTATGGTAGATAGATAGCGCATTTTTATAAGAACCAGTGTCGGATTTTATGGTTGGTTTTAAACAACTTATTCTTTAATACTGTTACGTTTCTGGCTTACAGGGTAAATTGGAGTTGATGCTGCCACATGTTTATTTTCTTTTCTTTTTCTTTTTTCTGAAATGGTGTACAAAGTCTTTGTTCTTCTCATCGTTTGAGATCAGTTGACAATTTGAAAGATTACCGCACAATGGGGGGGATTTGTTCTAGGAAGAGAGATCAACAGGTTGTTGAAGATGTTGTACTAAGAGGGGTCTCTGCAAGGTATTCTAAAAGTGCCAGTTCTAAGTGGCTCCGGACCTCATTTTCTCGGCCCCTGATGGATACTAGGCCGGGAGGAGGCAATTGTCCATCCCTCATGGAGTTGTGCATATACAAAATACGCGAGGTGCTTGCTTGCGCTCTCTGGCATGTTTGATTTCTGATTTTTCTCTTTGTTTTTCTTTTCGTCTCTGACATGGTGTAACTATAACAGAATATTGACAAATATACTTCATTTTCAATGCTGCCAAGGGATTTAAGTCAACAGATCTTCAATGAATTGGTATTTTCTAATGGTCTTACTGATGTTTCTCTGGAAGCTTTTCGAGATTGTGCTCTCCAGGTAATACCTTGCGGGGTGGTTTGACTGTTTAAGTTTGATTACGATCAGCTTTGTTATCATTTGTAGTTCTTCATAGATCTTGAAGTTGTTACGTTACCATCTTTTTTTGTTTGTAGGATATTTTGTTGGGTGAATATCCTGGTGTGAATGATAGTTGATGGATGTCATTGCTTCCCAAGGGACGTCATTGCTTTCTATTGATCTCTCTGGATCTGAAGTAACAGATACTGGGTTCAGTCTCTTGAAAGATTGCTCAAACCTCCAAGTCTTAACTTTTAACTTCAGTCACCATATTTCAGAACGGGGGGCTGAAACTCATCAGTGGGATCTTCTCAATTTCTTTATGTTATACTTCTACTAATTTAGTGTTGGTAATGTGTTATTTCTCTGAACTTAACATGATGCTCCCTGCCAATAATATGATATATTGCTGTCAAGGTTGATGGTCTTTTATTTATTTATTTATTATTATTTTTTTATGTTTCTTTGAGTTCAATATCGGTGTGGAGTCCTTGACGTGATTTTCTGCTTTTTATCATCAATATCTTTGTAAACAAAATCAAGTATCTGATTATCACTTATGCCTACTTAGGGCTCATGTTTGAGAAACGTTAACTACATTTTGTTAAATTTATTAAAATAATTATTTTAGAGACCAAATCTTTGACAGTTCTAAATGATCAATTGCATAACAAATTTTACAATTTTGTGCTTGTTTTATAACATGCAAGAAGGAACTCTCTAGTTATAGACTTCTATGTGGCCTTATTGCAAAATTAACCAAAATGTCACCCATTCATAGAAAAATAATCGCATTTGAGATTCTTAAAATCTTAGCCAAAAATTGGAACTGTTAGGATGAAAATACCCTAAATTGGGTGCTTTTAGAGTTTCAGAGTATTATTTTGTATTATCGCGTACTTTTGTTCCTATAGGGCCACTTTTGGTTATAGTTATAAGAATTTGAGATCTTGGATATTTCTCTATACAAGGTTAAAAGGTTGTTAAATTTTCAAAATACCCTTCCGTTAGCTACAATTAGTGTCCCACCTTGTGAATATGTCCACATCTACCTATATGTTATTTCTTTGATGTGTATTGGTACTATGTAGATAGATTGGGGATCCTGGCTTTCATGTGGTTTAATGTTGATATACTGTCACCACTGATGGGTTGAATGATAACCAAGTTTGACTTGTTCTTAGGTCTTACAAACTTGACATCCTTGAGTTTGAAGAAGAGTAATGTCATCACAGCTGAAGCGATGCATGCCTTTTCCAGCTTAGTTAATTTGGAAAAGTTGGACTTGGAGAGGTGTTCAGGGATTCATGGTGGATTTGGTCATCTTAAAGGTTTGTTATGCATGAACTAGTTTTTAAATAATGAAAATTATAATAATTTTCTTGCCAGGTTATGGAAGCCATTTTTTCAATTTACTGTTGAAGTAAATTGCATCTCTTCCTTCTTTTGGAATTCATAGTGGTTGTAAATGAAAAAAGTGAACCTTATTGCATCTTCATAAAACGTCTTTAATTGCTAAAGTAAATTAGTTCCCCTGGTTAAGTAAGTAAGTTATGTTATACCTACAAACATAATCTTGGAACCAGATCATTTTGGTGCATTATTGTGGGTTGGCAAAAAGTGGGCCAGTGTGTTCTAACACAAGTGTGAAGCCTCTTTGTTGCATGTATTTTCAATTTAATGTGGCTGAGTACGGATAGAGACATCTATGATCTATCTTAAATAAATTAAGTGACTTTCTCAACAAGTTACCATCGTAGCATGTTAATTTAGCTCATCTAAAGCACCATAAACCAAATAGCTTTCTATTACTCTTGTTTGGCTCTTACGTTCTTTAGCTTTTTGTCTTTTATTTTTATTTTACAGGTTTAATGAAACTTGAGTCTCTTAATATCAGATGTTGTAAATGCATCACAGATTCAGACATGAAGGCTCTCTCAGGTAGTTCTTAAATCTTAACTAAATTTTATCTAAAGGGTAACTATTCCTTTATGTCAGAAATTTGGTTCTTAGTGGTCATTTTGTTTGAATTTTGAGATGCCATTGGACTTGTAGTGTATAATGTTGCATAGACGTATGCATCAGGCATATGCTGGAACATAATAAATGAAAGTAATATAACGCAGACATTACATAAGGTCATACATGGACCTGAAGATGTGAATTTGCTGAGTTCTAGCTCTTGCTGGATCTGGCCCAGGAAAGTTCCTGGCTGTCATTCTCTGCAGAAATGCAGCCTCAGAAATGAGGGACCTGTGATTGCAAATTACTCTTGCACTTTTGTGAGTGCTGAGATGTGTGTGAAACCGCTGAATTTCCTTCATAGGGTACTTGGATGATAAACAAATTTATTCACATGGTTCTTGACTTAGTGGGGCTACGATCTTCTAGCTGAGTTTGGTTTTTGTGTTCTAAAGATAAGCTTTGTAGACCTTAGGATTGTATCTAATAAATTATTTTTGGGCTGATGTTTGATATTTAACTTGTAATTTGACTGATAGCCTTGTTGAGGGTCCATGGAGGTTTTCATTGAACAACTCATTTATTTTTGTGGGACATATTAATTGGAAACGATATTTATAACTTGGGTGATTGACCTTCATGTTTGCATTATCTAAAACTATATTTTGCTGCATGAAAGTCCATTTTTTAAAAGATGTGTTTCTTGTTGTTGAGATTGGCTGAGGAAGAAGAAATTGAATGAAATTAGTTAAATTTATCCTGCCTAAAGTAATTCTAGGCACTTGCTTATAAATTGTTGTTTAAGACCTAGTGAAATTTGGCATGAAATTTTGACTCTTGCTTATTTGGGTTGAACTAATGTATTTGGATTCTCGTCTCCACTTGTCTCAGGGCTTACAATGCTGAAGGAGCTACAAGTTTCCAACTGTAACATTACAGATTCTGGAGTTTCTTATTTGAGAGGTATTTTTAGTTTTCTTTTGCCATTTTAGAATATCACATATACTACTGTTTCTGGTCATAATATGTATATCATAACTCTTTACTAGTAGATATGAGGGGTGAATTAGATTCCTGGTTTAACGGATTGCTGCTTTCACTATATGATAACTACTGTATTGTAATGATACAGTGATTAGACACTGGTGAGAAATCCATCAGCAAAAGTCATCAACATCCTAGCTAGATCCCCTATTTTTAGACAAGAAACAAAAATAGAATATCTTAACCCTTTAACTGGGTTTCAATTTTTTTAACCAGTAGATTAGCGTTTGCTCTTGTTGATTATGAACCCATGAAAGTTGATCAGTTGTTGAAATGTTTTTCCAAGGGACATATGACTTTCACATAATCACTCTCTTTCTCTTAATTATTATTCTATTTGACTATTTCTTATGAAGGTGCAATGGTTATTGATTGATTGAATGTAACCCAATGTGGAAACCATGTCAATCAAGAATTAAACTACACTAAGGTTTTTCTTAAGTCAACCATCTTATTTCCTTCAGTTCATATGCTTTAATCTTGATGTGTCTTCCCAATGCATTGGTGCCTCATAATAAATTAATATCTACTGTTATCATGAAATTTTTCACTTCAATTTTTTTTAAGTATTCTTTAATGATCCATTCATTTGAGATATGAGTATTATTTAGTTCAGAGTACAGAGAAGTTTTTTAAGGCTGCAGTTATTGGATCTTTTATGCATGGCAGGTTTGCGCAAGCTTATTATGTTAAACTTGGAGGGATGCAATGTTACTGCTGCATGTTTGGATTCTATCTCAGGTTAGCTTTCTCATTGATTCTTCTGTTTCTTATGAATTTTTAGCAGCATTTATAATTATTAATGCAATTATCCGATCCTTAAATTGCATGATTAAGAATTTCAATAGTTTAATTCTGAATCGACAGAAACTCAGCCCATGAAGAAGAAACTGTTAGTGTCCAGGTGTTCTGTGGGAGACACTCTGTGCAATATGTTATATAAAAATGAAGAAACCATAGAATATTAACAATTTGGAAATTGGTGTGAATAAAGATTAGCATATATCCTGCACGCTTTCGGGCAATCACCACCAATATTTTTATGGTTATAGTTTTGTACAGGATGCATGAATGAATACTGGGATTTTTGGACATTGGTGGGTGGATAATTTTGTATTCTCTTATATACAGTTTCTCTTATACTGGTTTGATGGTTTATGGTTCAGCTCCCTCTTATATTTTGTCTTTTTCACTAATAAGTAGTCTGTTTCGTATCAAAATAATAAGAATACTCTTCTTTTTGGACAACCAATAGTGAAGTGTGATATGCTCTCAAAAACTTGGGGTTTTGAGGCTAGAAGCATATATTTTAGAGATCCCTGAGTTGTCATGATATGTATATGAAGTTTAACATATGCGATGCCACTATAATTCTTACATCTTTTTCTTTCTTAAAAAAAAAATGTGATTTGATTAGTTTTTGTGCAGCTCTTGATGCCCTTGCATACTTAAATCTAAACAGATGCAATGATATATCAGATGATGGATGTGATAAGTTTTCTGGTAAGTGACATTAGAATTTTTATTACTAAATCTTATCTGATTCTATGCATTACAGCACATAACATTGAGAACATCATGTCCTATTACTTTCAACTAGTGCAGGCCAAAATATTTAGTTATCTTATTACATGATTTATCCATGTATCTGCAGGACTTAAAAACTTGAAGATATTGAGCTTGGGGTTCAGCAAAATAACAGACGCATGTTTGGTGCATCTAAAAGGTTCTCTCTCTCTCTCTCTCTCTCTCTGTGTCGTAAGACTGCCAATCAATGTAGATATTGGTTGAATTTCCTGTATGGTTTATGTAAATTATCTGAGCTCAGTTCAAATCTAGGTGTGCTCGATTCAGACAGGCATCGGCCATTTCACTTACTGTAATGTCCACATTAAAGAAGATTTTAGTAATCTAGCCTAGTGAGAATGTATTTCTACATGAAATATTGCAAATGTAAAGACTTTTCTGTGAAGAGATCCAAATTATGGATAATTATATCTGCAGTCATTCTGACATTTACAGATTTCAAAAGATCTAGTTTAGACTGTGGGACAACTTTGTGGTGTTCATCATGGAGTAAATAAGTAGTTGCAAAAATCTTGTAAACATGTTGATTTTAGCTCAGTCAATATAATATTATACTTAAAATATCATTGTTGAAATATATTATTTGTACACTTAGTTTGATTAAATCTGTTTGATCATAGGAGAAAGATATAAATGTTTGAGAGTGGTTGTTTGTCTATTCACCTGCTACTTGTTTCTTGCAGATTTAACCAATTTAGAGAGCTTGAACTTGGATTCCTGTAATATTGGTGATGAAGGGCTTGCTAATTTGACAGGTATACTTATATATATTTTAATTTCTATTTTAACTAATTTTCCCTATTTTACCCTGTTGTCTGCTATTTGCTTGTCAATCATGGTGGAGTGTTTTGTTATAAGACTTTATGATGCGTGCTTGTCCCAGACGCATAGATAAACCCTGGTGAGAGTAAAAGCAGCTTGAATTGTGTAATTGCAAAGTGTTTCTTAATATAGCTCTTAATGATTTAAAGTTATGGTTTCATCTTTCAGGTTTTAAGTATTAGTTTCTTGTAGGGACCGTCTCAACTGTAGATTATCTGCCAATGCATTATAAGTCGTGACAAGTAACAATGCTGAGTTGAATTTGAAAGTTATTATAGTATAATGGAGTTATGATGGGATAATTTTTTTGCGCATGACTACTTTGTACTTCTCAGTAATCCTTTTCTTCTGAGTTCCTGTTTCTATTCTATTCTAAAAAAATTATGCTATTTTATTCCCAATATCTAGGAAAGAAAATATGACAGCTAGTAGTTGTAAGTGTAATTGTCTACAGTTCTATTTCTAGAATTTTTATCTCGTGCTGGGGAAAAATTAATTAACTGTTTTATCTTTATAGGTCCTCTTTTTCTTCTTCTTTGACGTTTAACATTTTGTGGAAATAAAGTCAGCAAGCTAGCTGTAGTAGAAATCTGTTTATGAACTTACTGCAGCATTGTTTTCACCAGAAACAAAAAATAAATTGGAATAGTAATAGAATGGAAAGGTCAGCAGGACTCCATATGACGAGCTGTAACAGTTGCTAGATGCAATCAACCCAAATACAATAGTGATGGCACCCAGATGAGAGAGAAACCCCAGTATGGTTCCTACAGGCCTCCTACCGAAAGAAGTAACAAAAGAGTCTATTGACATTTGACAATTAATGTTAAAATGGATAAGTTGATTTCTTAGACGTCATAGACTTTGAATGAAGTTTTCCTGTTGGCTGCATCACCATTTATCTATCATCTCTGCAAACTTCAAGCTAGCTTTTTTCATTTAATTTTATTTCACATCATCTAGTTTATATTTATATTACCCAGCAAGAAAAAATGTAAACCTGCAGCGATACTGCTCCCTTGGCTTTGAAGTACAAGGGAATTGATTCTTGTAAATTTTATCAAATAATAATTTGGCTTATTTGTTCTTCTATTCAGGTCTTAAACTCTTGAAAAGTCTGGAGTTGTCTGATACTGAAGTTGGGAACAATGGGCTCTGCCATCTATCCGGTTAGGATTCTATCTATACTTACGATCTTAAATTGTGTGGTACAAATGGTTCAACTATAGTAATATCGACAGAGACGAAATTAATTTACTGCACAATTATAAATAATGATAATTAAATTTGATTTATTTACTTTTTTCTTCCTTGTTTTTGACAATGTAAGGAGAGATTTGAGACATAATTTGAATTGCATTGCTTTGAATGGTCTATTATACCATGTTGCCAAGGTTATTTTAACTTATACATTTCTTCCAAAGCAGTGACTTTTGTAGCCTGTGCTGCAGAAATTCATTTTTATGATACATGCTTAAAGTTTGTGCTTAGTAACAGTTGACTGATGGTACATGGACCATGTATCCCTTTTCCCTGATTGTGAATTATAATTCGAACTGTCCTTTGGTTTCCTTCCAATTTTTGGGGTTTGCTACCCTTTCTTTTAATGATTATGAGGATTACAACGTTTACCGTGCATTAGTGAATCTTCTTTCTTCTTTTATGTAGATAATTGTTGAATGCTTGGGCTGATTTATGCTGTTTCTTTTCTTAGGTTTGACTCGTCTAGAGAACTTAAATCTTTCATTTACCTCAGTAGTTGACAGTGGTTTGAAACGGTTGTCTGGATTGACCACACTTAAATCACTTAATCTGGACGTTCGCAATGTTACAGATGCTGGGCTTGCTGCTCTTACAAGTAAGCATATTCATGCATTTTGTTAATGCACCATGCCATGATTATACGTTGGTGCTTGGTAGAAAAACTTTGGTCTGCCTGTGCTTTAAGTTGTGTTAATTGGAAAAATGGCTATAATTTCTGGTTGTGGTGCTTGTTGTTTTGATTTCCTATGTATGGTGGAAATTTTGCTGGTTAACTGCTTACATCATGTTAATTGACTTCTGAAATTTTCCATAATATGATTCATGCCTTTGAGACAAAATGTTCAAGCAATAATTGTTGTTGACATAGTTTTCATATGTGATTCCTTAGTTCACAAATAGTGCTATAATATAATAGAATCATACTTGATAAGTTTAATATAAAATAGCTTTGTAGGGAATACTTGTGTTATTTTGCATATTGTAGTCCTGATGGAAACATGAAGTCCAGCCAAGATAAAACACGTCTTAGTTCTTCCTAAAGAGCTAGTTTCTAAGTGAAATTGGCTTTGCAATTGCCAAAATATGGCTAAGTAGCTTCATTTTGCAACCATGTACATCATTGTTACTGGATTTTTCTTTTTCTTATGCAGGTTTGACCAGATTGACGCATCTGGATCTCTTTGGGGCTCAGATTTCAGACTCTGGAACAAACAGTTTACGATGTACGTTGAAAGATCTTTCCACTGCCTAAGCTATTGATGATTTCAGCTTAACCGTTAGACATTGTTTAGCTACTGTTGTTTCCTGTCAAAATTTATTTCCCCCTTACTTTCTTAAAATAATATAAAAGAGATTTTATATATCAGTATTACAATATACTGTCAATTATATGTTCTTACTCCAATATGTTTTCATCACAAACAGGCTTCAAGAACCTCCAATCCCTTGAAATATGTGGTGGAAGATTAACTGATGTTGGTGTGAAGAATATCAAGGATCTTACCTCCCTGACGCTGTTGAACCTGTCACAAAATGGCCACCTTTCAGACAAATCCTTGGAACTGATATCTGGTACCTTTTCTTGCCATTACACTGAATATATATGTCTTTAGCATAATGTGGTCGAATGAATACGATTTCATTAATAATGTTTTGATAGACAACTCACAAGAATAATTAAAAGAGCAAGTTGTCTGGTCTTATGCGGGATTATATCCACTTGCACTGCATTCATCATGAGTCGTGTGTATGCAAATAGAATATGAGACTATCTTAGCTCTACAGTTCAGTTTCTTACACTGTTACTCCGTGCTTGTTAGAGCAGAATGTTTGATGCTAAAAGAGTACTAATGGACTCCTGTTTGATTTGCCTCCTCTGCATGCATGCACAAGATATAGGGCAACATCAACTATAATTTTCTTTTAAGTTTGAAATATGTGATTCCATTTTGTATGTATTACTTTAGAAATTTGCCAGATTTTAACTTTGATTCTTGCCACTCATTCCTATGCCAAATACATGGCAAGAAGTAATGGTACTAGTCCTGGAAACGACTTTGAACTAAGTTTCACGTACGGGCTCACAATCACTGGGTCCCAAGTCTGCGTTAGTAGAGAGTAGCTTTGTCCCAAACCCTGCTCGTATTATGCATATTCAAGAACTTGCTGCTTCCTGTTAAGGCTTATCATCCCAGACTCCCAGTGTACATCCTGCAATCTGTACTAGGGCAATTGAAGATCCCTTATCCATAACGATTTAAGTTGCATGAATTTCCAATTTCTTTAATGGATGTGTATTTTTTCATATAAATGCAGGATTGACCTCATTGGTATCATTAAATGTTTCAAATTCACGCATAACCAATGACGGGCTGCATCATTTGAAGTCTCTGACGAGATTATGCTCATTAACTCTGGAGTCCTGCAAGGTGACAGCATCTGAAATCAAGAAGCTTCAGTCAACCGCCCTCCCAAATCTTTTATACTACCGTCCAGAATAGTTCGTTCTGGAGCAGTTGTTAAGTATATCTTGTAAATAGCCTTCTGTCAACTCATGCAAGCTTTGTACAGGTAAATAAGTTTTATCTTAAATCATCCACACACCAGAAATGCGGAGAGAGATGGTGGAACATTGCTATACCTTATGCGACTTGCTGCTTGTGAAATTCCTTCTTCAATAAAGAATTGTATGTATAGGTCAAACTTTGAAGCAAATTTAAAGGGAGCTTTGTTGTGCCCAAATGACTGAAGCTGCCGATGGTTTCTGTTACAACCGGCTAATATGTTTGTAATAGTTTTTGAGAATCATGGACGGAAATAATTACGTTGGTATAATTCTGTGGAGTTTGAAAAATATATGTATATGAGGTGGGTTGATGAATACTCTTCTTCTGGAATTGGGTTAATGTATGAACAGCATTTATTTATCAAGCTTTACATATTGTTCATCGTGTTACTAGGATTAATGGAATCTGAGTTTGAAATTGCTTTGTTATGATTTCCATTAGCATTAATCACTTTGTCAAAGCACATGATTGGAATGGACAATTCTGAGCTTGTTTGGACTTGAATGGCCACCATCTGTTGCTTTCGATGAGATAGGTGTATATATGTCCAATATGCTCAAACTATATCAGGTGACATGAATAATTGATCATATAAGAGACATTGTTCATATCTTGTGACATGAATAATCGATCATATAGTGCACGTGCAAAATCCGGTTATGACTTAGGCTTGTTGTCAAGCATAAAGGTTTCAAGAATATTACATTAAATAAACCAAATCCTTCCAATTAGATTAAAATTGAAGATGTTTTGCACTAATAGAGGTCTTATTAGTTGAATTAGCTAATATAGAAAGTAAAAATACATCTTGATCACAAAACATAGAAGGTCCATAGATCAAATACTGATTTTCTACATATTCTGATTATACATATATCGGAGAAATTGGAAATTACAAAACCAAGAAAGCAAGCAAACAATAAATAATGTCAACCACTTAACAATGAATTACAAATACAATCAACTACTTGCTATCAGACTCAAAACTCATGGAGGCAATGGTGGTGAAGGCAGAAACTAACAAAAAACGGTAACTTCTGCTACTTCGGCTTGTCTCCCACTGTGTAAAGAAATAAATTGATCCCTTTTCTAAGGGAATTACTTGAACGATATAGTGTTTCTCTTTTTTTTTTTTTTTTTTTTTTTTTTTTTTTTTTTTTTTTTTTTTTTTTTTTTTTTTTTTTTTTTTTTTTTTTTTGTATTCAAAGTACAAGGCTGAAACTAAAGAAGAAAGAAAACCTGCAAAGGAAACAAACCAAGATCGCAATGTTATTACATTCGAGATTTATCTCAAATAAAATGAACGACGAGAAAAAAACCAGTAAAACAGATGCAGTAAAACCAAAGTGGTTTGAAGCACTTGGCTACATGTCATTTTTTTTTTTTTTATAATCATTATCTATATTTGCACACAATAGAGAAGTCTAAGATCTATCAATACAATCCTAATGACAGGCTAATTATCCGTCAAGCGTATATTTCAACTGTTATATGGTTTGAGGTGAGTGAATCACAGTGTAATTAAAAACCAAATATCACACTCAAAACAATGTGCTCCACTATTCACAACAGATGATCTTACATTTTCTTCTTCATACAGGAATGTTCGACTATGTACATTCTTAATTTGTTCAGGATAGTAGAGCTCTCTCAACAAATAAGTACACATAACAATTCATAGAAAGTTGAATCTCTAAGAAAATTTTGAGGGGAAACAAGGAAAAACAGGTAACCAGGAACCCTAACATGGAAACACCATGATCTAATTAAAATAAAGCCACTGCCAAACAGAGATTATATAGAATTTTAACCTGCTAATATAAATGTTGGTGCATGAAAAATGTGAAGTTCTCATTTTGCTATTTTATGTGATTATCCAAGGCAAACAAGAACTCTACTTGAGCAGTTTTTTCCAAGGTGCAAATAGCAAAGATTTCATCATATTTAGATTATTTCTAAATGCAAAAGAAGTTGAATCAATATGAGTGTTCCATACCTAAGAATGCAAGACTATGTATTCCACACGATAGGGCATGAGAAGAGAGTCCTATCACCATTTCTGTCTCTATATTCCCTCTTCAAATTCCCCAAACATGCTTCTCATGCATGCTCTAAAGCATTGTAAAGCTTTGAAACTCGCCGTCTGAGTAATGGTTCAAGCCGGAATGATGGAATTCTGCTCTCCCACTTTTTAGCTTCATACATCTCATTCCATGCTTGTATTATCTCATCAATTTTAAACCCTAAACCTGCAATTATAGATTATGAAAAACAGATGCATTATTCAGCTTCATGTAGATGATTAATTTTATACAAGATATTAAATTAAGAAATCTATGTGTTACCATCCACAGCATCATTGTTCGAACAATGGTTCTTTATCATGACAGCTATATCTGTTGGAGATGCTCCAGCAAGTTCAAACTTCTCAACTGCAACTTCCAGACATTCGTGCCAGACTGGTATCTCCAATTTGTATTCCATAATGGAACGCTCATAGAGTATGGTACCCCATAAGAGGTAGATCTGGGACCTAATGATCGTGGACTGCTCTTCAGCTTCATCAGCTGATATATCTTTAAAAAAACCATGCAACCCAATTTCCTGACTGTTAACTTTCAGTCTGGAAATGTCATTCTGGCGTTGCCCTTCAAATTCTTCCCACATCTGCATGCCCTTGTCCATGTTATCCTCGGCTTTGTTATAAAGTTTTAGAACTTCTGTAGAAGACCAGGCATCTAAGTCAACATTGCTAGCAACTGCATAATACCAAGAAAGCTTTGCCTGCTCAAATTGTTGCTGACCAAGAGCTAGAAGACCTTCGTAGAAATCAGGTTTGATTTTCAATGCTTCTTCATATCGATTACCAGCTTTGGTATATTCTTGTTGTGCCCAATCATATGCAGTTTTTATTTGTTCGAGTAGAGATTCTCTTGAAGAATCTTCACTGAGGTAAACCTTCTTCCTTGCCCTGGACATGTGAACATTTCCCCAGTTGAACAATGCTAATGCTGCCATCTCTTGGAATTTCTCTGCCGCTCTGTCAAATAGGCCTTGGGCTTCTTCACTTGTGACTGTCTCCTCCATAGCCTCAGAATATACCTTAAAGCCAAGTTGATGAAGATCCAAGTAAGTATCGGAATCCAATCCAACATGGTTCTTGAACAATTGAGCAAACTTGATTATCCATTCATCTATTAAATATGACCCTTTTTCTGCTTCCTTATCTTCTCCAACATTCCCGTTCTCAATACTTTTGTGTTCTATATCAAGAGTGTGAATCTTCTCGTTCTTAAATCTCTCATAAAATGGATCCTGCACAGGATTAACTTCTACAACATACAGTCTGACAGAACCCTGCAATTCTATTGATGCTTCAGCGAATCTTAGCTCATCATCAGAGGTAATTGTGACCAAATCACCTTCTTGGTCCCTGTACTTAATAAGAACTGCTCTTGAGGTTGGAAACCGATCATTTATAACCTCTCTTAGTTGCAGAAGGCTGCAATTAAGCGGCAACTGAGCCACTCTTATATCTTCCCCGAACACCAATTTTACAGTCTTCTTTGGCTCCTCCTCCTTTGTACAACTAATTTTCTCTTCCACAACCACCTTATCCTCAGCCTTCTTTTCCTCAATGTTTTCATCAACCTTCTTCTCCTCGATCTTTTCATCAACCTTCTTCTCCTTAATTCTGTCCACAACATTCTTCTCCTCGATTCTGTCCACAACATTCTTCTGCTCATGTTTTTTGCCCTTCTTCTTTGTCTTATCTTTCGCTACTTTTGTCACAGAAGAGGCAATAGGAGATTCGACGTAATCTTGAGGTAACTCGATTACAGCATCATTCACCCTTAAACCTCTGTTCTCGAGTTCTTTCTTCACCCTTTCTGCAATCTCCAATGCCATTAGATTATTCGGCTCTATCTTCAAAACCATAGTAACATCTCTTAAAGCGAAATCCAGCCTATTCAATGCCTCATAACATCTAGCCCTCTTTATAAGTGCTTTACTATACTTGGGTGTGACTGCTAATGCCAAGTTGCACTCATGGATCGCCCTGGGGTACTCACTCAGACCTACTTGCATATAACACGCGGCCATGTTACTCCGGAGGTAGGATACGTCTATATGATTCTTTGGTAGTAATTTGAGGGCTTTCTCATATTTCAACATAGCTCCTTCATGATCCCTCTTTTGAAACAACTTGTTACCCTCATCTTTCAATTCCTGGGCCATGGCAATGAAAACTGTGGTGTCCTTATCATAAACTCGGGGACTATGGCTTTGTTTTGCATTACCATCCCCTGATTCTCCTCCTAACTGTTTCTTCTTCTTTCCACTTTGCTTCCCCATTGTAAATCCAACAATTCAAAATACAAAATAACCACACCAAAAGAACACTAATTATAAACCCCTATTCAGACCACAACACAACACAACACTCACTATCCAATCCAATTGAACAACTCCAAAAAAAAATAAAAGCCAATCACAAATTGCTCCAAGCTCTCATATAAGTTAAACAATCCAATCCCTATAATCAAAGTAACTAAACCTCCACAAAAGGTGTCAAGCGACTCAATGAGAACTATAAAGCATTAATTTTGCCTAAACTTGTATTCTCCAGATAGATCCTCACAACCCAATACAACAAAACATAAAACCAATCAAAAAACAAAAGCACACAGATACACAACTATTAACCCACAATACCCAGAAACCATATCCACATAGATCCCAGATTGGCTATTAATTCAATTCAAAAACGGCTTCAAAGTCCAAAGTTTCTCCCTTTAACCACAAATTAGTTCTTCTCTTGTCACACCACTATAAAATAACACAACACAACAAAAAAAGAAAAAAAAAAAAGAAAAAGAAAAAAAAAATCTTCCTCTTCAAATCAGGATTTGCTACTGCTTATTCGTTACTGTATTATTCAAAAACAAACAAATCCCAATTCAGAGAGAAACCAGCACCGCCTAAATTCAGCCAACAAACACCCTGTTACAGCTTCCTGGAAACAAAAAAAAAAACGATTCTTTTTGGCGAAGTAAACTTTTCTCGGAAACAAATTCTCTTGTGAACGAGCTTCGAATTTTTCCGGGAAAAGTTAAAGCAAGAAAGTTCGTGAGAATATCGGAGATTTATTTTAGTTTTTCTTTTTGGTCTGCGGAGAAACAAAAAAAAAAATAGAAGAAGTAGAAGAAGAAACCAAACAACGTGTTGTCTGCACTTTTGTAATCTCTAAGATTTCTAAGATTTCCACAACTTAACGTAAACGCCACAAGAAACTTGAGAAAAAACAATTCCAAAATACATATTTTTATTTTATTTTATTGTTTTTTCATTTAAATTTCGATATATTTGATCATGTATTTTAATATATTTTTTATTGTAGTCTTTGTTTGTATTTCTAATTTTTTTTTAAAAAAAAATTAGAAATATAAGGTGGGCCCAACATGATTTCGTTGATTCCAAGTTTCCGGGGGACGTTTGATGAGAAGTGGAAGGCAACGATCTATTTTGACTTTTCTCAGATTCTGTTAACTTGTGAGAAATTCCAAAATATATGAAACAAAACTTATAAGCATTTTAGTTATCTTAATTAAATGTATTTTTTTAAAATAAAATAAATGTATTTTAAATTAAGTGCTTGTTTTGTTTTGTGTGGTCTTTAATTATTATTTCCTTAAATGTGTTCGAAGAGTTAATTACTTTTGCCCAAAATGGAAAATGCTTTACGTCATCCAACTAATTGTATCACTATGCACACTGATTTCATTTTCAGTGTATTGATTAGCTTAAATAAAAAATATATCATAAAAATAAGGGTAGTGTTACTGGACACAAGTTAACAATTAGAAATATACTATAATAAAAAAACTCAATAAATGTATGGGTAGAAACAAAACAATTATTGTATTGATCGTGCATTTATTAAGTTTCCTATTATAGTAAAATTCTTGTTATTAACCTGTGTCCTGAGGACATAGGTTAACACTACCATAAAAATAGAAGAAAAAAGGATGTTTAGTTTATAATTTTTTTTTATTTGAAAGCAAAATAAAATTTAAACTAAACATATTGTCTACTAGAAATTATAAAATAATTTGATGTTTAGAATACAATTTAGATATATTTAAAAATATATATATATATATTTTTATATTTGTTTATAAAAAAATATCGAATTAGAGTCGGGATTTAACGATATCGTGAGAGTCTACCCACACTTTGTAATTTAATGTGTAAAGTTGAAACTCGAACACCTATAACATTAGTAAAAGTGAAGTGGCCAACCACTTTGGTAAGACCGGTTGTGCTATTGTTTATACACTTAAATTAATTGCTATCAATTTTTGTTTCATGGAACATAAATTTTAAAAAATTAAGGTTATTGGCACTAGTCTCCTTCGAACTTTATACGAGTTTGTATTTTACCCATTAACTTTTTTTTTTTAGGCATTAAACCCTCTGAACTCTCATTAATTAACAAAAGATTTAGTTTATTACTCCTGAACGGCTGTTTGATGGGTATCTACGGTCAGGTTTTGTCAATAAATGAAAATTCAGGGGGTAAAATGTAAACTCGTGTAGAATTCAGGGGGACTAATGCCAATGACCTTAAATTTAAATCAATAAAAGAAAAAGGAAAAGAAAAATAGTGGTGGTGGTGGTGGACGACCATTTTCTATTTTGCATTTATAAATTAGAACAGGCCAAAAGTAACGAACTGTGGTGGGGTCCCAACAACTGCCAATCATAGTCGCTTGCCAGCTGGCAGTTGCCACTGTTACAAGGCAACGGCAAAACGGCAATCGCAAGAAGTCCGTTTTGGAAAAAGCAAAAGTCAAGGCAAAGAGGTTCCAAAACGTGACAATCTGATACAAGCCACCACACCGCCTCAATGTTGTCAATTTCATTGACCGTTGTGATTAATTTAATCTGACGGTCGTCAATTTTAAGGCGAATGTTGGTGGATACTTTTCATGAAATTGTGTGAAAATGTGAATTCTCTCTCTCTCTCTCTTGCTTTCATTTGCATTGCGTAGTTATTGGGCTGGGCTTGAACCAGTTGCCAGACTAATAGTACTAGTTGCTAGATACACCCTATCTTATACTAAGTACACCCACCTTTATGCTTTCCAATCCAGTTCTTAAAGGGCTTTGCTTGCAGTCGTTGATACAGTCCACCCATGTTAGATTTGTTTTCGTTTTTGTTTTTAAAATGAAAAAAGCATTATAATTTTTTTTTTATAATAAAAAAAATGGTCTCATACTCTCATTTAGATTAATAATGTTAAGATTCGAACCGCATACGATATATAATATATGTCCTTAGAGCATCCACAATGGTTGAGACCCAAACACAAGACCTATTTGTGCCACATCATCAAAAATGGATCTTGCCATTTGGATCCACTTTATTTGGGTCTCATTTTCCCACAATGGGACTAAATTGGAAAAGTAAAAGTGGATCCACTTTTTTAACTTTTTTCCAAACAATCATTAATCTTCTTTAAAATATTATATATATATATACATATATATATTCAATAATTATTTAACAAATTATGATTAATTTAAAATAATTTTTTCACAACCGTATTACATCAACAATAAAAATAAATATTTAAAACAAAATATTGTATAAGATTATACATGGGGCCGGTTTCAGTTCGGTTCAGTTCAGTTCTGGTCCGGTTTCGGTTCCCCGGTTCCAAACCTTCAAAACCGATTCTGATTCCGGTTTTAAAGGTTTGGTTTTGGTTCCGATTTTAAAGGTTCGGTTTTGGTTCCAGTTTTGAAGGTTTGGTTCCGGTTTTGTTCCGGTTTCGGCTCGGTTCTAGTTCGGTTCCGAAGGTTCAGGTTTGGCAGTTCCGACCGTTCGGTTTTGGTTTCGGTTTCGGTAGGGGTGGGCACGGTTCGGTTCGGTTCGGTTCGGTTTTGGGCAAAACCGAATTGAACCGAAAATATTTTGGTTCACCCAAAATTGAACCGGTTTAAACCGAATAAGAAATGGTAACCGAACTGATTTTAATCGGTTCGGTTCGGTTCGGTTCATTTCGGTTTTGGGCCTAATGGGCCTTTTGAGCTTGATGGGCTTAAAGAGTATTTTTAAATATGTTTTAACTTTGATGGGCTGTTGGATTCTAATTTGGGCCACAGTTTCATAAATTGTAATAGCCCAAGCCTAAAAAAAAAACCCAAATCAAACCTAACTAATAATATTTAATTTATAATTCATTCAAAAAAACTCTAAATCACAAATTACAGACATACAGTTAGTTCAAAGACATTAGACATGCAGTTCAATTTTCACATTCATACAGACATCAGACACGAGACATACAGGTAAAGTTCAATTTTCAATGATAAAAACTCTATATCACAAATCCAAACTCCAAATAAAAATTACAATCCAAATCTAAACTCCAAATAAAAATTACAATCCAAATCCATATCCAAACTCCAAATCAAAATTAGTAATAACAGTAAAATAATTCTAACTCCCTGCATTCATAAATGAAACGGTAATTAGTAATGACAACAAAATAAGAGACTTGCATCCATGTTAGAGGGCTGAAAGGCTGTCATTAGGTTTAATCTCCATCTATTCACAATTTCACATACAAATATATAACAAAAATAAGTAATTAGAACCAATAGAATATTTTTTTTTTATTAATTATGAGATAAAATAATGTGATATACACAAACAAAATATATACTGATACATACATATATATATATACTGATTAGAATAATTAATCTCCATCTACTGTGAATCTGTGATTCCAAAATATATAATAAGTAATCCCAAAATCCCATTTTACTTATTCAAAAGCACTTTTAAGTTCGGCATGAATGATTTAAACGCAAATACATAAACTAAAAAACTGTGATTCTTCTTGTCATTTCGTCAAACACATTACAAGCACTGATAAAATGTTACTCCCTTCATGTAGAATCTTCAAATATTAAATAGGCCAAAAGGAAAAGACTGTACAGACTACAGATATTAGTTAAGTTAGAGAAATAAAAATATAATCCAACTGATATTTCATGACTTAAGGCTATAACCTTTGTTAACCAAATCAAGAAAGAAAAGCTAACCCAAAGAAAGAAAGAAAGAAATCAACCTTTGAAGCAGATCGGGCGAGCTGAAGAAGAGTAGATCGGACGAGAAGACAGGTTTGTCTCGGTGAAGCTTTGGCTAGAGATGAAGAACAGCAAATTGGACGAGAAGACAAGAAGAAAACTAGAAAAAGAAGAAGACAAAATGACAAACCTGGGCAGAAGAGAGTCGATCGATGTTGGGCAGAAGAGAGTTAATCGATGTTGGGCAGAAGAGAGTTAATCGATGTTGTCCCTGCAGATCGATGCTGAACAGAGAGGCAGAGAAGAGAGAAGTTAGAGACTCAGAGAACAGGCGTAGGTGTAGAGAGAAAGAAGCAGAAAATGTTAGGGTTTTTTTTTATTTTTTTATTTTTTTATTATTTTATTTTTTTTATTATTTATTTATTTATTTTAGGCGGTTTAATCAGTTCAAACCGGTTTTGGAAAACCAAAACCGGTTTGAACCGAAAACTTTTTGGTTTTTGATTTTTTAAACCGGTTTAAACCAAATTGATCCTATGAACCGAACCAAACACCCTTTTTTCGGTTCGGTTCGATTCGATTCGATTCGGTTCGGTTCCGAACTTAGTGCCCACCTCTAGGTTTCGGTTTCGATTTCGATTCCAGTTCCGGTTTTGAAGGTTTGGTTCCGATTCCAAACCTTCAAAAAATTAATGTTTTCATTCAAATTATTTTAATTTCATTGAAATTAAATTTTATAATTGAAATTAAATTTATTTATATTTTTTTCATTATATATATAATTATTGAAGTTAATAATAATATATTTAAATTTAAATAATTGAAATATATATATATTAAATTTATTTATATTTTTTCATTATATATAATTATTAAAATTAATATTTATATATTTTAATTTAAATTATATAAATAAATAAATAAAAATATATAAGCCCAACCCAATGATTGGGAGGTGTTAGGAACCCAACCCAATAATTGGACAAGACCCAAATTGAGTTTCAAATTTGGAACCCAATTTGGGTCTACTTGGGTGGAGTCCACTTTTTGGTCCCTTTTTTTGGATCTCTTTTTTCACCATTGTGGAAGAATTGGATGGGTTTCAAGATGGGTCTTGTAAAAGTTGGTCTCTTTTTGTGACCATTGTGGATGCTCTTATAGACTCAAGTTAGTGCACAATAAGATTAAACAACATCCATTGATAATTCAAGACCATCGTATTCTCTTTATTTTATCAAAATTTTAATTAATATATTCTTTGCTCGATAATTACAAGCGATTATACTAATTAACGTGAATTAATCTCTATAATAATTATTAGGTGTGATAACCGATTTATTTCGCTACAAAATGATTAAATGAATGTATGAGATCCCGCAACTAAAACTTATTGTTATCTTATATTCGAATTTTAAAAACATATATTTAGATATAAACATTGTAAAAATATTTTGAAGAGAATTGTGAAAATTATATAAATTTCACTTCATATGAAAAACAAAAAACTACAAAGCCATATGACTGATAATGACATGGCACGACCTCATTGGTCCATTGACGTAGAGATTTGTCATCGTCAACCCCAGCAGATACCAGTCTCACAGGGGAGGGGACTCTCTCCTTCCTCTCTCGACAAAATCAGTGCCAGATTTTATTTCCATTACAAGACATCAAAAACAACAAAACAAAAATGAGTTTGCTGTGCTTTGTTCTTATTGCTTCATGCGCTCTCTGCAATTACGTGTTAGCCGATCAAATCTTCCCAGCTAACGTTGGTAATTACTGTTTCGGTTCTTTCAGCTTAGTTTTATTTTCCTTATTTTTTTTTTATTTTTTATTTTTCCTTCTGATCCAGATATTCATAATTTAGCATTAATTTGAAGGTTATTTGATCTTTTGTAGTTAATTTTTATGTCTTTTCCTATAATATAACCTAAACTTGTGCTAAATTTGGGTTATTTATTTATTTATTTATTATTATTATTTTTTTTATATATACATATTTTTTATGTATTTCGTTTTCTGTTCTGGGGAGATTGAGTACTGCCCGAAATATTAAGTACAGGAGTTTATAAGGCTTATTTAGGAACTAAAAATTCGAACTTGATTTAAGATTATAGTGTGTGTAACCTGTAAATATCCGGGTCTATCTGTATTGTAGTGGGTGTTGTCTTTGTTCTCGTTGCTGTGTTTTAAGTAATGGGATCGATTAGAGCTTCCGTGACTAATTTTAAACTTCCGGGTCTACCTGTTAGCCAACCGTGTAGAGTTGCCACAGAAGCACAGGTTCATGCTTCAGCTTTTGCTTATAAAACTCTGAAGTATTGTTGGTGAAGAGCTAAAGGGGAAAACTTGAAAGATCAGGTGATACAGAGTCCTCAGAGGCATGCCATATGAGGTTTATGAGCGGTCAAAAGACTAGTTTTGAGTGTATTGTGGGGTGCTACCTACTGATGCTGACCATGGATCATGCTGTAGTTTTAATTCTGCATTTGTTCTGGCTTCATTGTTCAATTTAAGAAGTTTTGCTAGTTATGATAAAGCGTAATGGTTAGTTCGTCTGCATTTTTCTGCTTTAAATGCTGGAAAGAAGTAATCTGTGTAAACGGTGCCAGCTGACCCACTTAACATTGTCCTGGGATGTATTTATAGTCCTTTCTTATAGTTGATTCCCACTGCTGTGAGTTTGTAACATTTTTTTGTAGTTCTCTTATATGTTATTGGTTGACAGGTGGTTCACTTGGCCACAGCTCCCGTGAACCAAAATACAAAATTGAATTTCATTCAGAAGACCTCCCTTATCAGCCTGTAAGTACTCTTAGATTTTTTACACTCATTTGCTGTTTGAACTTGACTGCTGTGTATTGGAGACATGACACAGACACTACTATCTTGCACTCTCCATTTTGGTGTAGTGATGCAATTAGAATCCATATTAAACTTCCCCCCTTAATGTTTTTGTGTGATTATAATCATTTGGGTGTAAGCTGCTGAAAAGGATAGATAGTATCAAGATCTAATGTTTAGCCTGAAAATTCTGCAGGATGATGATCAGGAGTCTGTGGTCATGCCTGATAAAAATGGACGGAATTTCTTATGTTACTTGCCTAAGGTAGAGCAAACCAGGAGTGGAAAGTCGGTACCTCAGCATAATATGAGCAGTATGATTCTGGAAACTGAGAAACAAGTTAAATTGAAGACTCCAGACGAGCTGCTTGAAGTATTGAAGGACCGATGCTTTATCAGGGTTAACATCTACCCGCCAAAATTTATTTTTGGATGTCTTCTGTTGCATTATTATAAAATATGTATTCAATTTATTGAAGAATAAGTAAAATAATCCCTTCATTTTTCTGACTTACTTTAATTATCTATGCATTTTCCACTCTTTGGTGTAGCAAGAGGGTTGGTGGTCATATGAATTTTGCTACCAAAAGAAGTTGAGGCAACTGCATTTGGAAGATGATAAGGTAAGTCTCTTATGTGCCCTAAATGCAATTCTTCTGCTTTCCCCCTGGACCATCATTTTGCTATTGATTTCAGATGGCTGTGTATTTAGTAGCAGATAGTCTATATAGTATGAGATAAAGCATTTTATTATGCCACTCTCAGTCAAATTAATAGGGGATTTTATGATTGTTCATTTGCTGAAATCGAATTGTTTTTCTTTCTCAATGTGATGTTGGCATATAATGCTTTATGGATTCCCTTCAATCTGTCCAATATGTCATACTTGTCACTTTTATAGAAATTTTTTGTGGTAGGTAATATTAGTGGTATTAAGAATCAATGACTGCAATAGTAGCTCTTTTGATTATCATTCTGGGGTAAATCAATTCTTTTTTGAAATTACAAAGAGTATTCAAGACCTGACCATTCTTACCATCATGAATTTACTGGTTACAGATCGTTCAGGAATTTGTCTTGGGTGTGTATGATGCAGAGGCCACAGCTGCTTTTAACCAGAATCTGTCTGACATTTCCACACTGAAAGATCCTCGCTCAAAAGATGCATCACAAAGGTAATTATAGAAAAAAGGAAACAAAAAACTTGTAAGATGGAAGGTGAAGAGACACAAACAAAAAGGAAAATCACCGGATTACATGTTTCATGTAGGTACCATGCTCATCAGTACACAAATGGAACGGTCTGTGATCTTACAAATCAGCCCCGAGAGACTGAGGTATGTGTCAATCAACTGATTTCATCCTTGGTTTTTGGTTTTCTTCCTATTTCCTTCTATCCATTTTTTCTATCATATCCATATGCAGGTGAGATTTGTGTGCTCAGAGCCTAGAGCTATGATAAGTTCCTTTACAGAACTATCCACTTGTAAGTATGCACTTACCGTACAGACTCCAATGCTTTGCAAACACTCGTAAGTCTTCCTTTCTTCTTCCCTCCCTCCCTCCAATACTTGGATGTGCCTATTATTTGATTTTTGCATTTCTATCTCTCTGTTGTATTACTTGCTCTGATGAACTTAGCATGGACTCTACAGATTGTTCCAAGAAGAGAGACCAGTATGGCACACTATTGACTGTAACGTGCTTCCAAAGGATTACAAGGAGGAAAACAAAGTAGATAAAACTCCGATTGTCATTGTCACAGAAGATGAGTATCCATCAAATGACAAGACGGAAGAATAGGAGACCTAATTACCGATACACCGTGTATGTTTGCAGAGAGGAATTTGGTTCATACCAAATCAATGCTATTATAGACAACATACAATCAATCAGTATAGAACAAAGTTAATTTCCATCATCCGGACATTTTCTGTTCATTGTATGTCTGATAAACATGTCGTTAATATAGCAAGATCTTAAATTTTTATTGCACTAAACTACTATATCATTTTGGAGTACAATGCCGTCGATCAATTTTCACAATAGACCGATCACCGGAAATTGTATTACAGTAGTTAGAAAGCAACCACCGGCAAGAAATGAGACCATATCAAGTAAAGAGTTCATCACTGACACCGTTCCCATGTCGTGATTACAGTCATAAGATCATATAAAGTAAAATAAATAAAAAATAAAAATAAGGAAAAATTGAAGAAAATAAAAATATGCACAGTCATTATAATTATTTTTTTCATTGCAGAAGTTGAGTAATCTGGGAAAACCAAATTTGTTTTCTACAATGCTTGTCATGACTGTTATGCTGCTTCAGACTTCAAATTATAAAAGCTCCAACCTATCACCATAATTATAACTATTGAAATCTACCTCTGGCCTAATGCAACTCGTACCATTTTTATTCACATATTTACTTTGCCTCTTTTGTTTCAAGTTCTTTTCTTCTCACTGGGAAGTTGAAGCATTTTACACATTGACAGCTGAATCAATCAGAGCCAAGTACTCGTTTATTGCTTCGCCTTCTTTTGAAACTTCAATGTCATAGTCTGCAAAAACATCTCCTGTTAATTCACAAGCAAGTTCATCTTCCATCTCCACATCTCGCTCTTCTATTTCACCGGTGGTTGATTCACCTACGACATTCTCATTGTCATTTGAACTACTTGGGCCAACATTGTTAGTTGTTATGGAAGAGCTTTCAGGGTTGTTAGCAGCAGATGAGGTGTTTGGTGCAGTTTGTGAGAGCAGTCGATGCATTATTTGTTCAATAGAGCCACCAGCACGACTAGCTTCAACAACTGCATACAATATACTTTATCAAGATCCTGGGCAGGCATGGTGACTATTGTTTGTACTAAAGAGAAAGCAAAAGGATTTTTCCAGTACATGACAGAATAAATATAAAAGATGCTAAGGTTAAGTACCGGCTGATCTTTCGAACCCCATAGAAACCAGCTGTTCAATGTTAACATTTGTTGATTTTTGGTGTCTTTTCCTTTTCCGCGATTCAATCTCAAGCTGCAATTCAAATGAATTTAGTGAAGGTAAAAGTCTGACTCATATTCAACAAAAAAAAAATCACGAGGAAAAACTTGTAACCTGTATGGATGAGTTACTTTCTGGATTTGTCAAGTCATCCAATGCCTTTTCAGTATCATTCTCATTTCTTCGAAGGGCTTCAGCGGCAAGCTCCTTCTCATACCTGCCAAAGCAACTCTTTAACTTTGTCTAGGATACTTGTAAGTACAGGTGATTGTTCAATTAATCGTCACACAAGATACATCAGTCATCCAACTTTTAAAAATATCCTCATTATCTCTCTCTGAAATAATAAGCTATTTGGCAAAAAACTGTGAATACACAATGCAAAATTAAGGAACAGTCTCCAAGTCCATTATTCATAGTGTAATGATAAGCTATGCAAAATTAATGACATGAACAGATAAGATAACAATGTTATAATTATAAGGCAGAAATCGTTGTTTCTTTAAATAGCTTATCAAAGGCGTATAATATAAATTGAATGAGTTTGGCTTTTTTACCCAATGGAGACCAAAGCTTTTAATCTTTGGAGATCAACAGCTTTCTTCAAGGGTGTCATTCCATATTGTTTTTGCTCCCTGCAAATATGCTAAACTACTTAATAGAAGTGACACAAAATATGAATTATAAAGACTAATTTTATCAAAATGACACCCACGCAATTTCTCTTCTTCGTCGATTATTATCCTCCCTTTTCTGTGCTCTTTTTGCCTTCTCCTCTACCAGAAAATCAATGGCAGTCCCAACATCTTGATTGCTAATTCGCAGTGCCCTCTTCGCATCTTGCTCTTTGAATCCCATGCTCATAACAAGAGATAAGGATTCATCTGGCACTTGTAGCTGCAAGTAATATCAGATGATTGTCTCAACATATAAAAAGACACAAGATTTTACTTGAGGTAAATGAATGATGTCTATCTATATATAGTGGATATAGGGGGATGAAACAGAAATGAGAGAAAACTACAAAGCTGGCTGCCAAAAAAAAAAAAAAAAAAACAGATATTTGGGAGAATAAAAAAGTTCTCGATAACTTGGAAAATTTTTATATACTTATTTCAAATTTAATAAAGAATATTATATCACATTTTGTTCTATTATTTATTAGTTTACGGGAAATCAAGCCAGCGGAGCAGACCAGATTGTACACACATACATTTGTTTTAACTAATCTCCAATCTTTGTTTCTCAGATATATGTCAACTACTCATAATTACCTGGAAGAATTTTGCTTGTGCAGAAGTCAATGCCTTCCGAGATTTATCAAACTGACCACTGTGATATGCCACCACCCCTTCCAACAGCTCCATCCGCAGATGCCTACAAAGATGTGATCAAATGAGTTAGCATTGCAGACTTCAATCATTCACATCCATGGCCAGGTCCTGGGAGACACAGACCGAAAATAAATGACGATAAATACTCACAACGCAAGCTCTGGGTGGCGACCTGCTTGCAGCAGTCTCATGCGGAAGGAGTCCTTCCCATGAGCACGTTCTATTCCTTCTCTAGCTTTTTGAAGGCGCATTCCTGCCACTGAGAGCCAACTGATGTCTCGAAGCATGAAATAGCACCAGACCATGTCTATTTGCAGTAATGGGACATTGTCAACAAGCTGGAAGCAGAGCCATGTGATCAAATTCATTAGAGGGTTGATGTTTAATAAGTGGAAGCAGTCAAAAGTTACATCCACATCACAATCCACCATCTCATGCTTTTCATGAATAGTCTCAGATAATATTCAAATTCATAAAAGTGTTAAGGACATATATCAACATTTGCTTGGACAAAGAATCAATTTATCAAAGCTTAGGTGATTTATTGTTCAATGTAAATCCTACTCAAAAGTGAAAAGTAAATCTGTTTTGATGTTTCTCTTTCTCTTTATAAACCAAGTTATAACTAATTGCAAATCCACTTTCCCAGGAATGACCACATGTGGTATTCATTGCAAACTGCACACGATTAAATGAGGAACTTCCCCCAATAGGCAGTGACCAGAGCTTCACAGCCACTTCAATCAAGTGACTAAAATAAGCTCTTTTGCCATGACATATATTATATATATTATAATTTAACATTCTCATATTAGGAGAAGAAATAGTTCGCTCACCTCAATGACTTTGGGATTGCAAAGAGAGAAAGCCTCCTGTGACAAATCAAAATGCCAAACAGAAAATATTCAGTAGTGATATCCCTGTACAAGTCATTTGCCAAGCAAGATATAGATTCTGGAAACAGAAATAGAGATGTTTAGCTAGAAATCTGTCTTTTGAGACCACTAACTTCCAGTATTTATCAGGAATTGAAAAGGTTTATTCTTTTCCGCATAGATCTCACGAAATATATGACTAAATGTACTCAACACGGTGACATCCTCTTAGAAAATATAATATATATTTTTTCTTCCTTTAGAAAAGAAAGAGAGAAAGAAGCAGTAATAACAATTGACCTCCCCCATGGTGAGCACTTCCAGTGCATCCTTATACAATTGCCTCCTAATAAGTTTCTTTGCATTTGCATGAAGCATCAGACCCATCATCATTGCTCTGTCAAATGACAATTTAGATCTCAATTTAAGACAAAGACCCTTAAATCGTAGGAAATTATTGCTCACCAAATAAAATGCAATAAAAAATGATATATGAACAAAATCTATTCATCTATCATACCGCCTATCGGTCTCAGAACCAAATCTTATTGTCTCCCCATTCTGATCTTCAAGTTCTATATTGAAGTCCTCTAGTGGTAATGAACCATCTGCATGTCTCTCAACAAGGGCAGCTGCAGCTGCTCTGTCAATTGGATGTAAACATTAAGAAGTCACTAACCAGTGAATTTGAAGAAAAAAGATAGGTAATTAAATTAAATGATGATGGACATCAACATCAATTGACCAGAAAAGGGAAAAGTTTCATATAAATTCCTCACCAATGTGAATCTAAAAAACTTATCACTGTTGGACAGTGGACAACACAACAAGCCAGTGAATTCTTTTCTCATTAAAAGATATGTACTTAACACATTTAAAATTGTTAAATAGCATAAGTAAACGAAACAGAAAAAGAAAAATTCTCTCAACCGAGTCTAATACAAGAAGTTAGCTCAGTTATTGTAAGTTCCATAATTTGTTTGAAAATCAAATTAATGTTGCTTTTAACAACTCTCTGAGAACAGTGTGGATAAGAAAAAATGCACAGGCCAAGATAATTCAAATTGCTTATTCAGTTCAACATTCAAACTATGACCCAAAAACACCAAAACAAACAAGAAATTATGAAGAGAGGAACTTTAGAACCCGCATAAAGCAAATATAATCATTCTTCTCACTCTATTAATACAATGCCACTGAAATACTAAGATATCGGTCAAAATCTACATACAAATTACAAATGAAAGAGGTACATAATGAGATAGAGCCAGGACCCTACAAAAACAGAAATATAGAACAAAACATAAAAGTTTTCCTACTCAATCGGATACGGTAAACATAGTTTAATCAAAACCAACAAACCATAATCCACTTAAAAGAACTAGAGAATTCGATCCTTCTAAGACTAATCAACACAGTAAGGACATAGTCTAAACCCAGAAAACTTAGCCAATCCAATATCCAAATTTCTCATTGAATTCTACATAGCAAGCACAATACTTATAGATAGAAGTGTATGTGTATATATACCAAAATCAAAGAACTACAAAATTCAACATAGTGATCAAAACATTGACAAAAAAATAATAATCCAAACTTTGATCGAAGGCAACCAACCCAAAAAAAGTTAGAAAAGAAAAAAAGTACCAAAAACAAAGTGTGCAAAGACTCACTTGACTCGGGTCAATCTACGAGAACGTTCTTCTTCAGCCACCAAGGACTTGCCCTCATCAGCAGAGACACGAGTAGCAAGAATCTTGGCGTTGTTTTTAATACCCAATTGGCTCAGCTTTTCAGAGCCATCCCCATCTTTCAAGACTTTTCCAGCACATATCAAGTTGATCGTCTCAGGAAGCATGCTTGATTGCTTTGCCACTTCTTCTCTCAACATGGGTACGGTCCATTGCTCCAATTCTACCTGTAAATCGCCTGACCATGTGCCTGCTATCTTCAGTTTGGCCATTGAAAGACTCGATTTTTACACACAGTGACTGATGGGGAGAGTGAGAGAGAAAACTCGGTTGGAGGGGAACTTGAAGAAGAAGAATATATTGACCAGGATCGGCAATTATAAAAGACGACGTGACGGGATGATTTACTTGGTAACTAAGTTTTGGCTCCCACTTGCAAACTTCTATGTTGTTTGTGTCGTGTCAAAAGGAGATATATAATATATTATTATCAATTTTTATTTATATAATTATTAATTTATTAGTACAAATTGGAAAGGATAAGTTTATTAAAAAATACCTTTATAAAAAATATTGGAATAATAAAAAACTTAGGTGTAAATTATCCAACAACAACGATACGTTTAATATGCTGTTGTGTTTCTCAAAATCTCTCAAGGAGAGAATATATTATATGTGAAAATTACCAACAATAACCACATATATTATGGGAAATTTGTTTTTAACCACAAACGAAGTTTTAATTGTTAATAACCATATTTTTAAGAAATTACTGAAAAGCCCTCATATAACCCCCCCCTCAAAACACACACTCTCTCTCTTTTTTCTTTTCTTTCTCTCTCCTATCCTCTCCTCTCTCTCCTCGATCTCTCTCTCCCCCTCAAAGCCACCGCTGGCGTGCCCGTGCGGCATCGCCGAGCGTCGGTGACCGTTCGGGCTGCACAACAGCGCCGTCGTCGTGCAACTAGGCCGTGCACGCTGCTGCTTCATTGCAAACGAAGGGTGGGTCGTCGTCATGCAGCGCCGTCGTCGTGGAGCTGGGCCATCGTCACTGCTGCTGCTGCCGTCCTTCTGCGCGCCGCTGTTGCTGTTGTTCACTTGGGATTACGGTCGTCGGAGACCCCCTTGGCGGGCCATGGATCTGCAAAAAAGGAGAAACATTAAAAAAAAAAAATCCTAATTGTGAATTTTGGGAATTTGGGGAAGAAAGGGAATCAAGTTTCACATATTTCATTTTAGGCATGATTTCAGGTTTCAAATATTTCATTTTAGGCATGATTTCAAGTTTCAAGTTTCATTTTAATCATAATTTCAAGTTTCAACATTCAATTTTTTAGCCATGATTTCAAGTTTGAGGTGTTTTAAAAAATAAAAAAACTAATTTCAGGGGTATTCTAGTAAATTATGGACATACAATGAAATTTTTTTTAACAAAGTGGTTATTAACAATTAACTTTTCAAAAGTGGTTACTAACAAAAGTTTAATAAATCCAATGGTTATTTTTGGTTTTTTTTTTCTCTCTCTCTCTCCCTATATATATATATATATATATATATATAATTTTTCTATTATCAGTTTGTTCTAATATAAAATATATCCAAATGAAGAATGTGGACCATTAGATTTACATATTTTTACTCAAAGTGTATGCACTTATCAAAACTTCTCTATAATCTATAGTTCACAGTCTTCGTCCTGATATATTTTAAATCAGAACGAACTGATAGTAGAAAAACTATATATATATGAGTAATGCTATTTGTCCATATTTGGTGTCCAAATCTGGTGCGAACACTCTAATCCATTCATTTAAATTGTATTAGATTTGCATTATTTAAATGAATATATTAAAATGTTACCACATCATTTGGGCACTAGATTTGGACAAAGTAGTATTACTCTCTCTCTCTCTCTCTCTCTCTCTCTCTCTCTCTCTCTCTCTCTCTCTCTCTCTCTCTCTCTCTCTCTCTCTATATATATATATATATATATATATATATATGAAGGTGTGGTTCCGAATCATATTCATTTCCAATCCTCAAATTACTATAATATTTTTAATATATATGTATATATTTTCTATTATTAGTTCGTCATGACAATAAATATATCAGGACAAAGAATGTGGACCACTAGATTTACATACTTTGACTCAAAGTGTATGCACTTGTCAAAATTTCTCCATAATCTGTGGTCCACATTCTCCGTCCTGATATATTTATTGTCAGGAAGAATTAACAATAGAAAGACTATATATATATATATATAATTGGTAAGTTTTGTTGGATACGTTATTTCCCCTCTATGTAATCTGTAATTTTTGATATCAATAAAAAATCATTATCACCCCCACAACTTGACTCGATGGTAAAGAGATCGAATTCGAGTCTCCCTGTGATATATGAAAAGTTATTTAATTAATACAATGAATAAATTTACTTTAAGGCTATGTTTATTGATGTGTATTAATGTGTATTGTATTGTATTATACAATTAAAATGTATTAAAACAATACAATACAGTGTATTGTATTGTTTTAGTATATTTTAATTGTTGCATTGGGTGCACTGGTTAAAACTGTGCAATCAAAAAGAGGATGGTGGTATGGGGTTTAGAAATTTAAGTCACTTCAATCGAGTGCTTCTTGCCAGACAGGGTTAGGGGTTGGAGGTTGGAGAAGTTTTCAGAGTCTCTGGCTGCTTGAGTGCTTCAGGGGTGCTATTTTCCTTCCAGTTATTTTCTACGTGCAAAGATTTCGGGCTCTTGTGGAAGAGTCTAGTTTGTGGATTGTGTGACCAGTCTGAAGGATGAGGATTTGAGAGTGTTGTGTGTTGTTTTTAGGTGTATTTGGTCTCTATGCAATCAACCGGTGCATGGTGGCGGGACTTGGATGGTGGAGGAAATTCTTCCTTGGTCCAAGGATTTCTTAGAGGAGTTCCAAGCTACTAATATCCAGAGTACTGATCGGAGAATCTTAGTTAGGCAACAGCCGACAATTTGGTCTCCACCAGGTGAGAATTCCTTCAAGCTAAATACTTATGCTGCTCTTAATTCTTGCTCTTCCACGGTGGGTTTGGGTCTGGTTATTCGGAATCACGAGGGAGTTGTGATGGTTGCTAGTGCTTAAGGTTTTCTGGCGAACTTCTCTCCTGATATTGCTGAGGCAATTGGGATTTTGCACGGAATCTCTCTTGCTGAAGAATCTGGTAAATGGATGGGAATGGGGGCCCAATGGGGCAGAGGAGGGTCCCCCCACCCCTACCCTCGCCCTCAAACCCCATTTAGGCGAATTGGGGATGGGGGTGTTTGGGGGAAGGTTCCCCTGCCCCCACCCCCGTCCCCCATTTCCCCCATTTCTATACTATAATTTTTCAATCCGAAATTTAGAATTCAAAATTCGGAATTTGATTGGATCAAACTTTTGTTTTTATCTTGTTTCAATATCTAATCTAATAATTAACAAAATATATAATCTAAAATATATAATTGATTTAATTTAATCCAAAATTAATACAAATAACTATAACAATATAGTATTAGTGTATTACAAGTAAAAGTCTAAACACATTTTAAGCATTCAATTAATCTAAAATATGAGTAATAGACTAATAGAGTAATTTTTATTTTATTTTAAGAAAATAAAATAAAATATATATAAATAAATAAACAAAAATATATAGGGGAAATGAAATAATTGGGCCCCACCCCCATTAAGGTTTTTGGGGCAAAATTTGCCCCCACCCCCACCCCAAAACCCCATTTGGGGGTAAATTTTGCTTCCAAATGATGGTGGGGCTCTATGGGAGAAATTTTCATCCCTAATATGGTATGGTCCCTTTTGTTATTGAGTCGGATGCCCAAGTTGTGGTTAATTTGATTAATTCTAATAGTGATATGCTTTCGAATATTGGCTTGGTTATTAGTGATGTTAGTGATCGTCTTAGGCGTGTTGGTGTTGGTCCTATTTCTTTTGTTTCAAGGAGGGTGAATGTTGTCGCCCATAACCTTGCTAAATTGGCTCTTTTGAGCCCTGGGAATCGGTTTTGGTTGGAGTCGTTTCCTTTGAGTGTGGAGAGGTCCGTCTTAGTTGACCTTCCTGTGTAATGGTGTTTTGTCTAATTAAATTTCTTTTCTAAAAAAAATAAAAAAAAAATACAGTAAACACTATTTTAGCTAATATATAACATTTTGTGGTATTATGTTGTATTGTGTTAGAAAAAACACTTATTTTTTTTTCAATAAATATAGATTATTGATAAAATATGTGTTATGATGTTAATATATATTTTTTAATAATTTCAAATTATATAGGAAATATTTATTTTATTTATAAAAATATTATTTGTTTAATTTTTTTAATTAAAATAAATATTTATTTATTTTTATATAAAAATATTTATTGATTTATTTATGGTAAGGATATTTAAAATTAATTATTAATTTTTTAAAATATTATATTTTTATAATATAATATAATAAAATAAAGTTATATAGGAATAACTCAATACGATATAATACAATGTATCACTAAATGCATGTTTGTATAATCCAATCCAATACAATACAATCCAATATAGTATAATATAATACAATAGGGTGTATCAAACGAGACGAGCCCCAAAGTCTCACTTTATTAATACATCTCTAGTTATGGGGATTGTCGGGAAGATATTTGAATCATGCTGTTTTACTTTATGTCAAATTTCAAAATAAAAATAAAAATCCCACTATAATTATTATTTGAACAATATATGTAGTGTTTTATTTTATAGTTCCAGTGTCAAATTAAAAATAATAATAATAAAAAATAAAAAATCACACTATATTATTATTGTTTTTTTATTATTATTTAAATTATAACAATTGCCGGGACCATGTGAGAATTATACTCTATTAGCACAATCCGGAATAACTGCCCCCACGAATGGGGAGAGGGCACCCACAGTTGGGAATAGCCAAGGAGGGACAATGAATATTGTACATATATACATGCATGCCTTAGGCGTTGAACCGTGGTGGTGGAAACTCACTTTAGAGAGTTCAACCACATTAGCACGAGGTCATTGGCTATATTATTATTGTTATTATATGTCAAAAAAAAAAAAAAAAAAATTATCAAAAAAGAATCCCAGTGGCCAGTGCCCACTGCCCACTAAGCAAACTGCAAAAGTGAGCGTCTTAAGCGAAGTAACTGATAAGCGAAGTCAATGTGATCGTTGCTGAATCAGCCATGGCAGCCGGTGGCAAAGGACCCAAAACCACCCCTAAAACACCCAAAACCGCCCCTACTACCACCACCAAGAAACGAAAAACCACCAAAACATCCAAACACCCAACCCCAGAACTCCTATCTCTCCTCTCCACGTCCACCTCCGCCGCCTACTCCTTCCTCCTCCGCCACGAAATCCACCTTCATCCCTCTCAAATATTCTCTCTCGAGTCCCTCCTCTCCTCCATCTCCTCCCGCTTCCCATCCCCTCCACGCCCACTCCCTTCTCCTTCCACTCCCTTCTTCCCCTCCTTCATCTCCTCATTCTCCGCTCCGTTGGACCCACACTGGCTCCGCTTCTTCCGCATGTCCCAACAAACCTTCACCCACCTCCTCCACACCCTCTTCCCCGCTCTCTCCTCTTCTCTTCCGTCGTTTCCTCCCGACTCCGCCCTCGCCGCCACCCTCTTCCGCCTCTCCCACGGCTCCTCCTACAGATCCCTCGCCCGTCGCTTCGGTTTTCCTTCCTCCGCCGACGCTTGTCGCGTTTTTTACACAGTCTGCAAGGCTATAAACGACAAGTTGGGAAATTTGGTCGAGTTTAGAGAGAATTTAGAGAGGATTGTTGTGGGTTTTGGGTGGATTTCGTTGCCCAATTGTTGTGGGGTTCTAGGGTTTGGAAAATTCAATGTTGATGGTGAACTGTTGGGACGAAATGGGTCGTTGCTGGTCCAAGCTTTAGTGGACTCTGAAGGTAGATTTCTTGATATCTCTGCTGGTTGGCCTTGTACAATGAAACCGGAGTCGATTTTGTATCAAACGAAGTTGTTTATAGGCGTGGAGGAATCTAGAGAGTTGTTGAATGGACCTGCTTATGAACTTGGTGATGGCAATTTTATTCCTCAATATATATTGGGAGATTCTTGTTTCCCTCTCATGCCTTGGCTTATAACACCTTATGTGCGAAACAACGAAGAGGATAGCTTTAGTTCAGCTGAAAAGGAGTTCAATGTCGTGCACAGTCGCGCAATGGGGTTGGTTGACACTGCTTTTGCGAGAGTTAAATCGCGGTGGCAGCTTTTGGGGAGGAGGTGGAAGGAGGACTGTATTGAATTCTTGCCTTTTGTAATTGTTACAGGGTGTTTGTTGCATAATTTTCTGATAAAGTTCAGCGAGCCAATGCCGGATGATGATTTGGGGTGCTTAAAAGAAGAGGAGTTTCCGATTTTTGAAGGAGAGGTGGATGAGACCGGGCGTGGGATCAGGGATTTCCTTGCTGAGCACTTGAGTCGGGTGAGTTTGAGAAGATGAAATGTTGTGATTATATGCTTGTAGTTTTAGTTGTTGTAGGTTCCCTTCAGTGTTTAGTTGAATGCTGTATGTATCAGCCATGCAAAAAGGTCTAGTTTTGAAATGTTATGCTTTAACTGCATTCTATATATAATAAATTGCATATTTCACGATAGAGTTCGATTTTGTTGGTTACAGTTTTCCATTTACAACTTGTGGATCTCTGACTTGTATGTTAGAATCCTTCCCTGGTAAGAGTAGGCTCTACATTATCAGACTCATAGACTGCATTGACTCTGGTCTAGGGCATGCAGGAAGATTAAGGTTGTTGGCTGTGGACATTTCGTCCCATAGATGAACTGCTTAGATGTTTGCATATATTATCAGTCATATATTGGTATGTGTTAACTGGAGTATAATTTTCTAATATCTTGTCAAATGATTATTGTGAAAAAAGAGTTAATCAAATCCTAATTGGTCAGAGTTAGAGAGCAGAATTAATTTAAAATTGTTCCATCTAGATTACTGTTATTCAATGATAGCTGGTTTTGTGCTGTTCTTGACAAACCAATTTGGAAACTATCCCCACAAATCAAAGTGAGAGATATCAACTGATTGCAGTTTGAAATTTTAGTAGGGAGAGAAATTTGCGATATGCTTCACGATCTCCTGTTTACCAGATGAAATGAACCCAAATTTTGGGGCCAAAATACTGGCTTTGCCTTGGCATATATCATTATTGTGAGTTTTGAATGGCCCTGTGACTGTGAGATTGGGATTTAGAAGTGGGAAGTGGTTACCTGAAAGTGTTAAGTACTGAATTGATGTTAAACTTGTAAGGGGAGACAAGGAAATGTTTCTTCAAAATCATGAGCAGAGAGATTTGAATAGATGAAGTGATGTCTAATTTGAGCATACCCTTGAGATCATTATTTGCTGATAACCAGCTCTTGAAGATGTATTAGTTCGAAATGGACTGAGAAATCTCTTTCATTCAATACCCAAAAAGGAAGTCTCTAACCCTGTGGAGTTACTCATGAGTCTGTTATCTGGGAATGATAGAAACCTTCAAAGAGTTAAATCCTCAACCCAGTGGTTGGGAGAAACCCAATTATGGCCTTCAAGTACAAATGTTCCAAATTCTGATAAGTTAAAGACAAGTCCACCAAACCAGTCAAAAACTGTTAAAAACTTCAGAAACTTATCAGCCATTGTTTCATCATTGCAACCACTAAATCATTATAGTTCAAGTGCTAAAAATTCTATAGGGTGGAGTGGGACTCTTTTATGAAAATAGTGTGCATTGTATTACAAAATAGTAGTATTGTATTTCTTACCAATTTTTTTTATGACTATTGTTCATAAAAAAAATGGTAAGAAATTGCAGGTTCATATTCTTGACACAAGAATAAACAGAAAACCCAAGTGTTTGCATGTTTCTGAGCCTTTTATTTGATTTTTAGTATCATATTTTAGGGAGTATACAAGTTTGTTTGTTTGGCCTCCAATCTTCACGGCTCAGTGTATATATTATTAATATAACGAATATGCTATTGCGTAGGAGTCATCATGATGATCACTGTCTTTTATGGTCAGATTTTAAAAATATGACTTTTTTTTGTTGCAAAAATAAGAATAATCTACTTGTTTTTGAAATTGAGAAAATAGATTTTAGATTATCTAAATATGAAATTGTCAAATCTCTAGCAAACTAATTAGTAATTATCTTTAAATTGCACATCACCTATTAGTAGAGCCCCTTCCACATATGTGGTGAGGGGTTCAAATTCCACCATACGCATTTTACAAGCATATGGGAGTAGTTATCTTCCATTATTAGAGTAGATATCCGGACCGTACATTTATTATTTGATCTCGACAATCCTATCGTAATAGTTCTTGTAATACTTAAAACCTTTAAATTTGCTTCTCTTTCTCGATAAGAATTTACAATAAATTTGAAATTTAGGAAATCGGGACACAATTCTGATCCCACAATCCTAACCTCACCTCGTTGAATTTGAAATTTTTTAACTAAACGGTAAGCCTAGAAATCACAATTGTCTAGTCAGCTCTCATTTATATCATCATGTCTTTTTTTTTAAAAAAAAAAAAACATTAAGATACTTCAAATAATAATAATAATTTTTTTCCTAAAAAAAATAAAATTTTTTGGCTGATAAGTGATGATTACATCAACAAATTATTGTACCATTTTCAAAAATGAAATTCGCAAAACAAATCTTAGACTACTTTTAGGACATGTTTACTAATCAGGAATCATTCATTCATGTGAAAGGGAATTAAGTTCCTGATTTTGAAATTCTTGTGTTAACTAAATTTATAGAGAATTAAGTTCCATTGACCCCACACACATATCAGGAATTAAATTCCTGAATGAAAGGGAACTTGATTCCCCTCACTTACCTTGAGAATCAAGTTCCCTTTCCTGATTGATTAGGGAATTCATATATTTTTACTTAAATATCCTTACTTAATTTTTTTTTATTTTTAAATATATATAAAAATGAACCGCAAAGTATTTTAGAAGAAAAAAATGAACCGTAAAGTATTTAAAAAAAAAAATGAACCGTCAAGTATAAAATAATATGTGAACTATTGACTTGATTATATATATATATATATATGAATTGTGAATTGTGAATTGTGAGTTATAAAAAAAAGGGTGGTAATTACCCTAGTGGCCATCAACTTATTCTACCACAATCAAAATGGCCACTAAATGAGAAATCGGTTTCAAAATGGTCATTTTTAACAAACACTGTTACACTAATGGTCATTCCATCAATTTCCATCAAATAGTGGCATTTTGGTAAATAAGTGAATGACATTAATTTATTTTAGATATTTTTTGGAAATCAATTTTTTTCTTTTGTTTTTTGAAACAAATAATTATATTTAGTGTGTGTATATACGTATAACATATCTCAAACATATATATATATTGAAAAGATTAAGGCTACAAAATCTAAAAATTATAAAAAATATATTTGAGATAAGTTGAAAATAAATATATATTTTTTTCTTTTTTGAGAAGATTAAGGCTATAAAATCTAAAAATTCTAAAAAGTATATTTGAGATAAGTTGAAATATATATATATATATAGTAATGTTACATTGCCCAAATCTGGTGCCCAAATGATGTGGCAACAATGTAGACTATTCATTTAAATCATGCAAATCTAATACAATTTAAATGAATGGTCTACAGTGTTGTCACATCATTTGGGCATCAAATTTTGGCAATGTAGCATTACTCATATATATATATATATATATATATATGTGTGTGTGTGTGTGTGTGTGTGTGTTTGAGATATATTATACGCATATACACACACTAAATATAATTATTTGATTAAAAAAAAAAAGATTTTCAAAAAATATCTAAAATAAATTAAGTGATCCCCTTATTTACCAAAATGTCATTCATTGGATGGAATTATATGAAAATTGATGGAATGATCATTAGTGTGATAGTATTTGCCAAATATGGCTATTTTGAAACCAATTCCCCATCCAGTGGCCATTTTGATAGTGGTGGTATAAGTTTATGGCCATTAGAGTAATTGCCACAAAGATAGTTTGATTACAAAAAAAAAAAACTACAGTGCGGCAAATAAAATAAATGTGAACCAGCACAAAGTCATACTGTATTTGCTTTGAATTTTTTTTCTTAAAAAAAAAAAAAAAACTTTATTTTATTTATTAGTTGTACTTATACATCTGCCATATGTATATATAAGGCTATTTTTTGTATACATAGGTATTTTTGTAATCAACTTTGTATAATTTGATTACATTTTTAATTCTTCAAAAGTTAGTAAAACACAGTAATGGAATTTAGCAACTTGATTCAAATTCCCACTCATTGCCGATTAGTAAACGTGCCCTTAATTAAAAAATAGAAAACAAAGTCAGAGGTTCCTGCACGCCCGCATGATACCTGGAGTTAAAAGGAATCAAAAATAAAATTACTTAAATGGCCCTCAACGAGTCTAGTCATCATTGGCTCACGCAAGTACCCACCAATCAAACTTCAAAACTCGTTGTCTATTTCAGTAATCTAAGCTTTCGAACTAGTTAGGGTTTTAACAATTTCACTCTATTTATACTTGTGCTTCATTGCATAAACAACTATCTACTCCTGCTTTGCCTCCGCTTCTCTACCCTCTTATCTTCTCCATCACTTCACTTGCCTCATTTCACTGTTGTCTAATATGGCGACCCTTCTCTTTAACAAAAACCACTTCTGTTCTTTTGACTACTCCGATGATACGGCCTCACACGTGTGTGCGGTGATATAGTACGCAATAACTCAGGTAACTAGATTTACTCTGTTTTTCTTTCTGTTTCGTGTATTTTGGCTTTTAGAAATCTGTTAATGGCATTTATTTGATGTTTATCTAACGCAAAATCAACTTTAACTGACAGATGCGACATGGGGTTAAGTCGATCTGCGGAATTTCTTTCGTAGATTTACTTTGATTGGCCGAAGCTGCCTTCGCTCAGGTAACCATGGTGTTACAAGCAAGTGTTTTTGTTTAATCTCTTTATGTACATATTTATTTATAAATAAGATCTTTTTTGTTTACATGATTGTTACAAAAGTGAAAGTGTTATTGTTTTGATCTAGAAACATTATTGGAGCATAATCATATATGTATGTTGTTGTGTGGCTCCACATCTGAGTCAGCAGCAGGTGCCCATTAATGGCAACCCGTCTGCCGCTTGGAGCCCATATTAATTTTACCGGAAGAAGATCCTTGAGACTCATTGTTGTTTCAAGATACAATTACTTGGTTACATAGATCCACATTTTATATCTGTTCTCTTTTAAAGTGTTTCAATGTAGATTTGTACTGTATTTTGATTAGGCCCCTTTTGTTATTTTCATTCATTCCAGGACAATTAACATTTAGCATGCTATCAAATTTCATGATGGAATAATGTTTTTGATAGAAAAATCTCAGTTATCTGAGAAAAAATGTATGCTAAATGGTTAATGGCACTCAGTCAGACACGGGTGATTGTTTATCAATCCAAGACAAGCCACCTTTTGCATGGTGCCTAAACTTAGCTACTGACACGATTGGAGGGAGCCGATTCTATATGGTTTCCTTCAAATTTAAAGGAGCTACATTCATAATTCTATCATATTTCTGCAATCATTTGTGGATCATTGTGTTAGATTTTGAGTTTGTAGTCGGTGACTGAGTGGGGTATATATAGCTCATCGACTAAGGGGATCGGTTTGGGTGAGGAAACACTTAGTTTAGGCTCTATATATCAGAGTCAACAGCAAGAGCCAGTTCATGGTGCCTTGTCTGCCGCTTAGAGCCAATAGAAATTTGCCGGAATAAGATAGCTTGAACTACACATGTTTTTTTCATGCTACAATTTTTCGCTACAGTTTTTTCATCTCTTGATTTTTTCTGCTTTATAAATTATAACCTATACTTTCTTTCATACTCATTACTCATGAGGCTGTTTATTTTTGAGCTTTCATGCATCTGCTATTTTTGAGTCTGACCCTTAATTTTTTCCACACCTTTTGAATGTGCAATTGAATTACATATCTCTCTTCGTACTTTTATCAAGTCTTTGCTCTTTCTCATGCTTTTTGTATTAATTTGTTTTGCATTTTAGATTGTTCATCAGCAATTAGACATCTATCCTTCTCTCCCTACCAAATATTGTGTCCTTGTAATTGCTTTGTGACTTCTGTTTTATTATTATTTTGCAGATTCCATGAGATAATAACCAGCAAAAAATAGAGCTGATTTGAGGCTCGGTTCTGATCAAGTGGCATGCACAAAGGAAAGCAAATTACTAGAGCATGCCTCACTTTTTGAATCAATAATTCAACTCTTTATCAGATGGGGATTCTTTGAATGAACTAATACACATAATTGCAGCAACAGATGGTTCAAACTGCAATAAATAATCTTCTATTCTCTGTTGAACTGCCAAAAATAGAGCTGATTTGAGGCTAGGTTCTGATCAAGGAGCTTAGCAGGAAACTCTAGGGGTTCTGTAAAACATGTTTGGTGCTTACAAACAATACAATACTCAACACTGCTTAATAACTTGAGTCAGAAGTTCTGTTCTAAAATGATTCAAGGATCAACCTGATATGTTTCTAATAACAAAATTTTAACTAGGTTTATTTTTAGCTATTTCTAATCCCGCACAGCAGGAAATCAATGACAGTAAAAATGAAATTAGTCCTACATTATTGCAAAAGAATTTTGAACTCTGCCTGGACCTCATAAGTTTCCTAGAAGATAATTTCTTATAACAAATTAGAGTTAATAATTTTCAACATATAGTATTATTGGGCTGTATTTGTGAAAATCAGCAACATACAATATGATTTGATTACAACCTGAATGCTATAAAATAATAATAATAATAATAATTAAACAAGAAAGCTAGATGTAATGACACTTGGGGAGGTGATCTACAATGAAATAGTAAAACGAAGTCATCCATGTTTCAACAACATAGAACCATGTTCGTCGCCAGTAAGGATTTATAAGCAAAACAGCAACAATTGCCAAGAGCACAATTGCATAAGTCACTGTAAAACTGATGTAGAAGATGTCCATGTCCATGAAATCATTTTCTTCTCCGATGTCATTTGAATCTGTTGGCAACAACGTCGGTGATTCAATTGGATCACAACTTTTTGGCAGTGGCAGACCACATAGAAGAGGATTTCCCTCGTAGCTACTTGCATTAAAGGTAGAAAATTGTGCAACCAGCCCAAGGGTCCTTCCAGATAAATTATTATATGCCACACTGAAAACTGCCAGGAAAGATAGTTCAACAAGTTGATGAGGGATTATCCCACTCAAATTGTTGTAGGAAAGATCCAAGCTCTCAATTTGTTTGAGATTCGAAAATGTTGACGGGATTGATCCGGTCAAATTGTTGTGGGACAGATTCAATGTATGGATCATGGAAAGGTTTCCAATTTGAGGAGGAATGCCGCCCGTTAGTTTATTGCATGAGAGATCAATTCCAGACATTTGGGTGAGAATTTTCCCTTGGTAAAAGTAGGATATGGTCTTCGTTCTAAACTCTACAGTCTCTTCCTTTCCCATGAAAAAAGAAGCTGTCTGATTTATAACCGATTCATAGTAACTTGGAGCTGGCACGTCAAAATCTCCGTCATGAAGTGCAGTCATAAGACAACGAGGAACATTCCCGGAAAGATTATTATGGGAAAGATCTATCAACCGTAACCGATCCAATTGGCATAACTGAATTGACACTCTACCTTGAAGATTGTTATTATTCAAGATAAGGTAGGTCAAGTTAGAAAGCCTACCAATCCAATTTGGGATGCTACCATTTATGTGGTTATAGCCAAGATCTAGAGTCACTAGAGAAGAACTATTACGGAATGAATCTTGTAATTCTCCCTGTAACATATTTCTAGACAAGTGAACGTGTTTAAGTGATGAAGGACTAAAACAAGATGGTATATCCGAGATACTGTTTCCAGCGAGGTTCAAAACTTGAAGATATTCCAATTGACAAAACTCTGGTGGAATTGGACCTTCGAGATGATTATTAGGCATTACAAGCTCTACCAACTCTGTCATATTTCCCAACCAACCTGGAATCTTACCAGAGAGTTGGTTATCACTGAGATACAGTCCCCTTATAAAGGAGGTGTTGGATAAGCTATCTGGGATCTTTCCATGGAAGTGATTACCATCCAATTGTAAACTCACCAAGTTTGTCAAATTGAAATTTGCAGAGAAAATCTGACCTTGGAGGCTATTGTTTGATAAAGCAAGGAGTTGTAAAGAGAAGCAACCCTCGACCAAGTGCTCTGGTATTTCCCCGGACAAGTGATTGTGGGATAAGTCCAAACTTATCAACGACTTCATATCACCAATTGAAGGAGGTATGTTCCCCTCTAAAGCATTTCCGGAGATATTTAACATTGTTAATCCTGGAAGATATGCTCCAACTTCGGCAGGAATGTGTCCGTTGAAGTTATTCATGGAGATATCTAACGTCATTAAATTCAGATGAGAATGAATTGGCAATGGGAGAGGTCCCGTTAGAGAATTATTGAGTAGAACAAGATGCAGTAATTGTGTATTATTCTCTAACAACCAATATGGAAACACCCCTGTGAAGTTACTGTGAGACAGATCAACTGCTTGCAAGTCATGTTGATGGTACAGGAATTTGGGGAATGTGCCTTTGCAACCAGACATTCTGATGGAATTCAATTGGAATTTTGGGGCCAAAGAATGTAACTCTGTTTCAGCATATAGGTCATTGTTCTTACAAGAGAAACTCTTGAGTTTGGAATGATTGAAAAATGGTTCGAGTGAAATTGGGATTCGAAAGTGATTATATGAAAGATAGAGTTGTTGGATGGATATCAAAGCCATAAGAGGAGACAAGGAGATGTTCCCAGAAAATTGATTGGAAGTGAGATCTAATTCTTCAAGGGATGTCAAATTTCCAAAACAAGACGGCAGGGCACCCTTTAGATTATTACCATCAAGATACAGCACTCGCAGATGCACCAGCTCACAAAGACCGCCTGAAATATATCCTTTCATAAAAGGTTTAGGTTGAATTTTTAATTGATAATTAAAATGATTTAACAGAGAGAGAGAGAGAGAGAGAGAGAGAGAGAGAGAGAGAGAGAGAGAGGTTTATTAACCTTGATCAGGTAATGTGCCTTCCAAATTACAATTCGACAATGATAAAGTGTCAAGAGATGTCAAACGTCCTATGCTTTGCAGAACACTGATGTTGAGATTAGTTCCACCCATGACTAAATTTTTCAAATTCTTCAAATTAGACAAATCTATAAAAACAAAACCAAATATACATTAATATTTATTTGAGGAAATATATAACTCTTAAAATTAATATATACTTGAGGAAATTCTCAAAAATATTCCAATGACAAATATATATTTGATTAGGAAATGTGGCTTCCAGATTACAACTTTGTATGATAAGGATCTCAATAGAAGTCAACAATCCAATGCTTTGTAGAATGCTAATTTTGAGATTAGTTTCATTCAAAGGTGAACCCAATAAATATTTATCATCCAGTTGAATTTTATATAACTCAATAAATATTTATCATCCGGCTAAATTATATATATATATTCTTTTTTTTTTTTTTCCCTCAATATGCATTAACATTGTAAAGTTAGCTCCTTAACTATCAATAGTTGGATTTATAACTTTTGTTTACTCAATATATTATAATGTCTAATTAATAGCTCACAAACTCTCACATTAAATTTATTAAATTCGGTATGCACCGGAGACAACTCTTGTGATTTTCTTCCTTAATGCACATCGATATAAAAAAATCAATGCAAGACATGCGAGTCATTAATTTAGAATAAAAAAACTTTTTATATAATTCTTGATAAAAGTAATTGTTTGTTTTTTTTAATAATAAGATGACACCAATTCAATAATTAACTACTCAATAATAATAAAATACATGTTAAAATTTATGTACAAACAATTATTTAAATTTACAGTTCAAAATATTTTTTTATTTAAACTTGCAAATGATTTAATTCTATAATGTTAGAAGCCATAATATTATGTGTATTTTAAAACTTACTTTGATCTACAAAATATTTATGTTGTATTAAATTTAGATAAATATATTATATCCTTATAATATTGTCAAACCGTAGGGACTTTTTGTGTAATTAACCTTTTTATAAATATGCATTTGGGTTATCATACATGTACAAAAAATTCAAATTAGACAAATCTACAAACACAAAACCTAATATACATTAATGTTTAACAAGATTTATTTAAGCTAAATTGGATGATAACCCAAATACAAATTTATTTAAGCTAAACCGAATGTACAGAAAAGGTAGTGTATGACTTTATGAGACTGAGATATATAAATTCAAATATAAGTTTTGATATTTTTCAATTTAACATATATATTATTTTCTCGATCTATTATTATTTTAAGATTGTTAAATAATAAAATATTTGAACTTTTTTATTTTTTTACTGAATAAACCTAAGCTATAAGACACTAGTCAAATAACAGAAATTTATTTATAAAAAAGTAAAACAAACATCAGTAGATATGGGTAATAGAAAAATGAAACACAATTGAAAATATATGTTCCGGGTCTTGGATCTCTTGGTAAAAGAAATCTAATTTATAAATCATAATATATGGGTATAATATTAAAACATTCAGGAATGTGTATTTTCACCTGGTATGTCTAAGATGCCATTGAGTTGACAATTCGACATGTACAATGTTTCAAGGGAAGTGAAAGTTGCAATGCTTTGAAGAAGACTTATATGGACAGAAGAGTAGCTCATGTCCAACGTTTCCAGGTTGGTAAAATTGTGCAACTCTATAATTGAAAAAGAGCAGTAACATTACTTAAATGAAGATCACTTAAATGAAGATATATAGGACTTCTATGTTACAAACCATCTCATGTCCAAATTTATCCATATCATGATAAAATCTTGATGAAATTTATGAATTTTGATGAGATTTTTTTTATCATGTACGTAAAAAATCTCATCAAAATTCATTACATTTCATCATGGTATGGATGGTTTGTACTTGAGAATTCTCTCTCTCTCTATCTCACTATACATATAATGGAAGTTAACATAATCTAACATACTTACCTGGACTGCTCATTATTCCACTAAAATTATTATAGCCAAGGTAAAGTGTCTTCAAAGATGGGAACGACCCTAATGATTGCAACAGGGTTTTTCCATCATGAATGCTGACATTCCTTAGACTAAGTAATTGCAAGTTACTCGAACTTACACCGTTACCTGTAAGTGGAAAGATATAAACAAAACTATCTTCAATGTGTTAACTATAGAAATCGATTGTTGCAACAAAACCACACTTTTTTAATGTTTATTAATTTAAATTTAAGAATTAGATTATATTTAGTTTAAAGGAAACATTTCTGATTTATTGAACTAATTGGATAGACAAAACCACCATATTCGAAGTAATCAATTTTTCTTTAATTAATACCTTTCGTGGTCACTAATTTGTTTATCTGATTATTGCCCAGGTACAACTCCTCTAAATTGCTCAAAGAATCAAATATTTCTGATAATAGTTAAACAGAGTTAGTGAAAAAGCACAAAATAATAATAAAAAATAAAAATAAAAATAAAAAAGAAAAGAAGATGAAGCATAACAATTATTTTGCCATCCAGCTATTAAAAACAAAGTAAATATATATATCCTAAAAAAAAAAAAAAAAAAAAAATCAACTACACACAGCAAAATCTAACACAACACACACATTGAAAACCCCATAAAAATCCCACAATCTTCAAATATCATCCAAGTATCCGACCATCATCCATTTAAAAAAAAAAAAAAAATCTGATGGAGAGATGAAGAACAGCGGAAAGGATTCGATGCAGATGGGGCATTGATGGCGAGGCAGATGAAGGTGTACGAGATGGAACGGTGATGGGGATATTCTCGGTGGAGGAGCTGTGCGAGGTGTGGATGAGGGCAATATTCTCTGCGCCGACGGCAGTGATGGCGAGGCAGAGGAAAGGATCTGGTGGAGCGACATGGTCCATCAATGGAGGACTAGATGCATCGACCTGGTCCATCAATTGAGTAGGTTTGATTCGTTTGACGAAGAAGATGATTTCTTTTTTCAGATGGAAGAAAAAAAACAACATTAAATATTTTCGGGATCTGATTTTCTGGGTGTTTGTGGATGGATAGATCTCAAAGTTTTCTTGAGATCTATGTAGTCCAAAAATGGCGAAAGTTCAAGACTCATCTCTGTTGCAAAAATGGAGATGGAGGAAGAGAGAGAGAGAGAGAGAGAGAGATTGGGCAGAGTGTACTTTTTGGACAGAATGTGTAGTATTTTTTAATTAATTAATTAATTTTTTTTTTTGCCTTTTCCGTTGGATTCTAGAAAACTTGGAAGATTGTGTTGGAATAAGAGTTGAAAAAAAATTATAAACAAACCCGACAAGATAGCATAGAACCACTAAAATTTATGAGATTAAAATGAGAATTTTAAATCGAAGCATGTTTTATTTAGTTTAATAATTTCTAAGTGTGATAACCAGTTAGGCCGCGGTCATAGAATTGTTATGTGGGGGATAAAGAAGACAGAGATTATGTTAACTCTTTTAATTCAAAATTCAAGATGGGTATGAGTTAATTAATTATAGGTTAAACGGCTTTTATTTATTTATTTTTTTTAAAAAATAAAATAAAAATAAAAATTATTAACTTTAAATATCGTACTATTATATATATTTGAAGAAAATCTTTAATGGGACGGTCCCATTGCCACTTGGTGATAACGTCCAATGAGATTGCACAATTTATCTCAAGAACAAAAATATATATTATTAAACCATAATTTGGTGCAATCTAATTGGACGGGTCTCACCAAGTGGCAATAAGACCGTACCATTGAATATTTTCTCATATATTTAAAGTAAAAAAGAAAAAGGCATTATGTTATAATATATGAAAATAAAGTAACTTTAATAGACAAATCTTGGTAAGAACTCCAGGTACAATTGCAACATTAGAAATACTAACAATTTTTTATCGTAAATATGTCGTAAATAAATTTATATTCATATATAAAATATATATATATATATATATATTATATTTAAAATGTAATACTTCAGAAATGCACGTGCCTCTCCACTAGTGTATATATATATATATATATATATATATATGAAGATAAAACAGAGGAGAAATGAAGATGAAGCATAATAAAACAGATATTAAGCAGCAAAATAATAATAATATAAGAAGATGAAGCATTACAATTGTTTTGCCTCATCCAGCTATTAAAAACAAAGTAAATATATACATGAAGATAAACAAGAGGAGAAATGAGTTTAATAACCTGATAAATCAACACATCCTTTCAATCCAGCATTATAGAGATATAATGTTTTTAATGATGAAAGTGCACTTAGAGATGATAAGATGCTATTGTTGAAGTTGTTACCATTTAAACCCAAATACTCCAAATTACTCAATCTTAAACCTGCAAAAAGAGAATCAGCTGTTACATAAACTATTTCAAGAATTAATTTGAAAACTAAACTAATTATATCAATCTAAACAATCTCTAAAACAACCGTTGAAATTAATGAACAAAGCAGTTGTCAAATTTTTGTTGAACAAATCATGATCCCTTGCTTCTATTTTTCTCCAATAACAAGTTAAAAGTTATATTTTCCTAATTATTAACATTAATTTAATTATTAAAAGATTTAATGGGTCTTTCAGTGATGGAATGAATGAATGACCTCTAGAAATTAAACAATCAAATTTTGCTTTTGTCAATATGTTTGGGAAACACAATTTCATTAATCTCATTAATTTCTGCTTGATTCCAAAAACAGTAATTTGTTATAAGAGTCTTATTCTAAAATGGGTGCAAAGAAAGTCTGGTAAGAAGCATCACATGTAAATAATAGATTTTTTTTGTCTCTACCAACAATTTGAGGGGGTAAAATGATTTGCTCAAAGAATCCAATTCCAAACTTTTAGCTTCATTAAAGGTCAGATAAAATCCATTTTCTTCAAACTTAGAGCCTTATTGTTTTGAGTGAGAGAGAGAGAGAGAGAATAGGTAAAAATAAAGATTACCTTGAATATCAACTATTCCATTCAATTTGTTATAAGATAGAGATAAAATTTTTAACGATGAAAGAGTATTTAGAGATGATAAAATGCTATTGTTGAAGCTATCATCATTTAGATAGAGCACTTCCAAGTTGCTCAATGTTGACAACTTATCAAAACCTGTAACATGAGAAAAAACAGTTTCATTAGGTATATCAATTAATTAGTAAATCAAAGTATCAAACTAATTATATTATTATCTATACTTTCTTGAAGAAAGTAGTGTTTCATGAACTCCATGACTACATAAGAGTAATATTTGATCAAAACATGCAAGGAAATTGTTTAAAATATAAAGACAAGTACGTAGGAGAGTGTAATAAATTATTCATTAATTAATATTTAAAATTAAGAATTAGACAAGGATGAAAGGTAAAGGCAAGATACCTTCATTCTCAACACAACCGGCTATCCCATTGTCAATTAAGTAAAGGGTCTGTAGTTGTTGGAAGGGAGAAAACAAAGAAGCATTTAGATACCATTCTCTCATTTCCGAATTCGATCCCCTTCCTCCAACAAGTCCTCCAATAAGTTCGAGTGAGATGACTCTGCCGGTGGTATGGTTGCACTCAACCCAATCCCATTGACAACAATCTGAATTGAGATCTCCCTCAACCCAACTGTCAAGTTCGTGAAAAGTATTGAAGAAAGGTTTGAGTTGCAAGAGAGCAAATCTCTCTTGTTCCAGACACCCCTCACTCCATCGACTTTCTAACGATACAATAGTAATCAATACAACTACAAATACCCACATCCATGGCTGCTGCTTTAAACCCATCTCAATGCACACTTTAATATTTTCCGGGTTGAATCTACTACCTTTGCAATTAACAAGAGAGACTATTTATAATCACATGGATGGCTTCTTCTATTAGTTAAACTCAATTTTAAACATGACATATAATTGACTATTCTCTTTTCAAAGGCTCAGCATTTAATAATTATTTAAATATAAAATTGTGCATATGATGTCCATTTAGATTGTATTAACTTTTCTTTATTTGAGGACCACTTGTGCTTGACCCGGCTTGAGTCAACCTAAAAAAATATCTTTAATCTCTCTGCAGTATCCTCTGCCTAAATATTATAGAGTATTGATGCTTGGGCATTGTTCTGTCCATGTTGATCAGCCCCGAAAAGATAATAATAAATACAAGATTTATAAGTTATGGTGTAAACAATTAATTAATTAGAGAAATATGCAGGTTTACTGTCAAATGTAGCAGCATTCTCTATTTTTTTTTTTTTTTTGTTTGTTTAATACCCATTTATGTCAATGCTAGAAAAACAATATCAGTTGTTTTGTAGATATATAATTTTTTTTGGACATATGTTAGCAAATAATGTTAAGCGGCACACTTGCAAGTTAATGTATTTAGGCATTTAGCAATATTTCTCAAATAAATTAAGTATAATTGTAATAAAGAAGGAAGATACGATCAAGTCACATAAGTTGGCATTATTTTCCAGTTTGATTGATTGTGATGCCTGGCCACTTGGGTTGTACTTATTATCAGCCTTGCATTATTATCACTATATTTAATGCTGTTAGTGCATTTATTTACAATTCCATTCCCTATTTTTTTTTTCAATCGAACGTTGGATCAAACTCCAAGACTTTTTTTTTTTTGAAAATTACGATTGTATAAAAAGGCAAAGTTGCCAAGCAACAACAGAAGAAGGAGGACAAAGACAACAGCCAGCAACAACAAAAAACCGCGACAGGATCAACACTACACAAGCCTGTCGCTGGATTTTGAAAAGGGCTGCACCAGACCAAGCCACCACCACACCCAAAAACCTCCCAGAAACAAAAACCAAACACCAAAATGTAAGTGGACCTTGGATTCATTTACAAATAAAATAATAGTTATAATTTCAGATCCTTGGGATGCATTTTATGCATATAGTTTGCAGGCTTTCCACGATAAGACTTTGGATTTACCTTATTTGTAAATTTATCTTATGTTTTCCATTATATTGTCATAGATTTTACAATTTAAAAATAAAATAAAATAAATAACAAGGCCACAATGTCCCATCCTCCGTGAACAAGATGGGCAACTAATTGAAAAGTCATAGAAATCATCATCAAGAAACACAAATAACGCGGTTTGAGGAATTGGCTACGGTTCGCAAGAAAAAGTGTTGGCTACGGTGCCAACCGGAACAACTCCATGGTATCTTCAACAATATAAGGAAGTTAATTAGAGAAAGCATTATGTTATCTTCAAGACTTCAACAACATCAAACTAATATCAATTAATTATATCATAAAACAAAAAACATGTTACTGATTTTAGAACTACTCTGGGGTCTCATGGACAGATTTAAACACAATTTGAGGAAGAAGATGTGCAGAAGAGTTCATCACATGGTTAGAATATTCTACTACAACATCAAGCTAAAAAAGATGGCACTTTCGGACTAAATTTCATTTTCAAATAGCCATTAAATGGTAAAAAAATATGAACAAGCAAAAAAAAAAACCTACTATTAAGAAATCATATTTAAAATAAAGTAAATTTGGCTTATTTAAGTTGGTTAGAAACCTAAAAGCCCAAGTTTTGTAGGTAAGTTAAGTGACTTGTATTTAAAGTAGGTAGGTAATCAAAACTCTTTAAGGCATTAGTAAAACCTCTGAATCTATCTGGTTTGCTTTCTTTGTTACCATAAACTTTATCTTCTAAAAGACTATAGGTCACAATTAGGCCATGACTATTTCCCTTTGTATCTAAGAAATAGACAGCAAGAATTGAATGAAACTTTTAAATCCCACACCAATTTATTACATACACAAGAATCTTATCCTTTATTATAGTTTACAAAGAACCAAGTCAAAACACAACAAACGGCACTGAAGACAAAAACTATAAACTTGGAACATTCAACATATCAATAACTTTAAAGTTCAGTTATTGGTTGGAACATATGCCACCTAAATCTAGATCCAAAGCGGATTCCCAACTCAACTTGAGTTCAATTTTCAACCAGAAAAAATTTACTTGCAAGTTGCAACCTCACCAACTCAACCACAATCCACAACATCAAAACTCAACCACAATTACGTACAAGATTGTTATATTCTTGTCATTTTCACTAATATGGGAAATTATCTAGAAAAATTTAGCATACATACAAAATAACCAAGAACACTTAGAATATTTAAACAGATGTGAATTACCAAACTATAATTACAATTATTCAAAATTAAGCATATAAACCAGATAACATCAAATAAAATCTGACAACTTTTCATCGGAAACCATGATTATATCACAAACCCACCAAAAAATTACACACTACAACTAAAATAAAACATAAATCATGATGTTTGATAAATAAAAAAAATCCACATACACGAAAATTTTAAAAAAAAAAAAAAAAAAAAACAATATAATAAACTGAATTCTTGCATGAAGAGTAAACTAGAGCATGAAAATGAGAAAGATTTACCTTTGAGCAGAAAGTGAAGAAATAGCGGAACTGGAGTTGTGCTGGAGATGGGTGTTGACGTTCGCCGGTTGCTGACGAGCGGACGGCGACAGTCGGAATGGATTCGGGTTGGGTGGGTTATCGGGATAGTTTCAGGTTAAGGCATAGAATTTGGGGTTTTCTCCTGTTGTGTTGTATAGTTGTTAAGTCACTTTTGCCCCCACATACAAAAATAAAAATAAAAAATATATTTTGAGTGGTGTTATTGGCACACTTACCGGTCTATTCATGTCCAACATTTTATTATATAGTATTTTTTTTTTTTTTTCATTTACCAAAATTATTAAAGAGACATATAATTTAAGGGAAAAAAAATCTTCTACAAAAATCTATTAAAACCCCATATTCCTTTTCCAAAAAAAAAAAACCCCACGTTCTTGTTATCCGTTTCTATGAAAAAATATATTCTTAACTCTTAAACCTTAAAATTTACTTCTTATACACATGCAAATTATTATGGAAGAGTCTCAGAAAAATATCAAGCATATAAAAGAATTGTCTGAGAACAATATCAAACATCTATAATAATTGTACGTTTAACAATGATATTAAACATATGCAAAAATTGTCTGAAAATGATATTAAGCATTACAAGAATTGTCTGAGAATGATGTCAAGCATTTGGAAACAATTCCTTCTCTAGAAGTAAGTTTGAAGTTTATTTTTTATTTTTAGAATGATATCAAGCTGTCGTTGTGTTGAGCCCGTTATTTTTTTCTATTTTCTTTTCCACCATGAAATAAGAAGAAGAAAAAAAACTCAAAAAAATAAAAATAAGAAGAATAAATAAATCGTTAAATGGAGGTGAGAGAGACGTATGCAAAGATTAGAGATAGAGAAATTAGAGATGGGGTGTATTAAGTGCTTGTTTAATTGAGCTTTCTACTGCCTCAAAAGGTCTACAAACGTCTATTTGAGTTTTTTTTTTGAGTTGTTTGGTTGGGCTTTTGAGATTATCTATTTTAAATTAAGTAGATGCTAGTATAGTTTAAATCTCTACTAGGCAAAAGCTCATGGGAGGTACTTCTGCAAAAAGAATTTTTTTAAAAAGTCTACCAACCAAACATCTATAACTTTTTATTTTTTTTCAAAAACTCTATTTCTAATATATCTACTACAAATAGATATGTTACCAATAGAGGTTTTTCAAAAGCCTAACCAAACAAGCTCTAAGTTTAAAAAATAAGTAAACAAGGTAGTTTTGGAAATAAATCAAAAAAATTAATAACAATATTTATTTTTATTTAATTAAATCAAAATTTTAAAAAGTGGGACATAGATAGACCGTTAGGGTCACTCTTTTAATTTTCTCCTTACAATCCAAATTTATCTTTTAACACTCATTTTCTAAAGAAATTCCATCCAAAAATCTTAAATTTTAAAAAATTCTAAATACACATCATTTTATTCCAGCATTTAAATACCTTTTTCATTTTGAATACCCTCAAAATTCAATTGGAAGTATGGCATAAAATTAACTATTCACTTTCCAAAGTCTCAGCATTTAAACATAAATAAGAAAATTAACCTTACATATTACCTTCTATTCATTTCTATTAATTTGTTCCTAAGTTTTTATGCTGATTTTTCTTATCATAATTGTTATAATGACATAATTATCCTCATAATCTGAATGCGATTGTTAATTTGTAATGTCCATCTCAACTCTGTCATATATTGAAGTAACCTTGATTTATTTGAGGATTAATTGTAGTGATTGACCCATGCAAAGTCAAGCATAAAAACTCTAATAGATATCAATTAAACGATGTCCATAGAAAGGTATCAAAATTTCAAATTTCTTGGAAGTTATTGCATTTTTCCACACATCAATGTCTCATCATCTCAAATACCATTTACTGCCCTTTTAATAGTTTATGAATTCTCTTCTTTTATTCAATTGAAGAACAAATTATTAGATAATATTGTTTTTGTTTTTTTTTTTCTTTTTTTTTCTTTTTGCACATCACCTCTTAGCAGAGCTGGTAGTGCACTTCCCTTCTACATATGCAGTGAGAGGTTCAAATACTACCATGCGCATTTTAGAAATATGTGTGAGAAGTTTTCCCGGCAGTCATAATGTAATATTCTTGTAGTACTTCAAAAAAAAATTGTATTTCTTTTTTCTTTTCTAAATTAAAATTGCATTTATTGGATGCTAGTCCATTTTTCCACGCATGTTGCAGAAGACTTTGAATTGGCATCTTACCCTTACGTATAAGTAGGGGTGGGCAGAAGAACCGGGACCAGAATAAACTATAGAAAATATTTTTTAAAAAATTATGTTTGTTTAGTACTCTTTTCCAATTTAGATGAGACTTTGAATTTGGATTAACCCCAAAAACTGTCCCTACTTTGAATTTGTATCAAATGTATTATTGGAGTTGAGGATGATTCTGACTTGTCATCAAAGAAAAAGTTTAGATTTATAGCAACAAGCTTGACAAGTCAAGCATGTCACTACTTGTAGAAATTAAATTTTCCAAAAAGATGTAACACGGTATGTAGAAGCTATTCTATTGGCAAGTCTAGGAAAAAATGATCAAATTTTCCAATATGAAATTTCTTGTAAGTTAGATGAATTAGTTGGTAATCTCATGATGTTTTTAGTGTCTAACGTATTGTTTGGAGTTGGAAATGATTCCGACCTGATAATGATATCGAATAAAAAGTTTGACTTGATTAACAGCAACCTTAATTGACAAGTTAGGCATGCCACTGCATGTACAAATTCATTTTTCTGAAATCATATAACACAGTTTGAGCTTTTCTACTATTTAAGTCTAGGAAGAAAGTGATCAAAGGTTTTTTTTTTTTTTTTTTTTCCTTGGAATTTAGTTTGCATTTTTTTCTATTGAGGTTTTAAGAGACTTTGCATCTAGGAAATATTTCTTAAACGTTTTCCTATATTTTTCCAATGAGTAAGTACCTAAACTATAAATTTTAATAAAGTAAACTGTTTTAAAAAATATATAGAAAATAAATTAAACTTAATTATAAATTTGAAAGTAATAATAAATGAGTTAAAATGTAAATAACTCGTACATCACTTTTTAGCAGAAATGTTAGTGCACCTCCCTTTCAGTTAGTGGCGGACCCATGAATTTTAATCAGGTGGGGCACTTGAACAAAATAATAATTATATAGAAAAAATACTTAAAATAAAGGTTATAGTAAAATGAGTTTTACGTAAAAGTAAGGGTGGGCAGAAGAATCAGGACCAGAATAAACTATAGAAAATATTTTTAAAAAACTTATGTTTGTTTAGTACTCTTTTCCAATTTAGATGAAACTTTGAATTTGGATTAACCCCAAAAACTGTCCCTACTTTGAATTTGTATCAAATGTATTATTGGAGTTGAGGATGATTCTGACTTGTCATCAAAGAAAAAGTTTAGATTTATAGCAACAAGCTTGACAAGTCAAGCATGTCACTACTTGTAGAAATTAAATTTTCCAAAAAGATGTAACACGGTATGTAGAAGCTATTCTATTGGCAAGTTTAGGAAAAAATGATCAAATTTTCCAATATGAAATTTCTTGTAAGTTAGATGAATTAGTTGGTAATCTCATGATTTTTAGTGTCTAACGTATTGTTTGGAGTTGGAAATGATTCCGACTTGATAATGATATCAAATAAAAAGTTTGACTTGATTAATAGCAACCTTAACTGACAAGTCAGGCATGCCACTGCTTGTACAAATTCATTTTTCTAAAATCATATAACACGGTTTGAGCTTTTCTACTATTTAAGTCTAGGAAGAAAGTAATCAAAGTTTTTTTTTTTTTTTTCCTTGGAATGTAGTTTGCATTTTTTTTCCATAGAGGTTTTAAGAGACTTTGCATCTAGGAAATATTTCTTAAACGTTTTCCTATATTTTTCCAACGAGTAAGTACCTAAACTATAAATTTTAATAAAGTAAACTGTTTAAAAAAATAAATAGAAAATAAAGTAAACTTAATTATAAATTTGAAAGTAATAATAAATGAGTTAAAATGTAAATAACTCGTACATCACTTTTTAGCAGAAATGTTAGTGCACCTCCCTTTCAGTTAGTGGCGGACCCATGAATTTTAATCAGGTGGGGCACTTGAACAAAATAATAATTATATAGAAAAAATACTTAAAATAAAGGTTACAGTAAAATGAGTTTTACGTATAAGTAGGGGTGGGCAGAAGAATCAGGACCAGAATAAACTATAGAAAATATTTTTAAAAAACTTATGTTTGTTTAGTACTCTTTTCCAATTTAGATGAAACTTTGAATTTGGATTAACCCCAAAAACTGTCTCTACTTTGAATTTGTATCAAATGTATTATTGGAGTTGAGGATGATTCTGACTTGTCATCAAAGAAAAAGTTTAGATTTATAGCAACAAGCTTGACAAGTCAAGCATGTCACTACTTGTAGAAATTAAATTTTCCAAAAAGATGTAACACGGTATGTAGAAGCTATTCTGTTGGCAAGTCTAGGAAAAAATGATCAAATTTTCCAATCTGAAATTTCTTGTAAGTTAGATGAATTAGTTGGTAATCTCATGATGTTTTAGTGTCTAACGTATTGTTTGGAGTTGGAAATGATTCCGACTTGATAATGATATCGAATAAAAAGTTTGACTTGATTAATAGCAACCTTAATTGACAAGTCAGGCATGCCACTGCTTGTATAAATTCATTTTTCTAAAATCATATAACACAGTTTGAGCTTTTCTACTATTTAAGTCTAGGAAGAAAGTAATCAAAGTTTTTTTTTTTTTTTTTTTTTTTTTTTTTTCTTGGAATGTAGTTTGCATTTTTTTTCCATAGAGGTTTTAAGAGACTTTGCATCTAGGAAATATTTCTTAAACGTTTTCCTATATTTTTCCAACGAGTAAGTACCTAAACTATAAATTTTAATAAAGTAAACTGTTTAAAAAAATAAATAGAAAATAAAGTAAACTTAATTATAAATTTGAAAGTAATAATAAATGAGTTAAAATGTAAATAACTCGTACATCACTTTTTAGCAGAAATGTTAGTGCACCTCCCTTTCAGTTAGTGGCGGACCCATGAATTTTAATCAGGTGGGGCACTTGAACAAAATAATAATTATATATAAAAAATACTTAAAAATTAAGGTTATAGTAAAATGAGTTTTACGTATAAGTAGGGGTGGGCAGAAGAATCAGGACCAGAATAAACTATAGAAAGTATTTAAAAAAAATTATGTTTGTTTAGTACTCTTTTCCAATTTAGATGAGACTTTGAATTTTGATTAACCCCAAAAAGGCAAAAACTGTCCCTACTTTGAATTTGTTTCAAATGTATTATTGGAGTTGAGATGATTCTGACTTGTCATCAAAGAAAAAGTTTGGATTTATAGCAACAAGCTTGACAAGTCAAGCATGTCACTACTTGTAGAAATTAAATTTTCCAAAAAGATGTAACACGGTATGTAGAAGCTATTCTATTGGCAAGTCTAGGAAAAAATGATCAAATTTTCCAATCTGAAATTTCTTGTAAGTTAGATGAATTAGTTGGTAATCTCATGATGTTTTAGTGTCTAACGTATTGTTTGGAGTTGGAAATGATTCCGACTTGATAATGATATCGAATAAAAAGTTTGACTTGATTAACAGCAACCTTAATTGACAAGTCAGGCATGCCATTGCTTGTACAAATTCATTTTTCTAAAATCATATAACACAGTTTGAGCTTTTCTACTATTTAAGTCTAGGAAGAAAGTAATCAAAGTTTTTTTTTTTTTTTTTCTTGGAATCTAGTTTGCATTTTTTTTTCCATAGAGGTTTTAAGAGACTTTGCATCTAGGAAATATTTATTAAACGTTTTCCTATATTTTTCCAACGAGTAAGTTCCTAAACTATAAATTTTAATAAAGTAAACTGTTTAAAAAAATAAATAGAAAATAAAGTGAACTTAATTATAAATTTGAAAGTAATAATAAATGAGTTAAAATGTTAATAACTCGTACATCACTTTTTAGCAGAAATGTTAGTGCACCTCCCTTTCAGTTAGTGGTGGACCCATGAATTTTAATCAGGTGGGGCACTTGAACAAAATAATAATTATATAGAAAAAATACTTAAAATAAAGGTTACAGTAAAATGAGTTTTACGTATAAGTAAGGGTGGACAGAAGAATCAGGACCAGAATAAACTATAGAAAATATTTTTAAAAAACTTATGTTTGTTTAGTACTCTTTTCCAATTTAGATGAAACTTTGAATTTGGATTAACCCCAAAAACTGTCCCTACTTTGAATTTGTATCAAATGTATTATTGGAGTTGAGGATGATTCTGACTTGTCATCAAAGAAAAAGTTTAGATTTATAGCAACAAGCTTGACAAGTCAAGCATGTCACTACTTGTAGAAATTAAATTTTCCAAAAAGATGTAACACGGTATGTAGAAGCAAGTCTAGGAAAAAATGATCAAATTTTCCAATCTGAAATTTCTTGTAAGTTAGATGAATTAGTTGGTAATCTCATGATGTTTTAGTGTCAACGTATTGTTTGGAGTTGGAAGTGATTCCGACTTGATAATGATATCGAATAAAAAGTTTGACTTGATTAACAGCAACCTTAATTGACAAGTCAGGCATGCCACTTCTTGTACAAATTCATTTTTCTAAAATCATATAACACAGTTTGAGCTTTTCTACTATTTAAGTCTAGGAAGAAAGTAATCAAAGCTTTTTTTTTTTTTTTTTTTTTTTCTTGGAATGTAGTTTGCATTTTTTTTCCATAGAGGTTTTAAGAGGCTTTGCATCTAGGAAATATTTCTTAAACGTTTTCCTATATTTTTCCAACGAGTAAGTACCTAAACTATAAATTTTAATAAAGTAAACTGTTTAAAAAAAATAAATAGAAAATAAAGTAAACTTAATTATAAATTTGAAAGTAATAATAAATGAGTTAAAATGTAAATAACTCGTACATCACTTTTTAGCAGAAATGTTAGTGCACCTCCCTTTCAGTTAGTGGCGGACCCATGAATTTTAATCAGGTGGGGCACTTGAACAAAATAATAATTATATAGAAAAAATACTTAAAAATAAAGGTTATAGTAAAATGAGTTTTACGTATAAGTAGGGGTGGGCAGAAGAATCAGGACCAGAATAAACTATAGAAAATATTTTTAAAAAACTTATGTTTGTTTAGTACTCTTTTCCAATTTAGATGAAACTTTGAATTTGGATTAACCCCAAAAACTGTCCCTACTTTGAATTTGTATCAAATGTATTATTGGAGTTGAGGATGATTCTGACTTGTCATCAAAGAAAAAGTTTAGATTTATAGCAACAAGCTTGACAAGTCAAGCATGTCACTACTTGTAGAAATTAAATTTTCCAAAAAGATGTAACACGTTATGTAGAAGCTATTCTATTGGCAAGTCTAGGAAAAAATGATCAAATTTTCCAATATGAAATTTCTTGTAAGTTAGATGAATTAGTTGGTAATCTCATGATGTTTTAGTGTCTAACGTATTGTTTGGAGTTGGAAATGATTCCGACTTGATAATGATATCGAATAAAAAGTTTGACTTGATTAATAGCAACCTTAATTGACAAGTCAGGCATGCCACTGCTTGTACAAATTCATTTTTCTAAAATCATGTAACACAGTTTGAGCTTTTCTACTATTTAAGTCTGGGAAGAAAGTAATCAAAGTTTTTTTTTTTTTTTTTTTTCCTTGGAATGTAGTTTGCATTTTTTTTCCATAGAGGTTTTAAGAGACTTTGCATCCAGGAAATATTTCTTAAACGTTTTCCTATATTTTTCCAACGAGTAAGTACCTAAACTATAAATTTTAATAAAGTAAACTGTTTAAAAAAATAAATAGAAAATAAAGTAAACTTAATTATAAATTTGAAAGTAATAATAAATGAGTTAAAATGTAAATAACTCGTACATCACTTTTTAGCAGAAATGTTAGTGCACCTCCCTTTCAGTTAGTGGCGGACCCATGAATTTTAATCAGGTGGGGCACTTGAACAAAATAATAATTATATATAAAAAAAATACTTAAAAATTAAGGTTATAGTAAAATGAGTTTTTTATATTAAGAAAAATTGATGATTAGATAAAATAAAATAAAAATAGAACACTTACTCAAGATTAACTAAATAATCTTACATTTAAAAAGAAATAAAAACAAGAAACATGATATTAAAAAATAAATAATAACAAGAGAACAACATAAACTATTAAAAATTACAATATTTATTCTTAAAATAATAAATTACAATATAATTTTATAATAAGAAATTTTGTTTTGTATTTATAATGAATTCACTTTAAATTTATACAAAAATAATTGATTAATAAATATTACTAAACATGTTTTTGAATTTTTTATTCTTCTAATTATTGTTAAATTATTGATTTATTGATTGTGAAAACATTAAAACTATAAAATAATGAAAAATACTAAGGATAAACTAAAATGAATCATAATAATAGATGGACTATTTTAATACAATAAATTAAAACTTGAGATTTTAGGGTTTATTGATTGGATGGATGTGTTAAGTATGTCAAACTAAAATTATTAGAAATAATAAAAGTTCAAAATAATAATAGATAATTTAATATAAAATAAAATTGAATTAAGTAGCCACAAATTAAAGGTAATTAAGAAGTTGACACAACCGAAAAATAGAAAGTGGATTGTTTTGTTTTAAAAGAAGATAAAAATTTGAGAAAGTAATAGGAAAATATGGTAAAATAAAAAAGACATAAAACAAAATTATCAAAATTGTGGGATAAAATTGAATTAAAGAAAAAACATATTTATTATGTTTGAAAAATGCAAATGGTGAAAGTAGAACCCCTCACAAGCAATATAGGAAAGGGATAAACTACCAGCTGAGCTATCAGTTAATGTTGTATACTGTAGTTAATTTATATATTTAAATATATGAAAACAAAATCATTTTTAAAATAAAAAAATTGAGGTAGGGCACGGGCCCCACTTGGCTTTAAGGTGCATCCGCCCCTGCTTCCAGTGGTGGTGAGGGGTTTGAGTCCCACAATGTGCATTTTATAAGCATGTGTAGAGAGTTTTCTCTCAGTTTGTAGGAGTAGTTATCCGGGCTGCATATGTATTGTCTCAACAGTTCTATTGTAATAGTTGTAACTTGTAATACTTTAAAAAAAAAAAAAAAAAAAAAAAAAGTAAATCACTCATATCACAGTTGACATTAATCATGATTCATAGAGGCAGATTTAGTAGCATGGTTGAGTAGGCCTCTGCTCAGTGAAGTTGAGTGTTGTGATTCATCTTTAATGGACCTTGTTTGTTTGGTTCTCTACACAATGTAATTGGGCTTGAATTCTTTAGATACCCAACAAATGCAAAATCAAATCCTCCTTATTTGAAGCTGAAGCGGTGCGTGATCGCACTATTTTTATATCTATTTTAGGTCTCTATTTTCTATTATCTTGTGCTTATTTTTTGGGTAAAACCAGGTTTTTAATGTTGTAAACGAGTATTTCAGGTGAATTGGGGAGTTTCTGAAAAATTGCATAATTATGGAAAAATCAGGGGTAAAAGAGAAAATTTAGAGTCAAGATTTAATATTATGTGTGTTTAAGGAATAATATAGGGGACGTTTCGTAATTTGCTATGCAAATTTGCCATCTGCCACGTTAATTAGTGATGCTGCGCGGTTTGAAGGAGTTGGTTTGGGCCTTTTTAAAAAGCCAAGCCCAGCCTCATTATGACACAATCAAAGATGCAAATTTGGGCCGCTATTTACACCGCGGCCCTCCTGTAAGCACACCCCTTTTAGAGGGGTATTTGTGCCCTTTCACGCCATTTTTCATGCCCTAACTTCTTTTCCATAAGGGTACGGATATTGACACCCATAAAAGTTATTAGTACACCCATTTTATAAGTACACCAATGTCTAAAATTTTAAAAATAAATATTACTATAAGCACCCATTATAATGCCAATAGTACCCTCATTGAAAAAAAATATTCATTTTAATACATATTATTTATAAACACTATTAAATTATTATCACACCCAATTTATAAAAAAAATCAATTTTTTTTAAGAATCAAATCCTCTTTTAATAATGGTCCAATTTACTTTTAGAATTATCTCGAATGTAGGAGCTTTATAAAAGGGAATATATGGAACCGTATATGAGGCCGAGATTTTCAATCTGGAATTCTCTTATTTATATAGCTAAAAAAAAAAAAAAAAAAACTTGTTGATAACTACAACAATTGTTAAAAATATATATATATAGTTTATTGATAGAGTTCATAACTATACATAAAAGAAAGACAAAAACAATATGATAATCATGTGATGATAAAAAGTTTGATATTTGAAATAAAATTAGAGTTTAATTATAGGGTTTATCATAAGTTTTTTTTTTTTTTTAATTATATATATATATATATATATTTAATAAAGAAATATAGTTGAAGATATAAGTGTAATTAATGAGTGTATATAGTATTTGGTTTATTTTTAATTAAAGTAATTTGTCCTTATTGGTAAATTTCTATTATGATATTTTTGTAATTAGATTTTTTAATAAAATATGAGTGTACTAATAGGTTTTATGGGTGTCAATATCAGCACCCCTTCCATAAATGCCCAGCCTTCCGTATTTGAAGAACATAACGAATGGAGAGCTCTTAGCTCTCAAACTCTCAACATTGGCATGTAAGCATATTTTATAGCATTTTAGAAGTTGGATTGCATGTATGTATGAACATTTGTGCATGGTTCTTGATTTCCAAGCTCAATTGAAGTAGATTTGCTTGATTATTGCATAACCTTGCTTGATCTAGCTAGATCTTGTGTTCTTGAGCTTCCAAGTTCTTGTTATTGTCATTCTATGACCGTAGGTGGTAATAGTTGATTATATGGTTGAGACAATAGCTTGAAATTGTGATTGACTAGTGAATTGGGTGTTTACTCATTTACATTTATCCCTAAGCATTTCCATTCCATACCCACATCTCTTATTTCATTACCCTTGTTTGACCTTAATTGAGTATTAGTTTATTTAATTAATTAGTGTTTGTTATCTTGATTTGTAACCAATTTAGTTAGTTCTCAATCAATACACTTCCCAATCTCTCTGTGGACATTAATAACCATATCATTAGGGTACAAACACAACTTTAGAAACAGAAAAATCATAAAAAATTAAAAATATTATAAAACAACATTTCAGCATCAACTGCAGAATCCCTTAGGAAGATGGTCTACAACAAAATAGTAGAAGGATGACATCCATGTTTCAACCATATCAAACCATGTTCGTCATCAATAAGGATTTATAAAAAGAACTGTAAAAGCACAATTGCATAAGATACTGTAAAACTGATGTTGAAGATGTCCATGTCAAAGAAAACACTATCGTCTCCTTTATCGGTTGAAGTTCTTGGCATCAATGATGATGGTCCAATTGTGTCGCAATTTCTAGGCAATGGCAGTCCATAAAGCAGAGCATTTCCCTCATAGCTACTTTCTCCAAACATACCAAATTGTGCAATTCCACTTGAGGTTTTACCAGATATGTTATTATGTGCCGGTCAAATTGTTGCAGGACAAATTCAATGTATAGATCCCGATTAGGTTTCCTATTTGATGAGGAATATCACCCTTTAATTTATTGCATTGATAGATCAATTCCAGTCATGTAAGTTAGGAATTTTCCTCGGTAAAAGTAAGATATAGTCTTTGTTGTGAATTCCTTTAACCAAAACCACTTCTGTTCTTTTGACTACTCCAATGATACGGATTGACATGTGTGTGCGGTGATTTAGTATGCAAGAACTTAGGTAATTGGATTTACTCAGTTTTGCTTTTTCTTTTTTCGTGTATTTTGGCTTTTACAAATATGTTATTGGCTTTCAATATTTGATGTTTATCTAATGCAAAATCAACTTTAATTAGTAGATGCCACATGGGGTTTATGTTTGTGCTTTCATGCATCCACTATTGTTATTTCTAACCCTAAAATTTTTCCTCACCTTTTGAACGTGCAATTGAATTACTTATCTTTCTTTGTACGTATCAAATACATTATTAAAATATAAGATAAATCTTTTACCGTATCAATTGACTCTATATAAAAAATGGGATAACTAGTATAAGAATCATAACTCCATTTATTTGTTTGAAATGAAAATGACTTTTGAATCCTTCAAAATACTTAAATATTACACAAAAAAGGTACACATTTTTTATAAGAGGACGGATAGATATGTCATTTGACAATTTTTATTTCTTTTACAATTAATTGTAATTTGAAAAAGACAATTGTATCCTTTATAAATTCAAAAATTACAGAAAACATACATATAAAAAAGATATGTAAAAGGGTGAGAACGTCTTTTTCTTAATTGAATCAGGGGAGGTTTCTGAAGTTTGATTGGTAATTTACCATTTCACTTCAACATTTCCAACCCACCTGAAGTTTTGGTTTAGATTATTTTTTCTTTATTTAGATTACCATTAAATTAAACTTTAATCATAATCTCTTTATTTAGACTTGAATCACCTAAAGTTTTTGAGTTATTCTAACATCCAAAGCATTGAAAGAGCTACATATCAAATCATTACAACTCAAATTTTGGGGACAATTAAAGAGAGTTTATTTGTGTAGAACATTTCCCACACATGAGGGGAAAAGAAAATTAATAGGGAAGACATATGAGATTGCGACAAGCTTATTTTTGAGGGCATGATGTACTTAGAAGATTGACTACTTGAAGAACAAATTGATCCAAACATTTTTTAGAGAAATGTTTGAAGTGAAGTGAAAGTTCATAATTTATTATAATGTAATTGATGTATAAATACATACAAGATCGTATATATTGTATAATGGGAGATATTTCTATACAATTGAATTATGTTTTTTTTAATATTATTATTATTATAATTTGTCATCTCATGATTACATGTTTATAAATTTTTAAATTTGTTATATTATATCTAAATTAATTTTTAATCAAATACTATAATATCAATACTATGATTATATATATAAATTTAAACACGTGGCGATTTGCTGGTTGCGTGGTCAACCAAACAGAAAGGAAAGCATGCAATTTACTAGAACATGCCATTATTTGAATCAGAAATTCAACTGGGGATTCTTTGAATGAACCAATACATATAATTGCAATAAATTATCTGCTTATTTTCTGTTGAACGTATTAGTCAACAAAATGAACTGTAAGAATATTGTTCATTAGATTAGATCAACTTCATAAAAGTCAGTCCTAGTCTACATCTGGCAAGGAGAAACCTTACTCAATAATCTAAAACTAAAACAACAAACACCTGAATAAATAATCTGCAAACTAAAATAGCAAAATTTTCAAATGAGGAAAACAAAAACACCAACCACCCATCTTCGAGTACCATTAAAAGCAACAAGAACAATCAAATGGACAAAGTGGGGGGTGTTTCCAGCATCAGCTTTATTAATACCCAACTCCTCCTGTATAGAGAGCAAGACCATCCTCCGATCTCTTTTTAGGCCGAGCAGGAGGGTCAGCAAAATCACCCTCGGTTGCTATTTTGCTTTTCTTCTTTTCTGTTTTCTTCTCCTTCATCAATTTTGGTTCCACAGTTTCATCTTCATTGGATTTGTGGGTCTTTTTTCCTTCAGGTTTCCTCTTTTTACCAGCAAAGATTTCATCAATCTCATTACTCGATTTTTTCGGCTTCAAAGAAGGCTTTTCATCTCCCACAAGACGGGTTTCTTGATTTTTGCAGGTGTCTTAGAAGAACTACTCGTTTTAGGCATTGAATTGGTCTCAAAGCTGCATACCCAGTTGTTTGATTCAAGAAAGAAAAAAAAAAAGGTCAAAAATCCATATTACTACTAAATGTTCTATTTTCTAAGGGCATACACATGTCAATTTAATAATACCAAAACTAGAGCCACAACAACATGCAGAAATCCAGGCTGGAACAAAACTTGTCATTTTGCATATTTGGTGGCCTACCCAACACCACCATAGATGTGGCTCGTCCTTCCGTGCACCATAGCACCATCGCTGCACATCGGTTCTGCGACCAAAAAAGACATCAGAATTTTCATCTAATATGTTTCTATGGACACAAATGTGATTCTTGTCTGCTCCAAACTCCACTACCAATATGGCAATACTTAATTTCAGAGTCATTGTTCAATATTGTCTCATTCAAGGTCTGCTGCTTATATTTTATGATATTATTAGTATATAATTTGACTTCAATCCTGAACTACTTGTAACAAGAAGAATTAAATGAAAAAAAAGTAATTGGCTTAATCGCTTTTAGATCAAATAAATCAACTATAGATAAAAAGTTGATACTCTATAACTATATACAAATATTACAAAAATGACAATATATGTACTAAAAGAAAAGGAATAAAATTTTGTCATGTGTAGATTGTGTATCATATATGTGTGTGCATCTGAAGAATAGAGTGACGAAAGGAAAATGGATAATCTTGTTCTCTCTTACCTCGTGGAAGCTAAAAGGGGTGACTCTCAGGATCAACCATTCCTGCAAAAGAGCTATAAGCCTATAAGAGCCCACACCATGAGGATGCCTATTACAGCAGTTCGGAACACCTTATGACAGCTAGAATCCATGTCAGTATCATCCTAATGCACGAAACGGGGTGAACACAAATCCTCATCATCACCAACATCTGCATATGGCTGTATTCTGTTTGTCTCATTTGTATTTGGTTGCTTATCACGAATGCTAATCTTTGAACATTTAGTGCAAGTGCAGTTGCCACCAAGGTATGCCGGGAGAGTCTGAAGATAATCCGAGAGAACTTTGCGAGCATAACCCCTATGGTTTTCACCTTCTTCTGAGTGCCAGGTTTCAATATCTGAGGGAGAGCCAGATGCATTCATGAATATGAGAGAAAGAGAGTATTATTTAATGCCACAGATACCACACCAAAGACAGAAAAGGAGGAGAAAATGGGGAACGAGAATAAACTATCAAATACTAATCAGGGTAATGAGCTTACTTGAGTAAATGACAGAGAAATAACTCGAACAACAGGAGGAAGACGTATAACAAACAAACAGCCAAGACGGTTAGGAAAATGGTCTTGTAGAAGGGAAGAACAAGACCTCTCAATAATTGCATGGGAATCCTCAAGGGAGATAACCCTACACAGTCCACCAAAACTGTAATATGGGGATTTTCTGCATCAACTAAATGGAGAACTCCGAGTTCTACCCACGATACTGCATTTGCAAACATTCATTGATGTCAAATATCAAATGGAAAAACATAATAACATAGAAATTAACTATTTATTACTAATATTTTATATACCACTTCAAAGTTTACATCCATATCTATGTCAGAAAAAAAAAAGTTTACACCCACCCATATCAAGAATGAAGACAGATTATCTCAATTTGAGTTCCTTATCTAGGAGCAAAAGGGATTTATTATTCTTAATGTAAGGTACACAAATTACATTTAGTACTTGAAGATAAAACATCATGCTATTATGAACCATTTATGCCTTTAACAAGGCAACTATTTGACATCATTACTATGCTTGGCTTTGTAGTTGATCATTTGACTAAGATTGTGCCAAATGCAATATAATTTCCTTACATAAGGAATTATGCTTATAACCAATAAGTGGCTCGAAGTTGTATACCATAAAACCATTAAAAAGAAATTTTCAGTTTGAAAGACCAAACATTATTTCTCCATTCAAATTATCTTTAGAATAATAGAATATAATACACTTAAAGTCTGCATTTTATAATCTCATTCTATGTGAATTTGATTGGTGATGCTAAGGGGCTTGCTATTGCCTATTGCTTAGGCTAAAACAATAACATACTAATAAGTAACAAGAATACAGAATCTGTATGCCGTCATTTGATGAACTAAGTTAATAACAGACTAGAGTTAGTACTTCAAAAAGGAACTCCTATCATCCATTGATCAGTAAATTAAATTATAACTTATATATAAACAGACACCTAGATCCACGTAAAACATCTAATGGAAAATAATTTGGCCTTGGTCAGAGAAACAAGGGTCATAGGATTGAAGTTTTTCAAGGATGGATTGGTAACCATTCGAGAGGTCAATGGTTTCAGGTCTTTTATTATTCTCCCAAAAAGCACTTTGACTCCAAAACTGACAAAAAAGAAAAAGAAAAAAAAAAAGAGCTTGCTAATTACATCATTTGATGGACATAGCCCTTCATTTCACAAACTAGCAACCCCAGGGGCTACATGGCAGTTGACCCAAAAAAGTAGAGGCAAAAGGAAACATATTTGATGGGCAGAAAGCATGCAGTTTGCACAGTAGCAAACCCAGGGGCTACATGGCAATTGACTCAAAAATTTATGGAGGAGAATATAAACGTATCTGATGGGCAGCAAACCCTGCAGTTTCGCCTTCTAGGGCTACATGGCAATTGACCCAAAATTTATAGAGAAAAGAAACATACTAACTGCTTGAGAAAACCAAGCCCTGTCATGAGATTGTAAGTGACTAAGTTCAAGCAAGCTATCCCAAGGCGTACTATTAGGCATGGTCGATGCTCCATGTCAAATTCATGCCAAAAGACCATGTTTAACCCAATCTCAAGTTCTTCCTCTGAAAGAATTCTGTAAGTCTCCCTCCAACGATTTGTCTTTTTAATTGAAGCTAGCAAGCATGAAAGATCACCATCTGCAGCAGTATAAAATCTTCAGAGCTCATCTTCATTAATTCTGCATAAACACTACAATGTCATGGTCCACTGCAATAAAAGAAGGCAATAAATACAAAGATAAATATCCATATATTATAGAACAAGTTCCAATCCAGTAGCGTAGGGTTTTGTTTTCAAAGAGATAATAGAAAAAAACTAAAATGTTAAAGGGAATGATAATTTAGTATAATTTATTAGACTTCATATCAAATTTAGGCTCAATAATGAATGGCAGAAAGTTAGTGAAGTTTGAGAATTGAGATGACTTATCGATTTTAATAACAATTAATTATATCATAAAACAAAAACATGTCACTGATTTAACAACTACTTTGGGGTCCCATGGACAGATTTAAACACAATCTGAGGAAGAAGACGTATGGAAGAGTTCATCACATGGTTAGAATATTCTACTACAATATCAAGCTATAAAAAAATGGCACTTTCGGACTAAATTTCCCTTTCAAATAGCCTTTAAATGGTATATAAATATGAACAAGCAAAAAAAAAAACTACTTTTGAGAAATTGTATTTGAAATAGAGTAAATTTGGCTATTGAAGTTCGGTTAAGAAACCTAAAAGCCCAAGTTTTGTAGGTAAGTTAAGTGACTTGTATTTAAAGTAGGTAGGCAATCAAAACTCTTTAGGGCATTAGTAAAACCTCTGAATCTTTCTAGTTTGCTTTCTGTGTTACCATATACTTTATCTTCTACCAGACTACCAGTAACGATCGGGCCATGACTATTTCCCTTTGTATCTAAGAAATACACAGCAAGAATTGAGCGAAACTTTAAAATCCCACACCAATTTATTAAATGCTCAACAGGCACACAAATCTTATCCTTTATTATAGTTTACAAAGAACAAGCCAAAATACAACAAACGGCATTGGAGACAAATACTATAAACTTGAGACATTCAACATATCAGAGAATCAATTTAAAGTTCAGTTATTAATTGGAACATATGCCACCTAAATCTAGATCCAAAGCGGATTCCCAACTCAACTTGAGTTCAATTTTCAACTGGGAAAATTTGGTTGCGACATCAAAACTCAACCACAATCCACAACATCAAAGATCAATCAAACCCAATTACGTACAAGACTGTTATATTCTTGTCAATTTAACTAATATGGGAAATTATCTGGAAAAATTTAGCACCTTTATCACATATTGACATTAACACCACTATGCACCGTCACAAGAGTTAACCGGATAACATCAAATGAAATCTGACAACTTTTCATCTGAAACCATGGTTATATCACAAACCCACCAAAATATTTCTTACTACAACTAAAACAAAACTAAACTGAATGCTTGCATGAAGAATGAACTACAGCATGAAAATGAGAAAGATTTACCTTCGAGCAGAAAGTGAAGAAATAGCGGAACTGGAGTTGGTGCTAGACATGGGTGTTGACGGTCGCCGGTTGCTGACGAGCGGTTCTCGGTATGGTTTCGGGTTAGGGCATAGAATTTGGGGTTTTCTCCTGTTGTGTTGTCTACCTGTGTGTGTTCTTTAAGGGCAATTAACTAATTAATCAGAGAGAGAGAGAGATAGGTTATTAACCTTGATCAGGTAATGTGCCTTCCAGATTACAACTTTCTAATGATAAGAACTCAAGAGAAGTCGATGGTTCAATGCTTTGTAGAATGCTAATGTTGAGATTAGTATCATCCATTGACAAATATTTCAAATTCTTCAAATTAAACAAATCTACAGCCACAAAATCAAATGTACATTAATATTCAACAATATTTATTTAAGCTAAATTGGACGATAACCTAAATGCTAAATATTATTGTTAATTGCTAACATCTGGCTTTTAAATATAATGAACTTTAATTTGCCCATTTTATCTCAATAATTAACCAAGCCACATTGGGCCGTTGGTTGAGAATTTCAATTTAACATATAATGTATATTATTCTCCCTATTATAAGATTTTAAAGGAATAAAATACTCGTAATTTTTTTTATTAAATAAACCTAAGCTATAAGAGTATAGGACACTAGCTACTTAAAGAGATATTTATTAGTATTAGTGGGAGAGTAACGTGCATTTTATAATATTAAACTTTAAATATAATATACATGCATATATAATATATATATAATCTTATAATTTACTACATAATAATAATAATTATAAAATGATTACAAATTATTAGCGGTAGATGATTCACAATCATCATTAGATATTCGGTTTAAAATAGTTTTGTATTTCTTAATTTTATCCTTTAAAGCTTTATTCTCTTCAGCTGTCTCATCGTATCCTTCATTCATTCTATGGTAACACCATTTATGGTATTGATAGTTTGAGAAGTTGACATCACAAACTTCAAATTTGTAATGCCTTTGCAAGTAATCAACTATTTCTTTAGCTGCATCTTGCTCAGACTCATTTTTGTTGTTTGAAAGTTTACCCCATAACACTTCGGTTTTGAGTTCGGAGTCAATACCAAAATCGATCTGAACGTATGCTTTATACAGTTCTTGACCATCAACTTCGTATCCATAACTGTATTTATCGATATTTAGTTTTTCGACAACATTTTGAAGTAGGCTTTTATAATATATATCGATACACAAAGGTTCTATATTGATAAATCTGCACATGCACAGAGAAAATATAATCATATCACAATTTATTTACTTAATTAAAAACTTGATAAATAACATTAAAAAATATCAAACTGAACTGGCAAATTACTAAGATAATAATTTGACTTCATGGATGCATATTTAAGTTTGATTTTCTCCCATACCAAGTATAAATCACACATTTAGAAAAACAAAGTTCTTGTTAGTCACTCAAATTGAATCAACCAAAGAACAGAAAGTTTTTTTTGTCTTTGTTTTGTTTTAGTGGCTATTAGAACTTGAAATGGGCTTTGTTGGGTTGGGTTTGGACCTCAATAAAACATATTTGGACTCTAAACTAATGACAAGGTTTGATTTGTTTTTTAAAAATAAAGGGCAACACATTATCCAAAAATTCACTATTTCCAATTCCACTACCTCTCTCTCTCTTCCTTTTACTTCACACGTTTCCGGACTTAAAAAATCCAAAAATTCACTCTTTCCAATTCCACTACCTCTCTCTCTTCCTTTTACTTCACACGTTTCCGGACTTAAAAAATCCAAACACTCATTATCTCTTTTCTTCTCTATCTCCAAATACTATTCCTCTCTCTTCTCATACAGAACACTCAAACTTTAAGGGCCTGTTTGGCATGGCTTCCAAGAGGCTTAAAAGAGCTTTTGGGGTTGAAAAGTAACTTTTGGGATTGTTTGGATGACCTACCAGAAGAGCTTCAGAGATTTAGAAGCTCTTCCAGTGAAAGCCAGCCCCAACATGCTTCTTCTGGAAGAGCTTCTACAAAAACACGCGAGTTTAATGAAATTTTGTTATTTCCAATTTTACCCTTCTAAGTATAAATACCAAAATGAAATTGTTACTTACATCCTTCATTGTTTTTCTCATTGGGCATTGTTCTTCACCAAAAATTTTCAGATGAACCCTAATCTCTTACTCAAATGGCATATGTTTCATCAAGTGATCCTATTCGATCATAAATTACCAAAGCCCACTAGCACAGGTAGGTAGCAGTAATTTGGTAGCTACTCATCTAGTCGACTCTGATACTTCTTTGCTCGTCAAAGGCCAGACCTTCACTTTGTATGAATTCCGGCGACTTATACATTTTCCGGTACCTCTCTCGACTTTGTCTTTTCCATTATGATGTATATAATTTCAGACTTAAGCTATTGCACTCGATTATGGACTTGATTTAGCTCTCGCCTACCCATCTACTATTGGGATATTATTTTCAAGTTTTGTCTAACAATTGTTAGGTTTTGAAATTTTTTGGTTGAAACCACACCATTTACCTCATTTATTTTGAATCTTTGTTCTGATTTGAACATAAATTTTGGGTTTTTCTGGTTGTTTGAATGGTTAATCACAATGAATGCACAAATTTACCTTTATTTGTTGTCCTGGATCAATAGTTTGGATAGTTGATTTTCTAATTGGGTTTTAGGAGAAATTAGGTATAATTAGAGAAAAAAAAAAAAGCAAATTTGTTTCAAATAAGCTGTATGAATAAAATCAAGAGTTAGATTAGCTATAACAAATTGTTATGGATTGTATCCTTGTATCAGTATGCTCGGAAAAGATCCCTGAATATCTAGAGGTCTTCAAGATACTGAAATGGGAAAGATAAGAAATAATCATCATCATTCTTGTACTTTCTGTGGTTCAAAGAGTACAAAGTAATTAGCATTATGTTAAGTGATGTATAAGCTATGTATAGACTCACGGATATGAAGAGAAATATTGGAGTGCTGGATCAGGTTTCTACTGTACGATGATATGAATCATGGATATGGTGGTTTTATTCGTTAACTGGTGGGTTGGGATGTGTCTATGTTATGGTAGCTGCAAGGCTAAAGTTGGAAGGATAGATTGAAACTCAGGGAGTACAAAAAGAGAGGCTTTGATCATTATTTTTTGGTGGTATGTTATTTTAAGGAAAGCCCAGCTTGATGATTTAATCTTGCTTTCTAGGATTTTGTGATGTAAGTGTTGTTTTTTCAGATCAGTACACTGTTATGTGCGGAAATTACTCTGAGTTTGTAGTTATTTTCATGAGTTATGTCTATTGCAGGTGAATGTTACCAAGACATAGAAGACATACTGGAAGAGCAAGTAGTGTAGGAAGCAGACATTACATAAGGTCAAATAGTACAAGAAGGTGAAAGACAGGATTGTTGCTCAAGGAAAGGAAAGCATATTTTTGGGCAGTTCAGACTTGTGCCCATGTAACCGTCCCTCTAGAATATTGAGGAAGTAGCGATGATGTGATTGGTATGTGTTTGCTTGACCTGAAATGTATGTTTTACCTGGTTGAGAGGGACCAGCAGCTGAGGGTAGTGTTTCATCGAACATGTTACAAGGGACAGATTCTGGTCATATTTGCCTAAGAGTTCAATTTGTCATATTGATAGCATGAAGGTCCTGATTCAGAGTCTTCTGTTTCATGTTATTTCAATCAGTTAATCATATAGTGACATTGAAGCCAAATGCTAACAAATAGTTTTGTCAGTGTTGTAAACTTGGACATCTATTAATCCTTGTATGAATGTAATTACATGAGGATTTTTCAGTATAGATTTGTGCACTGCATAATGGTTTTGATTTTTCAGTATAGATTTATGCACTACTTCAAATGGAACCCAGTTGGAAGTCTTGATTTTATTCTGTTTGCTGTCTACTACTTGTGTAACTTAATTGTATTATTGTAAATGTATTCAACTTCTAATTTGGAGAATCCTCATGTTGCTTTGTCGAACTTAATTTGTAGTAAATTACTACGGAAGAATGTATTTATAATTTTAAAAATAATTTGTATTGCTTTATTTATTTTAGTATAATTTTGTTTATAAAATATAATTGAAAGAATTTATATTATCAAAACTTTTATTAATAAAATGTACATATATTATTTACTCAATCAAAGGTGCAAACATTTAGAAGAGATTTGAAAATGTTACAACTACACATGTTGAAAAGCTCATTTTGGAGGGTAAAATGGTCATATTATAATAAGAAGAGATTTTAAAATGTTTCAACCAAACAGTTCAAAAAGCTCTTCTGGATACAAAAGAGCTTTTGAAATACACTATCCAAACGGTAATTGAAAAGCTTAGGCTTTTACTTCTCTTCTTCTACTGCCAAAAGCTAAAAGTAAAAGTTATCACAAACGAGCCCTTTGAATCTCTTCATCTCTTCTTCATAATTCATTTCTTTATCTCTCATCGTTCTGGATTTGTTATTTTCTTCTCTTTTCAGATGTTTTTTTTTATCTTAGTTTTCTTATCTTTTTCAGCTTTTTTGTTTTAAAATTGTTTTTTTTTAATTATTTCTTGATTTAAAGTTTTACTTTTTTTTCTACAACATCCGATTCAATTTTTTTCCTATCATAGTTTAGATTTCTTGTCTTCATAGATTATAGTTTAGATTTCTATCTTCTTCAGATTTTTGATTTGATGATATTTTTAGGTTTCTTTAAGGCTGTTAAAAAAAAAAAAAAAAGAGGATAAAGGATATAGTGGTAAATTGGACAATTGCAGGCAGGAAAACAAAAAAAAAGGACACAGAGGGAAGTAACCTAAATGGTCACACCATGAATTATCCTTTAGAAAAAATAAGGCTCTTTTATATATATATATATAGGAAAAGAGGGAAAACCACTATTAGTAGACCAGGTGGTTAATAGAAATAAGAAACACAATTGAAAATATATTTGTTGCCTCTTCGTAAAAGAAATCTAATTCATAGTATGTATGGGTATAATATTAAAACATTCAAGGATGATTATTTATACCTTTTGTGCCCAAGATGCCATTCACTTGACAAGCAGGCATGAACAATTCTTCAAGGGAAATGAAAGCTGCAATGCTTTGAAGAAGGCTTATATGGACAGAAGAATCCCACATGGTCAACTCCTTCTTGTTGGTAAGATTATGCAACTCTATAATTGAAAAAGAGCAATAACTTTACTTAAATATATGGAAGATTTTGGGAATTAATAATGGAAGTTGACACAAGCTAGCATACATACCTCAAATACTCATTATTCCACTAAAATTATTAAAGCTAAGATCAAGTTTCTTCAAAGATGGCAACGACCCTAATGATTGCAAATAGGGCGCTTCCATCTTCAATGTTGACATTGCTTAGTTGAAGGGATTGCAAGTTCTTCAATCCTGCAGGAAACAGTTGTGATTTATGGAACTAATTGGATAGACAAAACCACCATTTTTAAAAGTAATTAAATTTTGTTTAATCAGTACCTTGGGTGACCACTAATTTATTTATTTGATTGTGGCTCATGTCCAATGTCTCTAAATTGCTTAGAGAATCAAAAATTTCTGATAAGAGTTAAACGGAGTTAATGAAAAATTACAAAATAAGCTATTGAAAGAAAAGCAAATCAAAGTTGGTTGCTATAAAGAAAGATAAAAAAGAGGAGAAGTGAGTTAATTATAAATATATACACCGGTGGTAAGGAGAAGTGAGTTTAATAACCTGATAGATCAATGGATCCTTTCAATCCAACATCATTTAAATATAATTCTTTTAATGATGAAAGTATACTTAGAAATGATAAAATGCTATTGTTGAAGATGTTACCACTTAAATCCAACAATTCCAAGTTACTAAACTTCAAACCTGTAACATGAGAATAACTTATTTCATAAACTATCTCAATTATTTTGAAATTTAAACTAATTATATCATTCTCTAAATTCTCTAAAACAACCGCCAAAATAAATGAAATCGATGTCTTTTAAAGTAATTTTACTACTAATAAAGTTTAGTCCATTAAATTACATAGAAACTTTGACAGATAAATAACCCATCTAAAGTTGATAAAATATGATGGTCAACAATATGGGGTTCGAAAATTTAATAACATTTTTTAAAGAGTGAGTTTTAATACTATTACCAACTTAATAACTTAAGTTTTAATAACATCCAAAGTGTGGATATGATAAAAAATACCCTTAAAACACACTCACAAAATAAATCTCGCACTTTTTCCGAGACTTATTTGGTAGTTTCTGAGATTTATTGGGCAAAAATAAAAATTTTCAAAAAAAAATGATGGTCATCTTCTTTATCGAGACCTCCATTGGAAGTTGTTATCTCCATTGATGGAGGACCTCTATTGGTACTCCATCAATGGAGGTTTTTGAAAAGAAAAATAAAAAACTAAAAATAGCACAAACGTAATAAAAGAAGGAAATGAGGGTATTTTAGTCCATCAATGTCATTTGAACTTAACTTATTAAACTAGTGATACTCTCAAAATTCATCATAAAAGGAATGTTATTTCCCACCATTTCTACTATGTATATTGTTACAGAGATCGAGGATCTGATCATTAGATAATAATATTTTCAAACTTTATAAGAAAATTCTTCTTAATTTATAAGTTTTTAATTTGGAGTGAATATAGAAGAGGAAAAATATGACAATGATTTTTATTTATTATTTTTTTTTTGGAGATTTTTAATATAAAAGGTTGTGAGAGAAAAAAATATATATTTATAATGAGATATTTATCACATATTTTATCAGAAATTAACCACAGCCTAGTACTGTTGTTTAATTTAGAATTGAAGAAAACCTCTTATTTCCACAAACATTCATTTTAAGATTTAAGATTGTCTTTAAAAAAAAAAAAAAAAAAGATTTTGTTTCCCGTAAAACAGTTGTTGGTCCTCGTCGTTAAAAAAACGATTAAACAAACCAAAAATTATTACTGTTAGAAGAAAAATAAGTCAATGGAAAATACATACTAAACAATTAACAAAACATGATCATATATTCATATATTTACTTCAGTTTTTGGCCAATAACATTTTTATTTTTTTGAAAGAGAATTTTCCTAATTATTAAAATGTGGTCCTTCATTGATGGAAATAATCAAATTTTGCTTTCGTCAATACCTTTGGGAAACACAATTTTATTAATCTCATTTCTCATCAAGTTTAGGGACAGTAATTTGTTATATGGGAATCTATTTCTGAAATGAATACAAATAATCTAATTCTAAAATGAATACAAAGAATCTAATTCTGAAATGAATACAAAGAATGTCAGTAAGAACTAAGACGCATCATATGAAAATAATAGATTTTTTGTTCATAATAATAATAATAGATTTTGTTTTTGGTCACAACCAACAATTTGAAAAAGAGTCAATTGAGTCGGTGAGAGTGAGAGAAGGTAAAAATGAAACTCACCTTGAAGATCAACTGTTTCTTTCAATTTGTTATCGGATAAAAATAATACTTTTAATGATGAAAGAGTACTTAGAGATGATATGATGTTATTGTTGAAGCTGTTATCATGTAAATAGAGTACCTCCAAGTTACTCAATGTTGACAACTTATCAAAACCTATATTAACATGAGAAGAAACAAATTCATTAGCCATCTCAATTAATTAGAAAATCAAACTAATTATAATATTATTCTCTATACTTGATTCAGAAAGCAATTTCACATATATTATTGATTGAATATATAAAAGAATTAGACAATGATGAAAGGCAAAGGCAAGAGACCTTCATTCTCAATGCAACCGGCTATCAAATTATCATTTAAGTAAAGCCACTAGAGTTGTTGGAAGGGAGAAAACAAATATGCATTTAGATACCATTCTCCAACTTCTCTATTCCTTGTATTTTCAAGATGGAGTGAGATGACTCTGCCGGTGATATCGTTGCACCCAACACCATCCCATTGACAACAATCTGAATTGTGATCAACCCAGTTGTCAAGATAGTGAAGATTATTGAAGAAAGGTTTAAGTTGCAAGAGAGCAAATCTCTCCTGTTCCAGAGACCCCTCACTCCATCTACTTTCTAACGATACAAGAATCAATACTAGCCACACCAACATACATGACTTCTTTGAAACCATCTCAGTACACACTTTACTATTTTCTAGCTACAATCTACTACCTTTCCAATTCGCAAGAGAGTTCTATTCAAGGAAACTGGATTGCAATTTGCAAATAATTTGAATTGGTTGTCATTATTTATCAATCCCTTCAATTCTTTCCTATTTATCAGAACTGTTATTTCAATTAGTTGTCATTATTTTCCAATGTAATTGGTTGATTTGATGTCCTCTTTGGGACTGTTGTAATCATTATCAGCCTTGCATTATTTGACAAGTGTGGTCAACTCCAAGTCAATCTTCCAGGAAAAACACGCTTTCCTGGAATTGAAATTGCAAACTCTCACCCTTGATTAATTAGGAGACTTTGAAACTGGGGTCAGTCAATCAATAGTTGGAGTGCAAATGTGAGAGTTTGCTTTTTTCCTTGAAGAGAGATGACTTCGTTGAAGCTTAGAGGGTGAGAAAATAAGTGGAAGAGAAGAAAGAAAATAGTTATAGTGTACTAGTGTTTGCAAAGACTTTGAATCAGCCTCAACCAAGAAACTACACCATCAACATTCAACCTCATCCTGTTACATATTTTTGGATAGAATTTTCAGTAATATAAGCTCTGTAACCTGTATAGTTATACTATTACACAACTTATACTCCAGGTATCGTAAACTTAGTTGTAAGAGCTTCAACCCTTCCACAAAGATCCAACACCTTATCCATCAAGGAGAAATTGAGTGATGTGACATATTTCATGAAATCTTCAAGCTTTGATCCTTTAACCGGTTGTTTAGCTTCAAGAGTTATTTGCACACCCTCGTGGATGAAATCTGCAACTGCTATGAATTCTTTCTGTAAATCCTCTTGCTGTCATAGCAGGTGATCCTATGCGAATGCCGCCTGGCACTAGCACACTCTTATCACCTTCATAATTTATCATTAACTGGAATAAGTGGAACGGAGTTAAGAAATACAATTAGATCAGAGTTCGAACAAAGCAATACTCACCTGGCACTGAATTCTTGTTGAGGGTGATAGAGGCCATGTCCAGAATTTTCTCCACACGAGCCCCCATCAATGCCTGTAAAATTACTGCCACAAAAGTGTTGATTATAAGGGATTAAAATAAGAAGTCTTCACTAAAATTCATGCCTATTCATTTTTTAGACAAAGAAAACAAACAACCTCATTGGTATGTAAAAACATATCACAATGTAGAAACAACGCTAATTCTTTATGAATACTGAATGGTACCAATTGACAAGGCAATGAGAAGAAACCAGCACAGCGTGTGAAAACTCAAAATCTAATCAACAACTGATAAACTCACCAATGGCCTCAGTCGCTGCTACCAGAAACCAGCTTGGAACCTAATTCAATCACTCGGCTTGCAAGAACTCCGCAATTAGAGACCACCTATAGGACAGAATAATTAAATTCAGTTAGAAAGGTTGGGGCACCCCTTGGAACAGCCTTAATAATGCAAGTACAATACATTGTCCTGGCGTAATCCTTAAATTCCGGGGACTGTGTATGCTTCAAACAAACTGCAGGGCCCCCAATTGTATGGTTATTCAGAGCACCCTGCACATGTAATCCTTTATTATGTCTCCTGAATCTTCATGAACTAAAAATCTAAAAGCAGAACTCAAAAAAAGCCAAGAGAATCAAAGAGACAAGTCTAACTAACCTGTAAACCTGGACAGGATCTTTCTTGAAGAAGATCATGCCACAGCATTGTATGCCATATGCAACAAGAAATTATCAAGAGAAATTGGAAATATTAAGCACAATACAAGTAGTTCTAACATTTAACCCATACCTTATGTGTTGTTGTCGCTACAATATCACAGGAAAACTCACCAATGGCCATAACTCTACAAGAAACCAGGTGTTGTCCTGCCATTCGAAACCAGCTTCGGAACAAAATTCAATTAATTGGCTTTCGTAGCTCTGCAATCAGAGATGACCTACCTACAAGATGGAATACAAAAATTCAATTAGATTGGTTTGGCAAATGACAACTCCTGGAACAAGTATTAATCACTGAAATACAATACTCGGTCCTGATTGATAAGGTTTAAAATCTGAAGACTACGCATGGTACACTACACACATATTGTAATCCAGCCTTTACCATGTTCACAGATAGTTTCATAACTAGTAAAGCTGAAAGCAAATCCTAGAGTTTTTAGTTTGGTTTAACAAAGCAAGAATTATATAGGGAGACCTTACAGTGGAATCATCCATGCATTATTACAGTAGACATTTTAACTCTATCAGCATCTTAAAAGTTGCTCAAGGGAGATTTTCTACTACAGAACGGTATCATTGATCGTGTATGGTTCATACTTTGTATGGTTTATTTCCATCATATAATTTTGTACTTCTTCAGTGAAGTTCAAGAAAATGTATAAATTTATTATAGACAGAGAACATCAGACAGAAAAAATTATTAGAGAGGTAAGCATGATAATGCCTCTATATATTTCTGTTACAGAATTGCTTAGGTAGACAGTCTACAATGAAATAATAGCAGGAGGTCATCCACATTTCAATAAGATAGAACCATGTTCTTCTCCAATAAGGATTTATAACTAAAACTGCTGCCAATCACTAAGAGCACAGTTACATAAGATATTGTGAAACTGATATAGAAGATGTCCATGTCCATGAAATTGCTATCTTTTCCATCCTCGGTTGAAGCTCCGGGGTTGATGATGGTGATTCAGTTGTGTCAGAGCTTTTTGGCAACAGCAGTCCACAGAGAAGCAGATTTCCAGTTATTATTGGCCACACTGAAAACAGCCAAAGAGTGGCAGAGTGGGGATTTTTCCATTCAAGTAGTTGTAGGAAAGATCTAAGCTCTCAATTTGTCTGAGATACGAAAATGATGGAAGGATTGGTCCTGTCAACTAGTTGTGGGACAGATTTAGGGAATGAATCCTAGTAAGGCTTCCAACTTGATGAGGAATCTCACTGATCAGTTTATTGCATGAGAGATCAATTCCAAACAAGTAGTTGAGAATTCTTCCCTTGTAAGAGTAGGATATACTCTTGGTTGTGAATTCTATAGTTTTCCCCTTTCTCATCGAAGGCCCAGCTGGCCCACACCAGCAATTGGACCTGGAGCCATGGACATTGGACCTGGAGCTACATCATAATCTTTATTATGGAGTGCAGTCATATCTAGGCAAGGAGGTATGCGACTAGAAAGATTATTACGAGAAAGATCTATCAAATGTAACTGGTCCAACCGACACGATTGAATGCTTTGGTAGCTCAATTGAGGAAGCCTGCCAATCCATTTTGGAATGCTACCATCAAAGTGATTATAAGAGCTATCATAGAATGCTTCTTTTAGTTGTCCTTGTAACTTATTCCTAGACAAGTGAACTTGATGAATATACAGAGAGTTGAGACAAGATGGAAAATCACTAGAGATATTGTTTTCTGAAAGGTCCAAAACTTCAAGATATTCAAGTTGACAAAACTCCACTGGAATTGGACCTTCAAAATTATTATTAGGCATTATAATATCCGACAAATCTAACATGTTCCCCAACCAACTCAGAATCCTACCTGAGGGATGGTTGTCACTGAGATACAATCCTACTAAAAGGGAGGAGTTCAACAAGCTATCTGGTATATTTCCAATGAAGTGACTGCCATCCAATTGTAACCTCAACAAATTTGGCAAGTTGAAATTTTTGGAGAATATTTGACCTTGCAGGCTATTGTTTGATAATACTAGGAATGCTAAAGAGATGCAGCCCTCCACCAAGTGCTCAGGTATCTCACCAAACAGTTGATTGTTGGATAAATCCAAGGATTCCAGTGACCTCATATCACCAATTGAAGAGGGAATGCTACCGTGGAAGCATTTGCGGAAATGTTTAAATTTGTTTAACTTGGCTTTGGAATGTGACCACTGATGAGATTGTTAGAGACATCTAACGTCAGTACACTCATATGAGAATGAATTGGCAACAGGAAAGGTCCTGAAAGTGAATTGTTGACAAGAAGAAGTGAACTTAAATTTGGAATATTCTCTAACAACCAATTTGGAAACTCCCCGGACAAGTTATTGTGTGAGAAATCAACTTTCCATAAGTCATGTTGATGGTAGAGGAATTTGGGAAATGTGCCACAATCTTTACAACCAGACAATAGGATGGAGTTTAATTGGAATGTTGGGCCAAAGAATGTAGCTCTGTTTCTGCATATAGGTCGTTAATCAAACAAACGAAGCTCTTGAGTTTGGAATGATTGAAAAATGGTTCAAGTGAAATAGGTATTCGGAAGTGATTGTCGGAAAGTATTAATTCTTGGATGGATGTTAGAGCCTTAAGGGAAGCCAAACAAAACAGCCCACAACAAAGAAGCCAAACGAGCTAGCAACCACAAACAACCCAAAAACACAACACACTCAAGCCATCATTCTAGAGAAACCCCAAACACACTGCTCCAGACAACAAAACAAATAAGCTACTTAATTTTCTCTTCTTTGCGGCTGCTATGATTTCAAACATCCCCACTTCCTTGACCTAAGATAACTCCTCCTCTAAGATCCACAACATCTTGAAATTATTCTTGAAACTCCTGGTTTTCATTCCATGACCCTTAACCGCAAAACGAAATTTCCTAACAGCTAACACTGCCATCCCACATCACCGGAACAGTGACCAAATTTGAAGCTATTGGCAACTCCATTGAAACCTCATCTGGACAACCACCTTCCATAGGGCTTTGAAATTGTCCCTCTTCTAAATTAAGATCACGGCCCAAACCCCCCACCCACCTCAACCTTTTCCCATTGACAACAGTCAGAATTCTTCTCTCCCTCCACCCAGTTTTGACTTTTGAGGACTCTAAGAACCATTAAGGAAATGTTTTAAGTTGCAAATCTCTCTTGCTCCAAACACCCCTCACTACACCACCCACCTAATGAAACAAAAATCAATACCACCCATAACCATTTTGATCCCATCTCAATACAGTACTTGACAGAATCTAGCTAATAGCTAATACATCCACAACCGGCAAGACACTAGTGAGATATTAAAATGGACCTGGATATCATAGCTTCTTATAAACAACATTTTTTAGACCCTCAATGCATTTATTTTTCCTCAAGTCAGTTGTAAAATGACATCTAACCAAACTCTTCAGTTCTCTGTCTCAAGTTGACATCATTCAATAATTTAATAATAGAAATGGTGGAGGAAAATCTTATAGTTTCAAATAAGATAATAGTTATAATTTCAGCTCTTCATGGTGTATTTTAAGCATATAGTTTGCAAGCTTTCCATGCTAAGGCTTTGAATTTATTGGAAAATTGCCCCCTACCTTCCTCTTACTTTCAATTTCTATTTGTTATTTTGTCTATTATATTGTCGTAGATATTATAATTATAAAAAAAATAAAATAAAATAACAAGGACACAAACAACGCGGTTTGGACTCATCCAGTGATGTGTACATCTGAAACTACACTTTTATATTGTTGCTTAATAATTTAAGGTTAAAATCAGTCAAATTGCACAAGTAAATCCAAAGAACTAAAGAAAAATCCGGAATCAATCACCTAACCTATAGCGCAATACAGACTTCCTCTTCAAGATCCGACCCGACTTCGTCACTATTCCATCCCATCACAAGAGAGCTTTGAGTCTCTTAACATTTTTCTTTTCTTTATAAAAAAACAGATGACAGAGGAGCTCATGAATCGCACAAGTTGAAGCCATCTCCAATTTTTTTATTTAAAAAAATAAAAAATAAAAAATAAAAAAATCTTCCATGAATCATGATCAATCTCACTACTGTGAGATGGTCAATTAAATAATGACACGTGTTAAAACACTCAAAGAAATTTATTATCAATTTGTCACCTTATTTTTCTCATATTTTACAGAATCAATTTAAATCAATTTAAGACCAAGATCACAGGACTCGAGTTTTCTTGTACTTTTTTTCAACCGTTCTGATGAGCTTCAATTCATATTTGGAGATTGTGCATGCTTCACGCAAAATCCAAAGAGTAAGGTTGAAACAGTGAGAAGAATTTCAAATTTTCTGCATTTGATTAAAGACATGATCTTCGAAATATATAATTAAAATTACATATAGTTTAGAGCTACCGGATAATTTGCACTTAACTATATTATTGGGCTGTACTCCAAAATTTAGGTACATCTTATTAAAAAACACTATTGCCATTTACCATACGATTTCCTTACATATAGATCAACACTACAACAGAAAATTCATTAATATATATGTATGACTATGCCCGTGCATAGTTCAATGACGGAATCCCTTAGGGAGATGGTCGATAATGAAATAGTAGCAGGAGGTCATCCAAATTTCGACAAGAAAGAACCATGTTCGTTGCCAATAAGGATTCACGTACAAAATTATAGCAATCGCTAAGACCACAACTATGTAACTCGCAGTAAAACTGATGTAAAGATGTCCATGTCCATGAAATTGCTGTCTTCTTCAATATCAGTTGAAGCTTTTGGCGCCAAGGATGGTGAACAATTTGCATCACAACATTTCGGTAATGGAAGGCCACATAAAAGATGATTTCCCCGATAGCTACTCTCCTCAAAAGTACTAAACTGTGCAACCCTCTTTGGAGTTTTGCCAGACAAGTTATTGTAAGCCACACTAAAAAAAGTTTTATGATGTAGCTCAATAATTTGAGGAGGGATCTTTCCATTTAAGTTGTTGTGGGAAAGATCCAAGCTCTCAATTTGCTCCAGGTTTGAAAATGTCGACGGGATCGATCCAATCAAATTGTTGTACGAAAGATTCAATGTATGGATCCTGATAAGGTTTTCAATTTGATGAGGGATCTCACCTGTTAATTTATTGCATGAAAGATCTACTCTGGACATGTAAGTAAGAACTCTTCCTCGATAAAAGTAGGATATATCTTTTGTTGTGAACTCCACAATATCTCCCTTTCTCAATATCGGAGAAGCACTTGGTGCACCAACAGTTGAAGATGTGGTATTAAAAGCAACATCATAATTGCCATGGAGTGAAGTCATATCTAGGCAACGAGAAATATGCCCAGAGAGATTGTTATGAGAAAGATCTATCAAGCATAATTGTTCCAAATGGCACAATAGATGTGGCACTTCAAGCATAATTGTTCCAAATGGCACAATAGATGTGGCACTTCACCTTCAAGATTATTATGAGTAAATATAAGGTAGGTCAATTTAGAAAGTTGGCCAATCCAATTTAGGATCCTACCTTTAAAGCGATTATAGCCAAGATCTAGTGTCACCAGTGAAGAACTATTGAAGAATGCATCTTTCAATTGTCCATGTAACTTATTTCTGGATAAGTGGACTTGTTGGATTTGTGGAGGATTGAAGCAAGATGGTAAATTTCCGGAAATATTGTTTTCTGCAAGGTTAAGAACTTGAAGATTTTGCAGTTGACAAAACTCAGGTGGAAATGGACCTTGTAGATGATTATTGGGCATTATAAGATCTACCAACTCTGACATATTCCCCAACCAATTGGGAATCCTACCATATAGATGATTATCACTCAGATATAATCCTGCCAAATCGAAGGAGTTGCACAAGCATTGTGGGGTCTTTCCAATGAAGTGATTTCCATCCAACCGTAGCCTCAACAAGTATTTTAAGTTAAAATTTGCAGCAGAGAATATCTGACCTTCCAAGTTATTGTTTGATAACACAAGGAATTGTAAATTGATACAGCTCTTGGCCAAGTGCTCTGGTATTTAGCTTGACAATGTATTGTTTGATAAGTCAAAAGTCTCTAGTGGATTCATATCACCAATTGAAGAGGGAATTGATAACTCTTATTTCTACACATTGTGTAGCCCCTTACTTTTATCTTTTATGCTTGTTTTCCGGGTAAAACCGGGTATTTAACGTTTTAAATAAGTGTTTCAGGATATTTTTCATCACAGGGGCTAAAGTGCAAAAATAGAGAAATATTGGGGCAAAAGTGCAATTTTTGAAAGTTTGTTTTGCGCCCTTGTTCTGCGTTAAGGGGCAGCAAAAATGGGCGCAGAAAGGGACCAGAAGACCCACTTTTTGTAATTCTGCGCCCTAGGGCGCAGAATAGGGCGCAAAAGTCAAGGCGGAATTTCGACGAAAGTTTCCTGCAGAATTCTCAACTTGCGGGGGCCATATCTCTCTCCTCCGATCGAACTGGGTTTTTTGCTACATATGGTTGGAAATATCCAGAAGTCTTCTTTCCAACGGTTCATCAAGAACGCGATTCCGATGTTTGTAGAGAAAGTTATGCCCGTTTCCGTAACAGTGCGCGCTGCTGGAAAGTCATCCGCGAGACCCCCCAAAAATCTACCACTTAAGGGCATTTTCGTCTTTTCCCCTCAATTCTGACCTAAACCCTTCTCCCCACTATATATATCCCCTCTTCTCTTCAGTTCTTACAGAACCCATTCACTCCCTCTCTCTCTCTTCCGCCCCACTCTCTCTCTCTTCCATTTTCTTCACATTCTCCACCAAATAAGGAGGATCCAAGCTCCCATGGAGGTTTTTCCTCCATGGGAGCTCACCACACACCTCCACCACCATTTTCACACTTCCTCCATCCATTTTAGGGCAGATTGCAAGGAATAGGAGTGGTCTTTGGACCAATTTCGAGCTAGGAAGGTTTGGAGCATCTTTGGAGGACTTGTCTTCAAGGGTTTGCTCTTATTTGCTCATTTCTTTGTATTTTCTGTTTCTTTGATGTGTAACCCCGATTTGGGGAATATTGTAAACCTACTCTTGTGTTATATAAGTTGTTTGTGCTTGATTTCATATGGGTTTTGTTTCACTCTTTGCCAATTACATGAATTTAGCTTTAATTGCAATATCCATGTGTGTAGAGGTCTGAAATTGATATGTGTCCATGATTGGGATTAGGAGTAGAGTAATTTAATGTAGGAGTAGTGTAATTTAACTTCCCATGATTGTTGATTGATTGATGGATGACCAAAATGCCATGTTTAGAGTAATTTGAGTGTTAGAGATTTAGCTCCAAAGAGTGGGAAATGTTTCAGTTCAAGCATTTAGTTGCTAAATTGGCCTGGGTTCCAATTCTTGTGCTTAATGGGTCTTGTTATCAAGGCACAATTGCTCATCCTTGGCCGGATTGGGTAATAAATTGATTTAGGGAAAATTCTCAAATCAAGAGAATGAACCCTTAACCCATATTGAATGTTCTTAATGAATAACAATCAACTTATTGCACATTGTTGTTTGGTAAACTTGTTTCCCATGTCTAGCCATCCTAGGGAGATTGATAAAACCGAATCCGTATCTAGAGTAAAGACAAACTGAATACCTCTTGTGCTTGTGTAGTTATATGGTATTTCATTGCTTAATGCTTTCACTCGGTTAGCCACCTTGTGGATGATATTTAGGCTATGTGTTATATATTGCGTGGTTCACATTAACATGTCCAGCGTGATATCCTCTACATTTGACCAGACAGTGAGAGATACACTAGGCTGGCGTGTAGAGCTCGTGTGTGTGTCCCACAGTCCTTAATGAATCCAAGCATTTATGCATGGATGTAATCTCTAAGACATCGAGAGAGATTAGAGATTAATTAAGGGGACACGAGCATATAACATACGTGTTGTATGGGTATCTCGTATTCTTAATGCTTTCACTTGGTTGCCATCCCGTATTTGGTTAGCCATTGTGAATGAATTATTGGCTGTAGTATGGCCCACGCGGTTGTGCATTAAATGCCCAACGAAATAACCACTGTATATGACCAGACAGTGAGAGATACACTAGGCTGGCATACAGGGCTCTTGTGTGTGTGCCACGGCACTTAATGAATTCATGTGTACTTTGTATGTGTGGATGTGATTTCTAAGACTCGAGAGAGATTAGAGATCAATTAAGGGGACACGAGCCTATGATATACTTGCACATTGAGGGACTAAGTGAGTCTAGCACTTAATTATGAGGATTGTTATGGTTGAATCATTTCTCTAGTGTAACCACATTTCATGCATCTCTCCATTCCATCCTATCCATGTACATATTATAGTATATAGTTTATTTATTTATATTATCATTTACACTTTTCCGCACCCGCAACACACGAGTTCTCTCGGAGTGTTGTAATAATAGCTAGAACCGGTGACGGTTGGCGAATCCCACCTCCCTGCAGAACGATACCCTCACTTGCCGCTGTGCTAGTCCCTGTGACTCGCGCGCTAGCGAGGTCGAACTTAAATGTTCAATCTTTTGACCGACATTGCAACGACGTGTCGTCAGGAATGTGACCATCAAAATCATTATTGGAAATGTTTAGAGTCAACAACCTCAGCAGATATGCTCCGACTTGTATTGGAATATTTCCATGGAAGAAATTATTGGAGATATATAATGACATTAAATGCTGGTGAGAATGGGTTGGCAAATGTAAAGGTCCTGTAAGAGAGTTGTTGACTAGAACAAGTAGTTGTAAGTTGGTGTTTGTTATCTAACAACCAATTTGGAAACTCTCCTGTCAAGTTATTGTGAGAAAGATCAACGTAATTCAAGTCATGTTGATGGTAGAGGAACTTGGGAAATGTGACACAATCTCTGCAACCAGATAACACAAGTGAATTTAATTGGAATTTTGGGATGATTGAAAAATGTGACTCAGTGTCTGCATATATTTGGTTGTTGTCACCGTCAAAATACTGAGTTTGGAGTGATTGAAAAAGGGTTCAAGTGAAATTGGGATTTGGAAGTGATTATCCAAAAGACTTTTAAGTATTGGATGGATGTAAGAGCTCTAAAGGCAAAGATGTTTCCGGAAAATTGATTGAAATAGAGATCTAAGACTTGAAGGGATGTCAAATTTCCACAACACCAAGGCAAGCTACCCCTTAGATCGTTATTCTCGAGATGCAGCTCATGTAGATGCTTCAACTCATAAAGGCCGCTTGAAATACAAATAATATATGGTGTTGGTATTTGGTAACTTTAAAATTGATACGTTTATTGTTATAAATTAAAAAGGATAAAAAAGAAATGTAATTAAAACGTTTCAAATTTTTTTAACAATTTGAGATAGACGTAATCCTAACTATCAAAAGTTTTCCATTCAATATCTAAATACAATTGAGTTTTTTTTACTGATAACATATATTCAGCTAATGTTTCATCATTTTCATTCAACAATAGAAAGTAGTTTTAGAAGTTATCAATTTTCAACTATCGAGTGTAGAAAAAAAAAATGGTCAACGATTATAGAGAATTTATGCAATTTTATTTTTTAGTTCGATTATAATATGAGCTCTTAACAAATTTACTTTAATGAGAGAAAAATGTCATTAACCTTGATCCGGAAATGTGCCTTCGAGATTACAGTACTGCAATGATAAAAACTCTAAAGAAGTCAACCGTCCAATTCTTTGTAGAATACTGATGTTGAGATTAGTTTTATCCATGCTCAAATGTTTCAAATTCTTCCAATTATACAAATCTAGAAACACAAAAACAAAAAAATAAAAAATAAAAAATTGAAGCAACACAAAAACCAAATATACATCAATATTCAACAAAATTTATTCAAGCTAAATTGGATGATAGCCCAAATACGGAATACTATTGAGCGACTAAATCGATTTGTTTTAAATTGAACATCCTTAATTGGAACATTTATGTTATAATTAACTCTGTTTTTTTTTTTTTTCAGAAAAATAATTAAATAATATAATGGTTTAAATTTATTAAAAATGAGAGACTGAGGTTATTAACCTTGGTAAGGAAATGTGCCTTCAAGATTACAGTAGTTCAATGATAAGAACTCAAGAGAAGTCAATTGTTCAATACTTTGTAGAATGCTGCTGTCCAGATTAGTTCCATCCATAGACAAAGATTTCAAATTCTTCAAATTAGACAAATCTACCACTTATTTCAAATTTAATAAAGAATATTATATCACATTTTGTTCTATTAGTTATTAGTTTAGGGGAAATCAAGCCAGTGGAGCAGACCAACTTGTACACGCATACATTTGTTTTAACTAATCTCCAATCTTTGTTTCTCAGATATATGTCAACTACTCATAATTACCTGGAAGAATTTTGCTTGTGCAGAAGTCAATGCCTTCCGAGATTTATCAAACTGACCACTGTGATATGCCACCACCCCTTCCAACAGCTCCATTCGCAGATGCCTACAAAGATGTGATCAAATGAGTTAGCATTGCAGACTTAAATCATTCACATCCATGGCCAGGTCCTGGGAGACACAGACCGAAAATAAATGACGATAAATACTCACAACGCAAGCTCTGGGTGGCGACCAGCTTGCAGCAGTCTCATGCGGAAGGAGTCCTTCCCATGAGCACGTTCTATTCCTTCTCTAGCTTTTTGAAGGTGCATTCCTGCCACTGAGAGCCAACTGATGTCTCGAAGCATGAAATAGCACCAGACCATGTCTATTTGCAGTAATGGGATATTGTCAACAAGCTGGAAGCAGAGCCATGTGATCAAATTCATTAGAGGGTTGAAGTTTAATAAGTGGAAGCAGTCAAAAGTTACATCCACATCACAATCCACCATCTCATGCTTTTCATGAATAGTCTCAGATAATATTCAAATTCATAAAAGTGTTAAGGACATATATCAACATTTGCTTGGAGAAAGAATCAATTTATCAAAGCTTAGGTGATTTATTGTTCAATGTAAATCCTACTCAAAAGTGAAAAGTAAATCTGTTTTGATCTTTCTTTTTCTCTTTATAAACAAAGTTATAACTAATTGCAAATCCACTTTCCCAGGAATGACCACATGTGGTATTCATTGCAAAGCGCACATGATTAAATGAGGAGCTTCCCCCGATAGGCAGTGACCAGACATATATTATAATTTAACATTCTCATATTAGGAGAAGAAATGGTTCACTCACCTCAATGACTTTGGGATTGCAAAGAGAGAAAGCCTCCTGTGACAAATCAAAATGCCAAACAGAAAATATTCAGTAGTGATATCCCTGTAAGTCATTTGCCAAGCAAGATATAAATCCTGGAAACAGAAATAGAGATGTTTAGCTAGAAATTGTCTTTTGAGACCACTAACTTCCAGTATTTATCAGGAATTGAAAAGGTTTATTCTTTTCCGCATAGATCTCACGAAATATATGGCTAAATGTCCTCAACACGGTGACATCCTCTTAGAAAATATAATATATATTTTTTCTTCCTTTAGAAAAAGAAAGAGAGAAAGAAGCAGTAATAACAATTGACCTCCCCCATGGTGAGCACTTCCAGTGCATCCTTATACAATTGCCTCCTGATAAGTTTCTTTGCATTTGCATGAAGCATCAGACCCATCATCATTGCCCTGTCAAATATTTAGATCTCAACTTAAGAAAAAGAACCTTAAATCATAGGAAATAATTGCTCGCCAAATAAATGCAATAAAAAACAATATATGAACAAAATCTCTATTCATCTGTCATACCGCCGATCAGTCTCAGTTCCAAATCTTATTGTCTCCCCATTCTGATCTTCAAGTTATATATTGAAGTCCTCTAGTGGTAATGAACCATCTGCATGTCTCTCAACAAGGGCAGCTGCAGCTGCTCTGTCAATTGGATGTAAACATTAAGAAGTCACTAACCAGTGAATTTGAAGAAAAAAGATAGGTAATTAAATTAAATGATGATGGACATCAACATCAATTGACCAGAAAAGGGAAAAGTTTCATATAAATTCCTCACCAATGTGAATCTAAAAAACTTATCACTGTTGGACAGTGGACAACACAACAAGCCAGTGAATTCTTTTCTCATTAAAAGATATGTACTTAACACATTTAAAATTGTTAAATAGCATAAGGAACCGAGTCTAATACAAGAATTTAGCTCAGTTATTGTAAGTTCCATAATTTGTTTGAAAATCAAATTAATGTTGCTTTTAACAACTCTCTGAGAACAGTGTGGATGAGAAAAAATGCACAGGCCAAGATAATTCAAATTGCTTATTCAGTTCAACATTCAAACTATGACCCAAAAACACCAAAACAAACAACAAATTATGAAGAGATGAACTTTAGAACCCGCATAAAGCAAATATAATCATTCTTCTCACTCTATTAATACAATGCTACTGAAATACTAAGATATCGGTCAAAATCTACATACAAATTACAAATGAAAGAGGTACACGATGAGATAGAGCCTGGACCCTACAAAACAGAAATATAGAACAAAAAATAAAAATTGTCCCACTCAATCGGATACGGTAAACATAGTTTAATCAAAACCAACAAACCATAATCTACTTAAAAGAACTAGAGAATTTGATACTTCTAAGATTATTCAACACAGTAAGTACATACATAATCTAAAAACCGAAAACTTAGCCAATCAAATATCCAATTTTCTCTTAAATCTGCATAGCAAGCAAAATTCTTATAGAAGTGTGTGTGCATATATACTAAAATCAAAGAACTACAAAATTCAACATAGTGATCAAAACATTGACAAAAAAAAAATCCAAACTTTGATCAAAGGCAACCGACCCCAAAAATTTAGAAATGTAAGAAGTAATAAAACAAAGTGTGCAAAGACTCACTTGACTCGAGTCAATCTACGAGAACGTTCTTCTTCAGCCACCAAGGACTTGCCCTCATCAGCAGAGACACGAGTGGCAAGAATCTTGGCGTTGTTTTTGATACCCAATTGGCTCAGCTTTTCAGAGCCATCACCATCTTTCAAGACTTTTCCAGCACATATCAAGTTGATCGTCTCAGGAAGCATGCTTGATTGCTTTGCCACTTCTTCTCTCAACATGGGTACGGTCCATTGCTCCAATTCTACCTGTAAATCGCCTGACCATGTGCTTGCTATCTTCAGTTTGGCCATTGAAAGACTTGATTTTTACACACAGTGACTGACGGGTAGAGTGGGAGAGAAAACTGGGTTGGAGGGGGACTTGAAGAAGAAGAATATATTGACCAGGATCGGCAATTATAAAAGACGACGTGACGGGATGATTTACTTGGTTACTAAGTTTTGGCTTTTAAATCACTTGCATACTTCTATGTTGTTTGTGTCGTGTCAAAAGGAGATATATAATATATTATTATCATTATTTATTTATATAATTATTAATTTATTAGTACAAATTGGAAAGGATAAGTTTATTAAAAAATACCTTTATAAAAAAAAATTGTTATAATAAAAAACTTAGGTATAAATTATCCAACAACATTGATACGTTTAATATGAGGTTGTGTTTCTCAAAAAAATAAATAAATAAAATGCATACATGAGTATGAGGCTCATGATGGTGTGGTTCCAAGTCATATCCCTTTCCAAACGTCGAGTTATTGTAATATTTTCTCTCTATGTAATCTGTAATTTTTGATATCAATAAAAAGTTATTATCACCCCACAACTTGACTCGATGGTAAAGAGATCGAATTCGAGTCTCCCCGTGATATATGAAAAGTTATTTAATTAATACAATAAAAAAATTTACTTTAAGGCTATGTATATTACTATAAATTATAATATTAAAATAATATAATATAGTGTATTGTATTATTTTAGTATATTTTAATTGTTTAATACATTAAACAATGTTTTAGCTAATACATAATATTTGGTGGTATTAGGTTGTATTGTGTTAGACAAAACAATTTTTTTTTTTCAATAAATATGGATTATTGATAAAATATGTGTTATGATATTAATATTTTTTAATAATTTCAAAATTATATAGGAAATATTTATTTTATTTATAAAAATATTATTTGTTTAAATTTCTTGTTTCAATTAAAATAAATATTTATTGATTTTTTATATAAAAATATTTATTGATTTATTTATGGTAAGGATATTTAAAATTAATTATTAACTTTTTTAAAAATATTATATTTTTATAATATAATAAAATACAATAAAGTAATGTATGAGTAATTTAATACAATATAATGCATCACTAAACGTAGGTTTGTATAGTCCAATACAATACAATCCAATATAATATAATATAATACAATACGGTGTGTCAAATGACCGAACGAGCCATAAAATCTCATTGTATTAGTATATCTACGGTTTTGCACCTTACCCTAACATTTTACACATTAGTGGAGCTCAAGATCCACCATAAGCACAAGTGTGGAGAGTTTTGGAACTTTCTTCCTGCAGCCGCGGTTATGGGGGTTGTCGAGTAGATATTTGAACCATAGTGTTTTATTTTATAGTTCCGTTGTCAAATTATAAATATAATAATAATAATAAAATCACACTATATTATTATTGATATTATATATTTGAGTAATGCTACATCGTTCAAATTTAATATATAAATCTGGTGTCCAAATGATATGGTAACACTGTAGGCCATTCATTTAAATTGAATTAGATTTGCATGATTTAAATGAATGGACTAGAGTATTGCTACATCATTTGGGCACTAGATTTGGACACAAAATTTGGAAACCTAGCATTACTCTTATATATTTATATCTATAAAAAAAAATTTATCCAAAAACGAAAGTACCGCTAAGCAAACTGCAAAAGTGAGTCCTATAACTGATAAGTGATAAGCGAAGTCAATGTGATCGTTGCTGAATCAGCCATGGCAGCCGGTGGCAAAGGACCCAAAACCACCCCTAAAACACCCAAAACCGCCCTCACCACCACCACCACCACCACCACCAAGAAACGAAAAACCACCAAAACATCCAAACACACAACCCCAGAACTCCTATCTCTCCTCTCCACGTCCACCTCCGCCGCCTACTCCTTCCTCCTCCGCCACGAAATCCACCTCCATCCCTCTCAAATCTTCTCTCTCGAGTCCCTCCTCTCCTCCATCTCCTCCCGCTTCCCATCCCCTCCACGCCCACTACCTTCTCCTTCCACTCCCTTCTTCCCCTCCTTCATTTCCTCGTTCTCCGCTCCTCTGGACTCACACTGGCTCCGCTTCTTCCGCATGTCCCAACAGACTTTCACCCATCTCCTCCACACCCTCTTCCCTGCACTCTCCTCTTCTCTCCCGTCGTTTCCTCCCGACTACGCCCTCGCCGCCACCCTCTTCCGCCTCTCCCACGGCGCCTCCTACAAATCCCTCGCCCGTCGCTTCGGTTTCCCTTCCCCCGCCGACGCTTGTCGCGTTTTTTACACAGTCTGCAAGGCTATAAACGACAAGTTGGGAAATTTGGTCGAGTTTAGAGAGAATTTAGAGAGGATTGTTGTGGGTTTTGGGTGGATTTCGTTACCCAATTGTTGTGGGGTTCTAGGGTTTGGAAAATTTAATGTTGATGGTGAACTATTGGCACGAAATGGGTCGTTGTTGGTTCAAGCTTTAGTGGACTCTGAAGGTAGATTTCTTGATATCTCTGCTGGTTGGCCTTGTACAATGAAACCGGAGTCAATTTTGTATCAAACGAAGTTGTTTATTGGCGTGGAGGAGTCTAGAGAATTGTTGAATGGACCTGCTTATGAACTTGGTGATGGCAATTTTATTCCTCAATATATATTGGGAGATTCTTGTTTCCCTCTCATGCCTTGGCTTATAACACCTTATGTGCGAAACAACGAAGAGGATAGCTTTAGTTCAGCTGAAAAGGAGTTCAATGTCGTGCACAGTCGTGCAATGGGGTTGGTTGACACTGCTTTCGTGAGAATTAAATTGCGGTGGCAGCTTTTGGGGAGGAGGTGGAAGGAGGAGTGTATTGAATTCTTGCCTTTTGTAATTGTTACAGGGTGTTTGTTGCATAATTTTCTGATAAAGTTTAGCGAGCCAATGCCAGATGATGATTTGGGGTGCTTAAAAGAAGAGGAGTTTCCGATTTTTGAAGGAGAGGTGGATGAGACCGGGCGTGGGATCAGGGATTTCCTTGCTGAGCACTTGAGCCGGGTGAGTTTGAGAAGATGAAATGCTGTGCTTATATGCTTGTAGTTTTAGTTTTTGTAGGTTCCCTTCAGTGTTTAGTTGAATGCTGTATGTATCAGCTATGCAAAAAGTTCTTGTTTTGAAATGCTATGCTTTAACTGCATTCTATATATGTTAGAGTTCGACTTGTATGTTAGAATCCTTCCCTGGTGAGAGAGTAGGCTCTACATTATCGGACTCATAGACTGTATTGACTCTGGTCTAGGGGAGGTAGGAAGATTAAGGTTGTAGGCTGCGGACATTTCGTCCCACAGATGAACTGCTTAGATGTTTGCATATATTATCAGTCATATATTGGTATGTGTTAACTGGAGTATAATTTTCTAATATTTTGTTGAATGATTATTGTGAGAAAGAGTTAATCAAATCTCTATTGGTCAGAGTTAGAGAGCAGAATTGATTTAAAATCGTTCCATCTAGATTACTGTTATTCAATGATAGCTGGTTTTGTGCTGCTCTTGACAAACCGATTTGGAAACTATCCCCACAAATCAAAGTGAGAGATATCAACTGCTTCTAGTTTGAAAATTTAATAGGGAGAGAAATTTGCGATATGCTTCACCATCTCCTGTTACCAGACGAAATGAACCAAAATTTTTGGGCCAAAATACTGGCTTTGCCTTGGCATATATCATTATTGTGAGTTTTGAATGGCCATGTGACTGTGAGATTGGGATTTAGAAGTGGGAAGTGGTTACCTGAAAGTGTTAAGTACTGAATTGATGTAAGGGGAGACAAGGAAATGTTTCTACAAAAACATGAGCAGAGAGATTTGAATAGATGAAGTGATGTCTAATTTGTGCATAAATCCTTGAGATCATTATTTGCCGATAACCAGCTCCTGAAGATGTATAATGGACTGAGAAATCTCTTTCATTCAATACACAAAAAGGAAGTCTCTAACCCTGTGGAGTTACTCATGAGTCTGTTTTCTGGGAATGATAGAAACCTTCAAAGAGTTAAGTCATCAACCCAGTGGTTGGGAGAAACCAGTTATGGCCTTCAAGTACAAATGTTCTAAATTCTGATAAGTTAAAGACAACTCCACCAAACTAGTCAAAAACTGTTAAAAGTTTAAAAACTTATCTCAGCCATGGTTTCATCATCCAATCACTAGATCATTAATAGTTCAAGTGCTAAAAATTCTATAGGGTGGAGTGGAACTCTTTTATGAAAACAGTGTGCATTGTATTTCTTACCAATTTTTTATGACTATTATTCATAAAGAAATTGCAGGTTCATATTCTTGACACAAACAGAAACAGAAAACCCAAGTGTTTGCATGTTTCTGAGCCTTGTATTTGATTTTTAGTATCATATTTTAGCCTTTTAGGGAGTATACAAGTTTGTTTGTTTGGCCTCCAATCTTCACGGCTCAGTGTATATATTATCTAACGAATATGCTATTGTGTAGGAGTCAATGAGTCATCATGATGATCACCGTCTTTTATGGTCGGATTTTAAAAATATGACCTTTTTTTTTGTGTTGCAAAAATAAGAATAATCTATTTGTTTTTGAAATTGAGAAAATAGATCTTAGATTATCTAAATATGAAATTGTCAAATCTCTAGCAAACTAATTACCTTTAAATTGCACATCACCTTTTAGCAAAGCCGGTAGTGCACCTCTCTTCCACATATGTGGTGAGTGGTTCAAATCCCACCATACATATGAGTTTTTTCCCGGGTTGTGGAAGTAGTTATCTCTCATTATGAGAGTAGATATTCGAACCGCACATGTATTATTTGATTCCGATAGTCCTATTGTAATAGTTCTTGTAATACTTCAAAAAAAAATAAAAAAGAATACCTTTAAATTTGTTTCTGGATAAGAATTTACAATAAATTCAAAATTGGGACACACTTCTGAACCCACAATCCAAACCTCATCTAGTTGAATTTAAAATTTCTTAACTTAATGGTGATTGGTAAGCCTAGAAATCACAATTGTCTAGTCAGCTCTCATTTATATCATCTTTTCTTAAAATAAAAATAAAAATAAATAAATAAATAAATAAAACATTAAGATACTTCAAATAATAATAATAATTTTTTTCCTTAAAAAAATTTGCTAAAAAGTGATAATTACATCAACAAATTATTGTACCATTTTCAGAAATGAAATTCGCAAAACAAATCTTAGAATACTTAAAAGTAAAAAGAAGAAAACAAAGTCAGAGGTTCAAACTTGCACGGCTGCATGATACATGGAGTTAAAAGGAACCAAAAATAAAATTACTTAAATGGCCCTAAACGAGTCTAGTCATCATTGGCTCACGCAAGTACCCACCAATCAAACTTCAAAATTCAGTAATCTAAGCTTTCGAACTAGTTAGGGTTTTAACAATTTCACTCTATTTATACTTGTGCTTCATTGCATAAACAACTATCTACTCCTGCTTTGCCTCCGCTTCTCTACTCTCTTATCTTCTCCATCACCTCACTTGCCTGCATTTCACTGTTGTCTAATATGGCGACCCTTCTCTTTAACAAAAACCACTTCTGTTCTTTTGACTACTCCGATGATACGGCCTCACACGTGTGTGCGGTGATATAGTACGCAATAACTAAGGTAACTGGATTTACTCCGTTTTTCTTTCTTTTTCGTGTGTTTTGGCTTTTAGAAATCTATTAATGGCATTCATTTGATGTTTATCTAACGCAAAATCAACTTTAACTGACAGATGTGACATGGGGTTAAGTCGATCTGTGGAATTTCTTTCGGAGATTTACTTTGATTGGCCGAAGCTGCCATCGCTCAGGTAACCATGGTGTTAAAAGCAAGTGTTTTTTTTTTTTAATCTCTTCATGTACATATTTATTTATAAAAAGATTTTTTTTGTTTACATGATTGTTACAAAAGTGAAACTGTTTTAATTGTTTTGATCTTGAAACATTATTAGAGCATAAGCATATATGTATGTTGCTGTGTGGCTCCACATCTGAGTCAGCAGCAGGTGCCCATTAATGGCAACCCGTCTGCCGCTTGGAGCCCATATTAATTTGACCGGAAGAAGATCCTTGAGACTCATTGTTGTTTCAAGATACAATTACTTGGTTACATTGATCCACATTTTTTATCTGTGTTCTTTTAAAATGTTTCAATGTAGATTTGTACTGTATTTTGATTAGGTCCCCCCTTTTGTTGTTTTCATTCATTCTAGGACAAATATCATTTAGCAGGCTATCAGATTTCATGATGGAATAATGTTTTTGATAGAAAAATCTCAGTTATCTGAGAAAAAAATGTATGATAAATGGTTAATGGCACTCAGTTAGACACGGGTGATTGTTTATCAATCTAAGACAAGCCACCTTTTGCATGGTGCCTAAACTTAGCTACTGACACGATTGGAGGGAGCCGATTCTATATGGTTTCCTTCAAATTTAAAGGAGCTACATTCATAATTCTATCATCTTTCTGCAATCATTTGTGGATCATTGTGTTAGATTTTGAGTTTGTAGTCGGTGACTGAGTGGGGTATATATAGCTCATCGACTAAGGGGATCGGTTTGGGTGAGGAAACACTTAGTTTAGGCTCTATTTATCAGAGTCAACAGCAAGAGCAAGTTCATGGTGCCTTGTCTGCCGCTTAGAGCCAATAGAAATTTGCCGGAATAAGATAGCTTGAACTACACATGTTTTTTTCATGCTACAATTTTAGCTACAGTTTTTTCATCCCTTGAATTTTTCTGCTTTTTAACCTATACTTTCTTTCATACTCATTACTCGATAGAAATTTGTTTTGCATTTTAGATTGTTCATCAGCAATTAGACATCTATCCTTCTCTCCCTACCAAATATCGTGTCCTTGTAATTGCTTTCTGACATCTGTTTTATTATTATTTTGCAGATTCGATGAGATAATAACCAGCAAAAAATAGAGCTGATTTGAGGCATGCACAAAGGAAGGCAAATTACTAGAGCATGCCTCACTTTTTGAATCAATAATTCAACCCTTTATCAGATTGGGATTCCTTGGATGAACCAATACACATAATCGCAGCAACAGATGGTTCAAACAGCAATAAATAATCTGCTATTCTCTGTTGAACTTATTCGTCAACAAAAAGAACTGTAAGAATGTTTCATTGGATTATATCAACTTCATAAAAGGCTGTTCTAGTCTTACATCTGGCAAGGAGAAACCTTACTCAATAATCTGAAACAATTTTGTTTAATTTTTTATTTTTAAAAATTGGTGAAATATGTTAAATTTTAATTGGATTACGAGTCATTATTAAATTGTAAAATTTAAAATGGCTAGAGGGTAAAATCGTACTTATAAATCTCTTCATCAAAGTTAAGGGTAAAATGATCAATTTACAAGATTATTATTTTGAAACGAAAATCCTTTAAAATCTGACATGATAACTCACAACTAAGGTAAAACCTATCTTTTTTACAAAGCTATCTATTGAGATCTGGATGTGAATTCTTAAATTCAAAACTGGATTAATCCTATTTATTTGGGCTGTTTCGGAAACGATCAGGCTATTTCTGCCATTTTCTGTAATTTGATTTAGGGTGGGCTACTAGTGATCCAATAGGAGCTGTTCTAGCTCATGAGTTTGGTTCGTAGTTTGTCATTTTCAAGAATTAAATTTATAAAACAAAAGTACATAACATGATTGTTTAATTTTATAGATAAAAAACACAAAAAACTGAAAGAAAAGAAAATATTAATGATTGAAATATTTCTAAAAACAAATTTTTTTAACTAGGTTTAATTTTAACCATTTCTAATCCCGCACAACAGAAAATCAATGACAATAAAAATGGAATTAGTCTTGCATTATTGCAAAGGACTTTTAAACTCTGTCTAGACCTCATAAGTTGCCTAGAAGAGATTTTGTATCACGAATTAAAGTTAATAATTTACAAGATAATAGTAATATATATTGGGTTGTATTTGTGAAAATCGAAACATACAATATGATTTGATTACAACCAAAATGCTATAAAATAATAATAATAATAATAATAATTAAACAAGAAAGTTAGATGTAATGACACTTGGGGAGATGATCTACAATGAAATAGTAAAATGAAGTCATCCATGTTTCAACAACATAGAACCATGTTCGTCGCCAGTAAGGATTTATAAGCAAAACAACAACAATTGTCAAGAGCACAATTGCATAAGTCACTGTAAAACTGATGTAGAAGATGTCCATGTCCATGAAATCATTTTCTTTTCCGTTGTCACTTGAATTTGTTGGCAACAATGTCGGTGATTCAATTGGATCACAACTTTTTGGCAGTGGCAGACCACATAGAAGAGGATTTCCCTCGTAGCTACTTGCATTAAAGGTAGAAAATTGTGCAACCAGCCCAAGGGTCCTTCCAGATAAATTATTATATGCCACACTGAAAACTTCCAACGTATATAGTTCAGCAAGTTGATGAGGGATTACTCCACTCAAATTGTTGTAGGAAAGATCCAAGCTCTCAATTTGTTTGAGATTCGAAAATGTTGATGGGATTGATCCGGTCAAATTGTTGTGGGACAGATTCAATGTATGGATCATGGAAAGGTTTCCAATTTGAGAAGGAATGCTGCCCGTTAGTTTATTGCATGAGAGATCAATTCCAGACATTTTGGTGAGAATTTTACCGTGGTAAGAGTAGGATATGGTCTTCGTTCTAAACTCTATAGTTTCTTCCTTTCCCATGAAAAGAGAAGCTGTCCGATTCATTTCCGATTCATAGTAACTTGGAGCTGGCACAGCAAAATCTCTGTCATGAAGTGCAATCATAAGACAATGAGGAATATACCCGAAAAGATTGTTATGGGAAAGATCTATCAACCGTAACCGATCCAATTGGCATAACTGAATTGGCACTCTACCTTGAAGATTGTTATTATTCAAGATAAGATAGGTCAAGTTAAAAAGCCTACCAATCCAATTTGGGATGCTACCATTTATGCAGTTATAGCCAAGATCCAGAGTCACCATAGAAGAACTATTTCGGAATGAATCTTGTAATTCTCCTTGTATCATATTTCTAGACAAGTGAACTTGTTTGAGTGATGAAGGACTAAAACAAGATGGTATATCTGAGATACTATTTCCAGCAAGGTTCAAAACTTCAAGATTTTCCAATTGACAAAACTCTGGTGGAATTGGACCTTCGAGATGATTATTAGGCATTACAAGCTCTACCAACCTTGTCAAATTTCCCAACCAACCTGGAATCTTACCAGAGAGTTGGTTATCACTAAGATACAGTCCCATTAGATCGGAGGCATTGTATAAGCTATTTGGGATCTTTCCATGGAAGTGATTACCATCCAATTGTAAACTCAACAAGTTTGTCAATTTGAAATTTGAAGAGAAAATCTGACCTTGAAGGCTATTGTTTGATAAAGCAAGGAATTCTAAATAGAAGCAACCCTCGACCAAGTGCTCTGGTATTTCGCCCGACAAGTGATTGTAGGATAAGTCCAATATGTACAGCCATTTCATATCACCAATTGAAGAAGGTATATTCCCCTCTAAAGCATTTCCGGAGATATTTAAAACTCTTAATCCTGGAAAATATGCTCCAACTTCTGCCGGAATGTGTCCATCAAAGATATTCATGGAGATGTCTAACGTCATTAACTTCAGATGAGAATGAAATGGCAACGGGAGAGGTCCCGTTAGAGAATTATTGAGTAGAACAAGCTTTTGTAATTGTGTATTATTCTCTAACAACCAATCTGGAAACACCCCTGTGAAGTTATTGTGAGACAGATCAACTGCTTGCAAGTCATGTTGATGGTACAGGAATTTGGGGAATGTGCCTCTGCAACCAGACATTACAATGTAATTTAATTGGAATTTTGGGGCCAAAGAATATAACTCTGTTTCAGCATATAGGTCGTTGTTCTTACAGGTGAAACCCTTGAGTTTGGAATGATTGAAAAATGGTTCGAGTGAAATTGGGATTTGGAAGTGATTATCTGAAAGATGTAATTGTTGGATGGATGTAAGAGCTGTAAGGGGAGAGATGTTTCCAGAAAATTGATTGGAAGAGAGATCTAATTCTTGGATGGATGTAAGAGCTCTAAGGGGAGAGATGTTTCCAGAAAATTGATTGGAATAGAGATGTAAGACTTGAAGGGATGTCAAATTTCCAAAACACCAAGGCAAGCTACCCCTTAGATCGTTATTAGAGAGATCCAGCTGTTGTAGAAGCTTCAACTCACAAAGGCCGCCTGAAATACAAATAATAGATGGTGTTGGTATTTGGTAACTTTAAAATTGATACGTTTGTTGTTATAAATTAAAAAGGATAAAAAAGAAATAAGGAATGTACAGTGTAATTAAAACGTTTCAAATTTTTTAACAATTTGAGATAGACGTAATCCTAACTATCAAAAGTTTTTCATTCAATATCTAAATACAATTGAGTTTTTTTTACTGATAACATATATATATTCAGCTAATGTTTTATCATTTTCATTCAACAGTAGACAGTAGTTTTGGAAGTTATCAATTTTCATCTTATAGAGAGGACAAGTTAATATACTGTCAACTATATAGTGTAGGAAAAAAATGGTCAACAATTATAGAGAATTTATGCAATTTTATTTTTTAGTTCGATTATAATATGAGCTCTAACATATTTACTTTAATGAGAGAAAAAGGTCATTAACCTTGATCCGGAAGTGTGCCATTGAGATTACAAAACCGAAATGATAAGGACTCTAAAGAAGTCAACCGTCCAATTCCTTGTGGAATACTGATGTTGAGATTAGTTCCATCCATGCTCAAATGTTTCAAATTCTTCCAATTATACAAATCTACAAACACAAAAATCAAAAAATTAAAATTAAAAAATTGAAGCAACACAAAAACCAAATATACATCAATATTCAACAATATTTATTCAAGATAAATTGGATGATAACCCAAATGCGAAATACTATTGAGTGATTAAATCGATTGGTTTTAAATTGAACGCCCTTAATTGGAACATTTATCCTATAAGTAACTTTTTTTTTTTCAGAAAAATAATTAAATAATATAATGGTTTAAATTTATTAAAAATGAGAGACTGAGGTTATTAACCTTGGTAAGGAAATGTGCCTTCAAGAATACAGTAGTCCAACGATAAGAACTCAAGAGAAGTCAATTGTTCAATGCTTTGTAGAATGCTGGTGGAGAGATTAGTTCGATCCATAGACAAAGATTTCAAATTCTTCAAATTAGACAAATCTACCACCACAAAACCAAATTTACATTAATATTATTCAACAATATATATTTATTTAAGCTAATTAAACTGGATGATAACAAAAATGTGAAATATATATATATATCGTTATTTACTAACATCAGCCATGTAAATAGATTGGTTATAGATTGAGCGTTAAAAGTCCCATTTATCTGATTAGTAATTAGCTCCATTTTTTATAAAAATAAATTAATAATATAATTGTTAAAATTTATATTAAAAAAAACGTAAGCTTTGCAATTACATTCCTAAACCACAATAGAAGAGATAGTGTATCATTTGTGACTCTGTGTATGACAACAGTACGAGTAAGATACATAAACTCAAATGAAAGTTTTGAAAATTTCTTATTCTCTTTGTTTTTACTATAAAAGTATTGTAATTTTAAAAAATAATAATAATATAGTTGTAATATATAATTAAATTTATATATCGGGTCACCGTAAAAGAAATTTTTTTTTTTTCTTCTGAAATACACCGTAAAAGAAATCTAATATATATAATATATATGGGTATAATAGTAAAATATTCAGCAATGAGTAATTTACCTTTGATGCCTAAGATGCCGTTGAGTTGACAATCCATCATGGTCAATGTTTCAAGGGAAGTGAAAGCTGCGATGCTTTGAAGAAAACTTGTATGGAGAGAAGATCCCACCATGAACAACTCTTCCAGATTGGTAAAATTATGCAACTCTATTATTGAACAAATTAAAAATGAGTAACTTAACTAAAATGAAGCTATAAATGGAAGATTCAAGGGAAAAAAGTTAATGGAAATTGAGAGGAGCTATAGCAGAATTACCTTGAGTACCTATTACAATTTCACTAAAATCGTTAAAGCTAAGGTCAAGTCTCTTTAAAGATGGCAACGACCCTAATGATTGCAGTAGGGTGCTTACATCATCAACACTGACATTCCGTAAATAAAGTGATTGCAAGTTCCTCAAACCTGCAGCTTTTACTTGTAAGTGGAAAGATATAAACAAATGTGTTGTTTATTGAAATTAATTGTTGGGACAAAATCACCCTTTTAATGTTTATTAAATTGAATTAATAAATAAGATTATATTTACGTTTGTGGAAACATGTGTGATTTATGGAACAGATTGAAAATAAAAAACAATCCTATTAAAGTAATCAAAATTTGTAAATGGAAAGATATAAACAAATTTATCTTCAATGTGCTAGTTATTGAAATTGATTGTAGGTACTAAACCATTTTTATTTTTATTTTTTTTGTATACCACTTTTAGGGACATTGTCAGATTGACTAAAACCATCTCCAATGGGTCTCTAAAAACCCAAAATGGAGATTGTGGGAGCTCTGATGGGTCTCCAATTCACATTTCCCCATGCAATAAAAATGGAGACACAATTTTGGTTCTTCAAATTTGGAGACCGAAAAAACAAATCTCCAATTCACTATTCACCTTTTTTTATTCCTATCTTACCCTTAATTTCCTTTTTACATTTTTAACAAAAATCAAATAATCTATTATAACTCTTTATTCGTAAATCTAATTACTATAAAAATTATACCATTGAAAATATTTTGTTGAGATCTTTCAATAGAGTCTAATATTGACTATATTTTAATAATTTTATAATTTTTCATTTATTACACTTTCTTTTATTAATATTAATCAATAAACCAATAGGTATTTTAATTTAAAACAAATGTTTTCAGATCATCAATTTTTATATGTAATTAACATATATCATAATAATTAATTTTAAATAATTCAGTAAAGCAAAATAATAACATTAATATCTTCAAATTAAAATAGGTATTTTAATTTAAAACAAATGTTTTCAAATCATCAATTTTTATATGTAATTAACATATATCATAATAATTAACTTTAAATAATTCAGTAAAGCAAAATAATAACATTAATATCTTCAAATTAAAATATTACCACAAAAATATAACCAAAAAAGTACATTGAAAATTAAAAGTATGGCATCCATGGTTCGATTCAGTTCCAGTTCCTTAGGGAATCTAAACCTGAACCGGAACCGCAGGGCACCAGTTCCGACTCCGGTTTTAGTTCCGGTTCCTATGGTTCGATTCTTTTTTTAAAATTAAATTTAAAATTATAAATTAAAAAAACATTTATAAAGTAAAAAGATATGTTAACTAAGTTTATTGGAATATTGGCTCTAACAATTTAAAAAAAATGAAAAAACAAATATATAAAAGGAGGGAACCGGTCTGGAACAACCTGTAAATAAAGTGATTGCAAGTTCCTCAAACCTGCATCTTTTACTTGTAAGTGGAAAGATATAAACAAATGTGTTGTTTATAGAAATTGATTGTTGGGACAAAATCACCCTTTTAATGTTTATTAAATTGAATTAATAAATAAGATTATATTTACGTTTGTGGAAACATGTGTGATTTATGAAACAAATTGAAAATAAAAAACAACCCTATTAAAGTAATCAAAATTTGTTTTAATTAGTACCTTTCCCGAGACCAAAAATTAGTTAATCTGATTAAAAAAGAATAGTAACTTAAATAAAATGAAGCTATATATGGAAGATTCTAGGAAAAGTTAATGGAAATCGAAAGGAGCAAGCAGACTTACCTTGAGTACTCATTATAATTCCACTAAAATTATTATGGCTAAGGTCAAGTGTCTTCAATGATGAAAACAACCCTAATGACTGCAATAGGGCGCTTCCATTATGAATGCTGACATTTCGTAGAGAAAGCCATTGCAAGTTCCTCAAACTTGTACGGTTTCCTGTAAATGGAAAGATATAAACAAATTTATCTTCAATATGTTGGTTATAGAAATTGATTGTAGGTACTAAACCAATTTTTTTTTTTCTTTTTCTTTTTTTGTTTTTTTTTTGTTTTTTTTTTGTTTTTTTTTTTTTTTTGTATACTAGTTTTAGGGACATTGTCTTATTGACTAAGACCATCTCCAATGGGTCTCCAAAAACCCAAAATGGAGATTGTGGGAGCTCTAATGGGTCTCCAATTCACATTTCCCCATGCAATAAAAATGGAGACTCAATTTTGGCTCTCCAAATTTGGAGACCTAAAAAAGCAAATCTCTAATTCACTATTCACTTTATATTATTCCTATCTTACCCTTAATTTCTTTTTTACATTTTTAACAAAAATCAAATAATCTGTTATAACTCTTTATTCGTAAATCTAATTACTATAAAAATTATACCATTGAAAATATTTTGTTGAGATCTTTCAACAGAGTCTAATATTGACTATATTTTAATAATTTTATAATTTTTCATTTATTACACTTTTTATTATTAATATTAATCAACAAACCAATAGGAATTTTAATTTAAAACAAATGTTTTCGAATCATCAATTTTTATATGTAATTAACATATATCATAATAATTAACTTTAAATAATTCAGTAAAGCAAAATAATAACATTAATATCATCAAATTAAAATATTACCACAAATATAACAAAAAAGTATATTAAAAATTAAAAGTATGGTGTCCATGGTTCGGTTCAGTTCGGTTCGGTTCCAATTCCTTAGGGAATCTAAACCTGAATCGGAACTGAAACCGTAAGGAACCCCGAACCGGTTCCGGTTCCTATGGTTCGATTCTTTTTTTTTTTTTAATTAAATTTAAAATTATAAATTAAAAAAATATTAAAAAGGTAAAAAGATATGTTAACTAAGTAATGAAATTTTGCTTTAATTTGTACCTTTTGTGACCACTAATTTGTTTATCTGATTGCTGCCCATGCTCAACTTTTCTAAATTGCTCAAGGAATCAGATATTTCTGGTAAGAGTTAAACAGAGTCAGTGGAAAAGCACAAAATAATAAAATAATAATAAAAGAAGATGAAGCATAACAATTGTTTTGCCTCATCCAGCTATTAAAAACAAAGTAAATATATACATGAAGATAAAGAAGAGGAGAAATGGGTTTAATAACCTGATAAATCAACACATCCTTTCAACCCAACATTAGAGAGATATAATGTTTTTAATGATGAAAGTGCACTTAGAGATGATAAGATGCTATTGTTGAAGTTGTTGCCACTTAAACCCAGAAACTCCAAATTACTCAATCTTAAACCTGTAAAAAGAGAATCAGCTATTACATAAACTATTTCAAGAATTAATTTGAAAACTAAACTAATTGTATCAATCTAAACAATCTCTAAAACAACCGTTGAAATTAATGAACAAAGCAGTTGTCAAAAAAAAAATAATAATAATGAACAAAGCAAGATCCCTTACTTCTATTTTTCTCCGATAACAAGTTAAAAGTTATATTTTCCTAATTATTAACATTAATTTAATTATTAAAAGATTTAATTGGTCCTTCAGTGATGGAATGAATGAATGACTTCTGGAAATTAAACAATCAAAGTTTGCTTTCGTCAATATGTTTGGCAAACACAATTTCATTAATCTCATTAATTTCTGCTTG